>CM053596.1:167901985-167931581 GCA_028646575.1 Pseudocheirus occidentalis
TTGTGAATTGTTAATACTGTGAATATTGTACTGAATCTTGATTTTGTAATGGAATAAACTGAGTGTTCACTAATACTGTGTAATCTGAATCTTAAAAGTTGTTCACAGTAGCATTCTCTCAGGAATCTACTGCTGATTGGCTTTACAAGCCCCCAGAGGACACTTCCTAAAACCTGCACTTAAATGCTCAGAAAATGCGTAGAAAAGTGTACTTAACAAATGCATTTCAGACCAACTTAAATAATCCCTAAGATGCCAACCAGAATAAGTTTTATAACATTAGAGAGCAAAATATTCCCATGACTTTGGGCTGAATGTTAAAACCTTAGATGTTCTTTAGGGAAATTCTAAACACTTGAAAGAAATGGATTGTGAAATGGTCAAAGGGCTTTTACATCAGCAAATGTCAAACTAGAGCTGTTTAAAGCAACCTGTGTACTTTGGGTGAAGGGCAGTATTGTCCTAACCCTTATAACTTCAGCCTAGTGCTTCTCAGGAATGCTAGGCAGGCATCTAGGGCTGTGGTTCAACTTTAGATCTAAAGTGATATGGATTAAACTCCCAAGAAACTGATGCATCAGAGAGCCACCGACTGGTCCAGATTGTTCCCTCTAGCCTATTCATAGCAAATGAGAATGTGAGCTAAACTCCACAATACTCTGACTTCAAAAACATCTAAGGTTTTAAGATTAGTTGGCAAGTCAGCAGAATATTTTACTCCAAAGTTCAATCTGATCAGCAACTTTGAGGACATTTCAGTCATTCTCAAAAGCAGAGGCATAATTTTGGCTTCCGGGGCAAAAAGCTGCAGAGAATAAATGCAGGGCAAGAAATTTGAAAGGGGCCTTGGAATCAACTTTGCCATTCATGATGGAAAAATAATACAAGTAGTTAATGCCAATTCTATTGAAGAGGGTTAGTTATGATAGTGGCTCACAGTTGGGTGTAACTGAAAGTGTGATTTGGGGGACATTGGAAGGAGTGAAAAGTTTGGAGTCAGTAAAGTTTGATTTGATTCCTAGCCCTGTCATTCACTACCTGTGTGATCTTGGACAAGTCAGTTAACCTGTATGGGCCATTTTCCTCATTTATTAAAAAAAGGGACTAGATGGCCTCAGAGTTCCCTTCCACCTCTAAATCTATGATTGCTATATGAGAGAGCTGATATCTTCTTATTTTAACAAAATATTTTAGGAACAGAGAGGCAGCAAGGTATAATGGATAGCTTCAGTCAAGAAGACCTTTCATAGATGATAGATAGATAGAAAGATAATAGATAGACAGACTGACAGACAGACAGAGAGATAGATAGATGATAGATAGATAGATAGATAATCGACAGACAGATAGATATAGGTAGATAATAGACAGATAGATAAATAGATGATAGATAGATAGACGATAGATAGATAATAGACAGACAGACAGATAGATAGAGAGATAGACAGACAAATAGATATAGATAGATAGATAGATAGATAGAGAGGGAGAGAGACAGACAGACAGACAGATAAATAGATAGATAGACAGACAGACAGACAGACAGACAGACAGACAGACAGATAGATAGATAGATAGATAGATAGATAGATAGATAGATAGATAGATAGATAGATGTAGACTGTTTTAGGTAAGTACCTAAAAAGGCCTGAGAATAAAAGGGTCAGGGTCTCCCACTGCATCCTAGGCCATCTGCAGTTGTCTTGATGGATATCTGGTCACTGGATCCAGATGGCTCTGGAGGAGAAAGTGAGGCTGGTGATTTTGCACAGACCTCCCTCTCTCAAAAGTCAATTGCAAGTCATGTCATCATCTCCCTGATATCATGGTCCTCTTCGAAAACAAAGGACAAATGCAAAGAGGTTAAGTTACAGATGTATTGCTGAGCTGCACTGATGGAAATTCTTACCTAGGGTTTCCCTACATCTTATGAAATTGGCATTATTGAAAGTTTGCATAAGAACAAACTCAACCCTCCTCCCCCAAAACAACAAAACATGTTGTAAAACTCCTAGTTAATAAGTGAATGTTTCTACTTTGTTAATAGACTTGTTTTGTCTTTACTGAGCCTGTGATTTCATCAATGTTAGAAGGAGAGGTGAGACATTCCCTCCCTCCAGGGTTTCCATAGGAATACATGTCATTAATTTTTTGCACCTTTTACAGTTTGGTTCCACCAGGAGAAAATCCTTATTTTCCAACCCCAGTTATGGTGTTGCTGAAAGACATTCCTGTTGGACTGTAAGTTTCCTGAAGACAGGAAACATGCCTTAAACTAAAACTCATAGTTCTCATAGTGTCTGGTAGAGCATATTCAACCCAGCAGGTGCTTAATTAATACTTATTAACTAGGAAACTAAAATCACTGTCCTGTTTTCCTGCTTCCTAAATAGTTAGAAATCTTATTTATTCAGACTCTTATCTATTAATTTCGAATGTGGGAATGTTTTTAAGCATTCATTTCTTTCTGTTTTGAAGATTTTCATTTGAAATCCTAATACAAGTTTGGTGCCAACTATCAAAAAATTTTAAGGGATCAATTTACCTAGATCTGGAGGAGCAGATTGGGGTGAATGGGTTGTTGGAGGGAGATGTGCTATTGTGGAAAGAGTAATGGACTTGGAGCCTGAATGTCTTATGGCATTAGAGCAAAGACAAATGATTCCATTATCACAAAAAGTTCCTTCAAGCTAATTTATTTGGACACAATAGCAATTCTTTGAGGAAAAAAAAAAGCTTGTGATATGTCTTAATCCTCAGTACTTTAACTAATCTGTCATTTCCTCCCTGTACTTACTCCCTAGATCACAGACTCTCCATGCCTTTGTCTTCTATTTGGAGAATGAGGAAAAATGAAATTAGATAGGAACAAAGGCAGGAGCCAGTAGAGAAGTGGGGAGGGCAATGACTTTGTGAGATAGAGTGGCATAATGCAGAGTGTTGTACTTTGATTCAGGGAGAACTGGGTTCAAATCTCACCTCCTACACTTACTTGCTGTGTGAGTCTGGGGGAAACATTCAGCCTCTGTTTTATCATTTGTAAAATGGGAATAACATCTCTCACATGAACTTTTTAGGGACAAGATGAAATAATGGATATCAAGCACTCTGCCAACCTTAAACTGCCAGAAAAAGCATCATACACATATGTGGCTAAACTAATTGTGGTAGATGAATGTAAGAGAATATTACTATGATTCAAGAAACATTACATATGATGACTACAGAGACATATCATTGATTACAAAGGGAAATGAGCTGAGTGAGGAAAATAATATGCACAATGACTTCAACAAAGAAAATAGAAAGAACAACAGAACCATAAATATTTCTATGTCATGGAATTGAAATTCAAACTTGGGCCCAAAGAAAAGGGATGAGAAAGTCCTCTTTCTTTTTGTTGCAGAGGTGAGAAGCTATGAGTAGACTGCTACATGTCACGTCACACTTGGTTGATGTGGTCTTTAGTTTTTTGGAACTGGTTCTTTAAAAATCTTTTTTTAGTCTTTGCTCTAAGAGATGACTCTTTGGGAGATGAAAGGGGAAAAGATGTGTTGGGAAATGTAAGTGATGTAAGAGAAAAAAATATAAAAACTCCACTTTTGGAAAGTGTTATATGAATGTAAGCTATTGACATTGATATTGGGTGTACTGAATTTGAGTCAAAAGAGCTGGATTTGGAATTGAATGGAGCTGGAAATACATAAGCATACTGATTATCACTATGGAAGACCCAGAAAAGAAAGTTCTTTCTGTCAAAATCCCACTGTCAAATGGTTTGACCTTAGAAATTGATCTCATTTTCATGTATAATCTTTTTATTGTACTATGTGATGGAAATACTTGTTTTATTCCATAAACTAAAAAACAAAATAACACAAATTCCTTGAGAGCAGAAATACTATTACTTTTCTATTAGTATTCCCCTGTACTAAGCACAGCGTTTTGTACATGGTAAGTGTTTAGTAAACATTTCGTTCATTCACACATAGCTGATATTCTAATTTAACCCTGCTATAGGATTATTAGTTCATGTAACCAAAGATATCTAGCCTATAAACGAGATTTCTAGAGGCAAAGATAACTATCTTCAGGAATTTGAAAGGCCACAGTGAAAGAATGAGTGTCCTTAGATCCAGCCAGAAATAATGGGCATGTTATAATGAGTAAAGTTTAGACTTAATTCAAGAAAAAACTTAGAATTATTCAAGGATAAAATTCCAGAAGTGGATTAGGCTACCTTGGGAAACATCTTCAAAAAGAGGCTGACCAATCATTTTAAGGGAGTGCAGTACAGGTGATTCTTAATCAGGGACTAGATGGCCTCTGGGATCCTGGGATTCCTTCTTTCCTTTTCTGTCTTCTCTTTCCTAAGACCACTGTACCAAGATCCAGAGCTGGATATGAAAGCAACAGGTAACTCTGTGCTGATTATAAGAATGCAAGGCATTTCCCTCTAGGGCTTCTAGTGTTTTCTGTATGCTTATCAGGGCTTCAGGGTAATTTTCAGGCTAAGAGCTGATTACCAGGGGACCTCCCTTTGAAAGAACAAAGAAAAAAAGATGCAAATGTTATTCCCAACCTGGAAGATGACCGGCAGGAGGTGCTAGCCTTGTGTCTTATATAATATTTCACCTGTACCTTAACGCAGGAACAAAGTGAATGTAATTCACACACTTTCACTTAGCCAAGAACAAGGATTGCAACCATTGTGCAGAGAGACATGAGTAAAAGTCTTATGGCTGACTTAGTGGCTCTTTTATGAGCCATTGGTCAGAGGCTGTGGGTCTGTTTTATGACAAACTTTAGTTTAGATTCATTAACTAACCTGAAGCATATGGTCCAGCTGGTCTCTCTAAAAAGACATTTTCCTGAGGTAGCAACAGCAGACAGCAGCTAAGAAGCCAGGAGAGAAGTAAGTGTTGGAGACACAAGAGAGAGCAGCACAAAAAGGGGGCACTCCAGCAGAATATTGCTGGGCCAGAAGCAGTGACAGAGAACATTAGAACAATGGAGGGACTGAGCAATTTGTTAGTTTGACAGATAAGGGACCAGATGCAGGGTAGAACTGAGAAGTGGAGGAGTTTCTAGAACATGCCAAGAAAATGCTAGAGGCATACATACATACACACACACACACACACACACACACACACACACACACACACATGCAAACTCAGGCAAGAAAAGTTTTCCAACCACAAACTCAAGACAAATGATGCTCAGGTCATGGTTCTATTTCAAAACATGAGGTTTGGAAGAATACACTTCCTTTTCCACCAACATGTGAATCTGTGGAATATTATACCAATTTGAGTCTAGTTGGTTGAGAATGAGTCATCTTGGCCTGACTTTCTCCTGGGGTCTCCTGTCTCAATTAAATACTTTGCTATTTGACTTTTGCTTCCTGCTTGATCTATTAAAGAATACAACGGATAGGAGCACAAGCTAAATATTGTCTTCTACTTCAAATTTAAGTAGTTGTGTTTTTTAAAAGTTGAATGGGATGCATGTTACTTGAACCTGACATTTCATCTTTACCAAAGGAAAGCTGAGCACTGGAGGAAGAGAAATTGATAACAATGGTAATCCCAGCCACTGGGATTGTAGTATTTAGTTGGTTAATAGTCTAGTGTTGGTGTTAGCACCCAAGGACTTTAGGAAAATTGATTAAATGAGTTATAATAATTAAAATCAACTCACAATGAAGTCTTATTCTCTCTCCTACATAAACTCTTCTTATCAAAGTATAACATGGCAAATGATGGCAACATAGGAAGATTCAGCTATATTGATTGTAGTAAAGGCTTATAAAAATACTTATTATTCAAGGTGAACTAAATGGAGGCATATTTTGAGGTCTTTGTGTTGTGGAGCCCAATAAGTTAACCCAGAACTGTGGATCTAGATTAGAACTATGAACTATTTGGTATGGACAAGTGAATGGCCAGCTGTCTAGCACTTCATTTACTACCCTGGATTTTGCAAATTGCAGCTTGGTTTAATCATCAGGCATAGCTGCACCTGGAGGCCTTCAGGGGTACGTGTGTGGGGGGAAGAGGGGGCTGGCATCTCTTTTTACAGAGCTCAGTGTCTGCACATAATTAAACATCAGAATTTTGCTTCTCTCTAATTAATGAAGAAACAGCCTGGAACCTTCCATGCCCCAGAATGCTTTGCTACTGTTGTGTCTGAATTGTTCTGCTTTGTTCAAAATCAAAGAGGATTTCTCTTTAGGCTTTCCTTATTCTTTATAAATTAAAATTTTCTATTTGTAGTTATGAAGGATATGCAACACAAATCTAGCAATTTGCCTGCAGTTCCTGCTGTAACGCTAAAACCCCAAATAACAGTTTTTAAAAAATCATAATGAAAGAGGTTTTCTCTCTCTGACCTAGAATTAATCACAACAGAGCAACACCTTGTGTCTAGAAAATTGCTAATGAGCTTTAACGGCTCCTCCTAGGGGCCAACTAAATTATTGGAAAATCTTCACAGGAAGGAAAGAGGAACTGCTTAATGACCCACTAAGCTTGCCTCCAGGTTGCTCAAGTGAGTCCACAACCCCCACATGCAAGTTGATGCGTGGAGGACATTAGCTTTGAATGCAAAGTTTTACACATTTTTAAGTGAGACTGGTGACTCTATCCAGAGTAAAGAGCTCCAAGTAAGGAAACTCACTCTCCCAAAGCAGATTGGCAATCACTCTGTAACATGCTGTCAATTCAATCAACATTTACTAAGGGCCTTTTATGTGCCCAGCAGCTTTTTAAGCATTGAGGACACAAAAGAGACAAAATAAAGTCTGGGCCTTCCAGGATCTTAGTGTCTAAAGGAGGAGACAACGTGAAAACAAATACACACAAAGAAAGTCTTTAAGAATTGTCTAAGGTGCTGAAAGGTTAGTTGAATTGCCCAGAGTCAGAAAGCCAATGTTTGTCAGAAGTGAGGCTTGAAGCCTCTCACTGAATGTGAGACCATCTCTCTGGAAATGAAGAGTTGCTCTTCACCTGGCCCATCGCGGGATGCTCTTTTGAATGAATTAACACCGAACGAGGGCAAAAAGAGTAATGATGCAGTATTAAAGATCTTAAGGTCTGATATTTTAGTGGGAGTTGGTATTCCTCTAGTCCAGCTCATCTTTGAAGAAAGGGTATTTGTAGTCTTTAGCTTTCACAGGTCTGGGGCAGTGCTCTTAAACTTGTTTGCATGTGTCATGGATGCAGTAAAGCTTATGGACACTTTCTCATAATAGTGTTTTAATGGTATACAATAGAATAGACAGGATTACAAAGAAATTTAATTACATTGAAAGAGTTATCGATTTTTTTAAGTTTATGAATCCTCAGGTGAAGAACTCCTGATATAGGGGCATGTTTATGAACATATGCGTACCTTTATTTATATTTACATATATATGAATCTGTATATGTGTAAAGGTATATATAGGGTTAGGTATACACATTTATTATATGTGTTCATAGGGATAAATACATATTTGTAATACTACATGCATTATATATGTATATAGGTATGTGTAATGTGCTTATGTGCATTTGTACAGAGATATATGTATAAAGGGGGGCATAAATATGTGTATGTAGAGGCATATGTATATGGAAGACAGGTAGATAGAAATGCACACACACATTTATGTGCTGTGGATATATAGTATATATGTATGTAGAGATATGAGTACATGTATGTGCTTATGAAGAGGTATATAAATGTCTGTAAGAATACATTTTAGAGGGGCAGCTAGGTGGCACAGTGAATAGAGCACCAGCCCTGGAGTCAGGAGGACCTGAGTTCAAATCCAGCCTCAGACACTTAACATTTACTAGCTGTGTCACCTTGGGCAAGTCATTTGACCCCTATTGCCCTGCCTTCTCCCCTCCAAAAAGACAAAAAAGGAATATGTTTTAGATGTGCATGCATAGTGTATATATAGTGTCATGTATACTTATGTATGTTGGGCTTACATGTAGGTGTGAATATGTACAATGGGATGAATAGCAACCTGTACTTAGGTTGTCTATATATATGTGAGTGTATCCATTTATGCTCATACATGATAGAGGTGTGTATGTGCATGTGTGTGCATGCGTGTGAGAGCGGACAAGCACAGAGGGGGAGGTTTCCATATCCACATGTCTGCACAGTCATTCTACCCCTAAGCAGGCTCTTCTTCACACATCTCAAAAAGGTACAGCCCCTAGTTCTTCTTTCCTCTTCTCCAGGAGCAGCTTAGGGTGGGCCCATCGTTTCATCTGGCTGCCAGATGTTAATAATTAAAGCAAACGTTGTGATGGAGTTAAACATTACTCGTTGTGTTTACTCCCTCTGTAGTTTCTGGTACAAAGAACCTACCACTTCCTGAGCCCAGAGTTAGGGCTTTGTCTCGCTGTGTAGGAGACCTGCTTTTGTTTACCAAGTTCTCCTTCCTCATGTCAGTGGAGGCTGGAATACTTGAAGGGATCCATCATTCTGTTAACTGAAGCACCTGGCTTTTCTGCTGTTTTTTGCTACACAGTGTGCTTTCTGACCCTTCCTTGCCCTGATGTAACTTCACCACAGTTTTATGAGTTAGTCCAAGTGGGTTAGACACGGTAGTGAGTGCTAAAGGAAGGAGCATTGGTGTGTAACTCAACAAAGACCCATCAGTGGGCACCAGAGGCAGGGCAGGTCCTGTACAGGTCCTCAGGCACAAACTTCAGATTTTGAGTGTGGTAATACAGTAAAAACCAGAGTCCCAGATACAGGTACCTCTTCTCTCTCCTGTCATTCTAGACACTCTCCTTTCACCTCCCCACTTCTTGTGTAGGTTTTCTGACACTGATGCTTCAGCCCTGTGGACTGTATTCTCATCCTCATAAAATAATATGAGAACAGAGGGGCAGCTAGGTGGTGCAGTGAGTAGGGCACGGCCCCTGGAATCAGGAGGACCTGAGTTCAAATCCGATCCTAGACACTTAACACTTACTAGCTGTATGACCTTGGGCAAGTCACTTAGCCCCAATTGCCCTGCCCCTCCCCCCACGCCAATAAGCAACCAAAAAACATAATATTGGATCAGTGCCTGCTTGTAGGTGGTATTAATGCCAGGACAAAGCTGGCAGTGAGGCTTCAGGGTGGGCCAGCCATTGACAGATGTGCAATACAGGAAGACTCCTACTTATCACTGTGCCTTTTATTGGATTATCAGATTGTAAACTCCTTGAGGGCAAGGACTGCATTAGACTCATTTTCAGAAACCACAGCCCCTCTCCTCTCCTTAGTAGGTAAAAATAAATGTTGCTTAATTTTGTTAAATACCTTCCAATTCCTCTCCCTTCCCATTGACCAATGCCTTTGCATTCTAATTATTCTGTATGTAAGATTTTAGGTAGAAAGAGTACAAGGCTAAGAATCAGTCTTGGCTCTCCTTATAATGGCTGTGTGACTTTAGATGTCACTTAAATTTTATGCCTCAGTTTCTCCATCATTAAAGAGGGTGAGACTAAAACCTGCCCTGCTTTCCTCCCAGGCAATTCAGCAAAGATCAGATGAAACAAGACGCCTGTAACGTGTGTAAGCATTCTCAGGAGTTAAAAGGATCATGCAAATCCAATGTATTATGATTCAGCAGATCCCCTAGAGACTGAGGCTGCTTAGAGGTCAGAAGAGAGAGGCTAGGTAAGGACTTCAGGTTAATGCCGCAGGTATTCTGGGGTTATGAAAGCCCCAGTTCCAAGTCTGACATTTAAAGCTCAGCTTGGCACTGTGCTTTAGCCCTAAATAGCAAAATTGACTTTTCCCCATAGAAGCATATTCTAAATTATGCTGAAGATACTTCATTCCAGTCTGTTTGAGACCCGATGCGACCTTAAGTAGGTTCCATAATATACAAACTGATTTATAACTGTGTTCTGCGGAAAGGAGTGGAAAAGAGCCAGCGCGAGTTTCTGTTAGACAGAAATACTGGCATGAAATACTAACATCGTTAGGGCTCTGCTCATGATAGGTTGTCTCCTTTTTGTATGCATCGAAATAGGACATTTGGGGGCAAGACAGAAAGAGCCTGCAGGTTTTCCAAAAGGGCTTAGTTGTGAGGTCCATGAACAAAGGTGGTGTAGAATGACCTTGGCAGCTGCAGGAGGGCTGCAGACAGAGCTGTTGCTGCTCTGTGCATGGGAGTAGAGGGTGGGGGGAGGGAGACACAAGGCCAGTTCAGGGTCTACTGACTTTTCCTCACTGAATCTGTGTCCCTCTTTTTTCTGGGAAGAGTGTCTGTGGCTGCTGCTTGCTGGGCCCTTCTGCATTTATCTTTTCCTACCTGTTCCCTTCCCCTTTACTAAAGGGATTAAGATGACTGCAAAGGACAGATGTGTGATAAATTCCAGTTGTCTTTGTTTAGCATAAAATGATTACTTATGAATCATCCATTTGTATTCAACAGGATTTATTAGCCAATGAATTAGATGTGCTAAAGAGAATTAATGATAGAAGACCACATAGAGCTAATTGTCCAAGGAATTGTAGAAAAGGCTAATTGTAAGAGGCTATGTGGCCCAGGGTAGAACACTGAACTTGGAGTCAGGATAATTGAGTTCAAATCCTTCCCCAAAGACCACTCAGTTATTCAGAACTTTACTTTCCTCATCAGAAAAATGGGAATAATATTGCTTGTACCACTTACCTTATAGGATTACTATAAGGAAGGTAGTTTGCCAACCTTAAATAAAGCATGAAATGAACATAAGTTATTAAGAGCTACATGTTGAGGGGAGGGAAAGATCTCCATATTTAGGATAGCTGAAGTTGCATTGAGAAGGATGTAGGTCTGGAGCTAGGTAAGTTTTAGGTAAGCAGGAATGAAGATCATGAAGTGCTCTTCTGAAACAAGAGAAATGGTGTGTGGAGAGGCAGAAGCACGCAAGGCACATGTGATCCTCCTGGCAATTCTCTGTGAAAGGAAGTGAGACAGGTATTTCCTCACTTCTCACTTGACAGAAATGGAAACTGAGGGCCAGTAGGAAATGCTGCTGATATTTCCTCACTTCTCACTTGAAAGAAATGGAAACTGAGGGCAAGATTAAGGGATTTAGGTTAACCTCAGCTGAGTCAGGACACAATTAGAACCTGAACCCAGATCACAGGACTCTAAATGCCACGTTCTTTCCACTACACCATAGCTGTTTATCTGTCAAGCTAAATCTGACAGTCCCTTCTTTGTAGATCACATTTTAAAAATTATCCTGATTTATACCTCGGGATGAGATCCCTCATAAATCAGGCCAAGAGTTGAAGTTCAGCTTTAGTTCAGATTTGGCTTTAGTTTTGGGTCAGTTTATATTGAGTGTGGGAATGGGATGGCACAGGCAACTGCTTTCCCCAATATTGGAATAGGAATTATGCTTCCTGAATAGCCTGGAGTAGGTGTAAGTATATAAACCTAGTGATGAAGTTGTGTTTGGCTCCAGAATGATTTAATGGCTGGGAATAATGTGCTGGGAAACAAGTGTTTTCCTGGATATAAGCTGTGCTGAGCTTGCCTTGAGGCCTCACATTGTTACTAGATTAAACAGTAGATAGAAGTTGGGACTTTGCTGTAGCTACAGCCTTGCTTAGTGCTTAGGCTATGTACTGAGTTTATTAGGGGAAGAGGCTAACTTTATATTAGATGCCTTGTCACATCTGCCACAATTTCAGGAGCTCCTGAGATTCATCTTCCCTGCCCCATGTGGAATTAGAAAACACATTCTCTAGAAGGATTCTTCTGCTGTAGGAAAACCAGGCTTCCTATCTCTGCTTCCAGATTTTATTTTCTATTTTTGTTGGACTCATGGACAGGAGTGGCAATTTCAATGGGGCTTCGATTCTGGCCATCAACTTTGACAAGTCTGATTCCTGGGTGGCCTTTGATTCTGGGTAGCATTTCTGTTCTGTTGCCTGATTCAATGGGTGAGATGACTTACTTTCTTCTAGTCAACATAGTTGTTTATCTTTCATTTTGAAGAGAAATAGTGACATCACAGGGTCCTGACTTGTGCTTGAATTGGATTTAAAGTGAGCCAGCTTCACAAAATCCTCAGTCTCACTGTCTCTTCCAGAGTCAGTCAAGTCCAGCAGTAAGACAAAAGTCTTACTGGTGATGACCGAGAATGCAGCAGATGGCCATGGTGTCTTTCATGTCTAACCAAGCTCTAAGCACCCCACAGAGCCTGCTTCACCCTCCTTTACAACCATTGGAACGAATGGTTCTCATCCACCCATTTTACAATGGGGAAAGTCTTCACGTGCTAGGGATAGATATCCCCCAACTCCCTGAAGGGTTTGAGTCCTGTTGATTACCCTCAAACTGGTTTAGCCCATCTTCTGAGATGGTTTTACTGGGGTGTGGCCTCTACAGTTTCTGGAGCCTCATGTGAGAGGCAAGCACCAAAGGCAAATGAATAGCCCTGCAAAGGACTCAGCAAGACCTCACACCAGAGGTGCTAGTCCTCCCTAAACAGGTGATACAGTGGATAGGGAGAGGGCTATAATGGTAATTAATTTAAATTTGAAGTCTTCGAATTTAAATTAATTACCATTATAAGGGCCTAGAGACAGAAAGATCTGAGTTCAAATTCAGCTTCAGAGGCCTATTCTAGCTGGGTGACTGACCCTGGACAAGTTACTTAATCTTGTTTGCCTTAGTATCTTCATCTACAAAATGAGTTAGAGAAGGAAATGACAAACCACAAAACCTCAAATGGGTCACAAAGAATCAGATACTAGTGAAGCAACTGAATAACAACAAACAACTGTAACACTTAACGGTGCTTTGCACATAGTAGGAACACAAGGAATATCTGTTGTCCAAATGGTTCTTGAGGACATTTTCATTAAAATACGGGTTAAGGGAAGGTAGGCAACTGTGTAGAATGCCATTTTGAGGAGGGGCGTGTGGCAAGGCACTCTTTAATTATGCATTTTAATTATTCTACATATACACATTATTTTATGCTAGGAAATTCTTCTCTGTGTGGCACATAAGCTTCTATTTCATCATGAGTCAGGTTGTCTTTCTTCAGTAAAGACTTGATGGACAGTGATACATGGGATATAACCATTTTAAAAGTGTGTCCAAGACATATAAAGGCTTTCCCTTGAATCCAGTTCATAGATTTAGAGTTGTTAAAGACCCCAGAATTTATCTAGACCAACCTCTCATTTTAAAGATGATAGATGAGGCATATGGAGGATGTGATCACAATAAGGCACATCTAATTTTCAGAGTTAGAAACTACTTATATAGGCACTGGGGGAAAAGTTTCTTCTTCTAAGTGAAAACAGAGCAAGGTACATTCACAGAGGGCAGCACCTTTTGTCTTTAAGATGTCCTGGGGCTGAGAATGTGATTGTTGTACCATAACGCTAAATCTTTTTTTTTTTTTAACCACTTTTCCTGGGAGCCAAAATCCTTGAACCCCTCTGTATAAAGTGGTGGATCTAAGGTATCAATGTTACCTTCCTGGAAAAAGTGTGAGTGACATGTAAATGTCATTTTGTGGAAAATATCCCTCACCTATTATAAAGTCACCAGAAAGACGTTATTAGTAAGCAAGGAAGGAAGAAAGTAGTGCTTTAGCCATATAGTCAGAGATGGCGAATCATTTTTTAATGGGTCTGGTGACCATGTTTGATAGCCCAAGGTCCAGAACTGTGATAATGCGATGATAATGGACCAGCAATTGCCCATAGCTGCTAACATAAAAACCAGTTATTTTAACTTGAGTTCTTTCTAGACCCAATACTCTTTCCATGACACCACAATGACTGTTGTCTCCAACCCAACATTTTCATCTGGAGTTCAGACAAAAGCATCTGGATAGCCCCAAGATCACAGATAGCCATAATCGAAAACAACTCATTGTCACTGCCTTCTGTTCTTTGCCATGTTATTGAACGAAGAAGCTGCATCAGATGCTGTATTTCATACAGTAAACACTAGGGGGAGGGAGTTAGGCAAAGGAAAAAAAAGCAAACAGTGGGAGTGTCCAGATCACATGTGTGAGCTTTTAGGGTAAATGAATTCCAGCTCTCACTAAGACAGAACAAAAGATTTTGTTTAGAGAGATCTTTATCTTTGTATCATGCCTGGTTTTCATATTATGCCCATATTTCCACACAGCATAGACCTGCTCAGAGGATGGTAGAAACTTTCCAGATCATGTAGTCTCATTTTACACATGATGAAACTGAGGCCCAGAGGGATTCCTAGAAGAGTCGTGCCCCTCATTTAAAAAACAAACAGGAAAGAAAAACATCTTCTTTAAAAATTCTCTGTCAAATTCTCACTGACAAGTACTGGCCTTCTCCCTAAGCACTATCTGTTAAACAAGGATCTGTTTCAGGACACAAAACAAGAAAGGGCTTCAACTTCTGTTACTGAAATCCTGACCTGGCTGAGGTGTTTTCACAGACAATGTGATCCAGCCCCATGATATAGCAGCACAGAAAATGGAAAGCTGCAGCCTCAGTCAGGAAGAAGTAGGTTCAAAGTTCTGTCCCTGACACAAACTGGGAGTGTGGATCAGGGGAAACAGCTTCATTTCTCAGTGTCCCAGGCAACTCACTAATATTATAAATTGCAGAACATTTGCCGATCTGCATTGGTAGAGGGAGTTTTCTCACTAGTGAAAAGAGCCCTTAATCAATGAAATCATAGGTCTGTACCAAAGACTCTACCCCCACCCCACAAAAAACCCAAACAACGCAACATAATTCACGTCCACATTTTAAATTTACTCTTCAGGGTTTTGACCAAACTTTTCTCATCACAGTCTCATGATGGGGAGAAGGCAAATTTCATTAGCCCTGATTTACAGATGAAAAAATGGAGGTTGAATGGAGTTTGGTGAATTTTATAGGCCAGGTTCAGAGCTCCCTCCATCACTTCACATTGACTCTCACTTCCTACTCCTCCAGAGAGATCCATTCTTCCTACTATAGATCAATAGCCTTAAGGTACCAGTAGATATTGGGCTATTTTTACAAACCTGCTGATGATTCTTTAGCTCTCCATGGTAAGGACCAGTAAAATCACACAATCGTATAACACTTTTAACAACATCAAGTTGTCATCCTAGATCCAAGGGTCCTCTGCCCTTCAACAACCTTTCCATGAGTTAGTTTATCATGAAGATCTCCATTTTATATCTACAGGGAAACACATGGAATTGGGTGATGAGTCCAGTGTCATACAGAGCTCAGCAGAAACTGGGATTTGAACTCAGTGCTCCAAATTCCCTCATTCCTCATTCCATTTTTGCTTACTGGAAGTGTCAAAAGGGTAAAGAGAATCTACAGGCCTAACTGATCATTAGCATAAAAGACAGAGGGAGAAGAAAAGAGAGTGATATAAAAGAATAACTGGAAATGTCTTTGAAAAGAGAAGATTTCACTAAAAACTGAGCCTACACTTTTATGAAACATCTTGAGTATAATTACATTTCACACAGAAAGCAGGTCCTCTTACCATAGATGTTTAAAAGTTCATTATTAACTTCTATTTAGTATCTTCATAATAAAGCAAGCTACATTAACAAGGGGATCTGCCCTTTCCTAGTACCGAGGGTTAGTGCCTTATCTAAGATATTAACTTATATATCATGAGAGCAGTAATTGGATTATGATCATTCTCAGACAGCCTCTGTTGGTCACTATAAATTATACTGACAAGAAAAACTAAAAGCCAGAATTTGGGTATTGAGTTTGTTAGTCATGCATTATACTACTTACCTTTCAGGGCAGACCTTTAATTTCAGAAAGTGCTGAAATGCATTACTGCACCCGTTATCAAAAATCTTTGGCAGACGTATCATTTATCCTTGTTGTGGTAATAAACAGATTTACAGTGTTCTGGTATTAACAGTCCAAAGGGAAGGAAAAAAAATGCGCTCATTTAAATTTCCCTTCTACAAATAAAATGAAACATTGGATAAAAAGCACTTGGATTTAGAAGACTCTGGAGAGATACTGGTGAATGACAGAACGTCTGGTTGATTTACATGAAGCACCAAGTGCTTGTATGAGAATAGGTTAGATTTAGATTGACGAGCAAATGTGTAACCAGACTTTTGGCTGACAAATGGCAGAACTATGCCAGGGTATCACTTCTTCTGGAGGGATCCTATAAGTAAAGATAGGGGATAAAGTTCATACTCTAAAAGACATTCAAACAGTGGAAAAACGAATATCAGGGTTGCTGGAGAAGGCAAAATAGGCATATGCAAATTTTAATATCCCCAAATAGCATTGGGCCAGTTTGACAGTTGTCCTAGAATATAGACCAGCTGTATTATATGGACTGATCCAAAGCCCAGTGCTGTGCATACTCTATGCATGTCTGCATTCACATTCCTGCTGGGTGATTGTGTCCATTTTCAGATAAGCCTGTTTCATTGGCCCCTTTTTGGGTTAAGTCCCTATCCTCTAAATGGGTTTTATTAACTTAAATGAGAAAATGCAAATGCAACTGATTAGATAACCCGACAGTATACAGACCTATGCCAGAAATTTTATGGTCCAAATTGGATTAGTTGTATTATGGTTGGTTGCAAGAGAAAGGGAAGGAGGACAAAGGGAGAAAGGGAGGGGGAAGAGAGAGAGAGAGAGAGAGAGAGAGAGAGAGAGAGAGAGAGAGAGAGAGAGAGAGAGAAAGAGAGAGAAAAGGGGGGAAGAAAGAGAGGGAGAGAGGGAGGGAGAGAGGAGGAGGGGAAAGAGAAGGAGAGAGAAAGGGAGAGAGACAGAAAAAGTGTGTGTGGCGGGGGAAGGATACAGAGTCTCATATGCTTTCTGTCAAGGAAAATGAGTTGTTTTGACCACATCATTCTCCTGGGTGTTGAAACCCATTTAGCGTTTTAGTTTTGCCTTTTAGAAAGCTGTAGTATCTCTTCAAGAGACTGACTGGCAAAATGGGTGAGGGGTTGCCAAATCAAGAAATCTGTGGTGTTGAACAAACATTGGCTTTGGGGGAGGGAGGCATTCAGTTTCCAGTGATAAAGGTCCCCATTTGATTTTTAGCTTTCCAAGGGCACTCAGATGGATGGTGTCTGAGTCTGAGGGAAAATTCCATCTGAGGTAAGAGCTCTAATTTAAGCTCTGCCATTGAGACGTCTTTGCTTTCCATCTTCTCTGGAAAACAGATGTGATTATAGCTTTCATTTGATTACCTTGTAGAAGTGCTGTATTAACCAATAATAGTCTAGAAAGGAGCTACAGTGCTCCTCTAATTCCTAGCACAACAGTATGAAATCAAATTCTTCAGTTCAGCCTTTTAGAACTCACATTTCTGTGACGCTTTTGATAGGATACAAAGCATTTTCATCCCAATAATCCCACCAGGTAGGTACTGCTGGTGTTTTTAATACCACATTACAGATGAAGCAACCAAGTCTCAGAGGGGGGAAGGGATGTGTGCATAGTGACATGGATATGAAACAGCAGAACCCAGACAGAAACCCAGGTCTCCCAAATCTAAGTTAATTATGTTTTCTACTATCCCACACTGTGACTTCTTAATGTTGTTCATTTACTGGTTCTTTCTATTGTTCCTTTCTAAATTCATTTTCACTTCTCTCTGCAGGTTCTTTCCTTACTACCCAAAGTATGTACTGTCAGTGTGTGTGTGTGGGATGGGGTGTGTGTGGGTGTGGGTGTGCATGCGCGTGCACATGTGTACTATTTCCAACTATATTGTAAATTATTTTCTATTTCTTTCACATTCTCACCCTTTGGTGCCTAGGCTAGTGCTCTGTACTTAAGTAGTCAATGAATGCTTATTCAAAATTCATTGTACTGTCACCAGCCTCTCCTTTCCTTCCCAAAGCTGGCTTTGATCTGAAAGTTGTGAACTTTGACACTAATCATTCAGGAAATCACATATTTTGAATTCTTCAATTATATTTCAATAAATCAATCACTGTTTTATTTAGTATTTTCCGCCCTGTCTTAATTTTTCAGAGAAAAAACCCAACCTTTAATACACTTTAGTGCTCTCTTCTTAAAAGCAAATTGGTAAGTCCAAATTAGCTTGCAAAAACTTTTTCTGATGATGGAAATGTGTGCCTTGGCTCTAAAGCCCAAAACATTCATCATTCTCTACTCTGCATTCCTATTGTATCAAATAACATAGCCTGCATTTGATGCAGAAGGCAAAGCTGGGAAGTTCCTTTGATGCTGTGGCTTGTGACGTTCATGCTTGAATCCATTTGACCAAATGCCAAATAATACTGGTTAGGAGTGTCAAATATAGTACAGATAAGCAGATAGGGGGGAACAAGCCATTGAGAGAAATGTTGGGGGGAGGGAGGGATGGTCACAGCTTGTAAGAGTGTGTGGGTGTGGGCGCTAGAGTAAAACTTTCATTTAATCAGAATGCTTGGGAGGTGAGACATTCTGATGAATTGGAGGTTAAAGAGAAATTACCTTTCGTTGTTAGAAATCTTTCTGAAGTGTGTTGACTGTACTTCCTATCTTAACAAGAGAACATTATAGAAAACATGAAGTATGGATCATATGGCAACTTGTATCATCCTTTTGGACCCAACAATTCAATAAGCATTTATAAGAACCTATTATGTGCCAGTCCCTATGCTAGCCACTGGCAATGCAAAGCCCTTGCCCTCTAGGAGCTTATTCTTCTGAGCACTAGTGTGAAATATTAGAAAGTGAAGGAGGCAGGACAAAATGGACCTCCTGGAAGGTTAAAAAAAATGTTTTCTTGTGTCTTTCTTCCTCCCAACAAAAGTATACTGAAAGGATCTTTTGTGAGGAGCTCATTTTTGCTGGCCTTGTTCTCTGAGGACACTCACAAGATCTGTCCTGGGGTTTGTACTAAAAGCCTTTTCAGTGTGGTAGGACATGCTGGAGGTTTTGCTTCACTGGCATGATTTTTTGGGAATCCTGGGTCATCTTGATCCTGTGAAAAGGCTTTAGAGGAGAGCACCAATAGAAAACTTTATAACTCCTCCTGAAGGTAATAATGGCAAAAATCTCTAGTCAGCTGCATTCCAGCCTGTTCAGACTCAAGACATTTTCTCAACCCACAGGCACAGTACCAGGTCGGGTTTCTAGTATAAGCAAGGTTAAATGTCCCCCTGGGGGTTCTCTAGGATACCCTGAAGAGTTCAGATGATTTTGCTCTAATGCTATTGGCTCAAGCCCCAGTATGCTCTAGCTAATGTTAACCACCAGTTACAGTTACTATCTCCCTATATAACTGATTAATCCAGTGATTAGCTTCCCAGTATCCTTTATCTAATTGGTACCAATCTATTAATTTATAATTTATAAATAAATCTACCAATTTATCTAATTGATATCAATCAGTTTTTTACAAAGGGATATTTACAGAGAAGAAATAGTAAGGACAGAAGTATTAACATTTCTCCCCTTCTTCCCCATACTACCTCAGCCCCTAGGGAGAGGGGGCTAAAAATGAAAACCATTATTAGGAAGCCTTTCTCCCACCTACTTCACTATTGAATGTTGAATTACCATGGGGAGAATTGGCATCTCAGCTACTGCTAGGCTCAGCTCCCCCTCCTAGGGACCACTCTATCACCTAGGCTGGTAGCCAACTTTGGCTTGCACTGTGGTTCCTGGACCTTTCCTGAACTTTTTAAGATCACAAGGTGATAGCCTGGTACAGGAATGGGGAAACTTGGCCTCAAAGCCACATGTGACCCTCTAGGTCCTCAAGTGCTGCAAAGGACTGCAGGTTCTCCACACCTGTCCTAGTATGTCTAATCTCTAATAATCTTTCACTTAAGACAGAAAAGAATAGACAGGACCAACAAAAGCAACAGCAGGACCACTTGCTCATAGACCACATGGCAAAGTCTCAGGTGTGAATACAAAGGTTTGAGGCCTCTCTCCCACCAGTGGGAGTTTCCTTGGCTCTTCACTCAAATGCATCTGGGCAGGAGACAGCAAGTATCTTGGCCAATCAGATTTTTCAGTGCACTCAGTTTTAGATCAGTAGACAGTAGAAAGGTTCATCTTTCTGTGAAAACGGGAATGGAATTGCATGCATGAGGTCTAAACCGGGGAGCAGGGCCTTTACATCACACACCTGTCTGTGAACCTCTTCCACAGAGGCTAGCAGCAGGCGCAGCAAACTGCAAATGTCCTAAGGGATGGGACTTCCACTGTCCGGGTCAATGTATTTCTGTTTAATGTGATCTGAGTTAATTAATCATCCACTCACTGGGGAAAGGGCTGTTCATTGATCTCCTTAGTAGAATCTGATCAATTTCCATTAACAAGCTGAAGAATAAGGCAAGCTGGTAGCATGGGAAGAGTCCTAGATTTGCATTAAGAAGCCTTGGGTTCAAGTTTTTACCCTAACAATTTTTAGGTATGTCATTTTGGTAAGTTTCCTCCACCTTTATGAGCTGTAGTTTCCTTATTTTTATCACAGGGAAGTGGTACTTGCACAACATCCATTACCCTTCCTACTGAAAGGAAAGGACAGTTGTAACTTTAAAGCATTTTGTAAGCATAAGTTATTATTGAGATGCCAGTCTTTTTTCCTCTAAAAACACAAACATTTACTCAGATAAAAGGAATGATTTTGATTTAATTAGAAGTGCTGATTTATGCTTTTCTTCTCCCTTGAACATTCAAGTAATAAAAAGGTATATTATTTAATAAACCATAAATGTGGGATCTAAAGTCTCCCTCACACACACGAGTAACTTCAGTGGGAATCGTTCATGCTGATCTGAGAGTAGAATGTGGCCTTTTGACTTTAACCTACAAAAACAAGGAAATCCATTGTTAAAATCCCATCCTTTACTGCTCTGCTAGGAGAGGGAACTATCTCTTGTGGCAGTTTTTCTGCCCAGGCTGGCAGTGAGAGTTTTGTTGATTCAAGAAAATTGTTGCTATTATACACAATGGAAACCAGGATACAATAAAGCAAAATCCAACTTTATTTGACCAGAAAACCAATAGACTTATTTCTTCTCTCAGTGATGGTGTCATTTTTCTTTCTTCCTTAGGTTTTGGGGAATTGGCATCAGTTATAGACTCTCAGCCAGCAAGTCCCACACATAGCTTAATAGAAATCCTAAATTTCCAGCCTCCAATTTGAATGATCCTAATATTGCTTCTCTTTTAAGGATCTGAATGATCATCTGAAAATGAAATCTGAACTATTGGAAGGACCAAATCTGACCAATGGGTCAGATTTACTTTTCTTCTATAACTTTTGAAATATCTCTAAAAGTTTCTGTGGCTAATAATAATTAATAATAATGATGATAGTAATAGCTATATTTAAGTAATGCTTTAAGTTTTTCTAGCTCTTCAGTAACAAGTAGTTTATGATGGAGCAGTATAGTACAGTGGAAAGAGAGTAGACTTAGGAGCCAGAAACTCTGAGTCCCAATCTTTTCTCTGCCAATGAATTTTGTGAGACTTTGGGCACTGTTTCTCTCAGGACTTCAGCATCTTCATTTGTAAAATGTGGAGGATAGACTATATCAGGGGGTTTGTGTCCTGGAGGACCCCTATGGCAACCTGGTGAAGCCTATGGACCCCTGCTCAGAAGGTTTATAAATAATGGAAGGAAATGCAAGATTTCCTCTAACTGAAATTGGTTAAAATAAAGATGTATTTTTTTCCCACACAAGGTCCATGAACTTCATGGAGCCCCTGAAACCCATCCATAGACCCCTTCCATTGACCCCAGGTTGAGAACCTTTCATTTAAGTGGTCTATAAGGTCCCTTCCAACTCTAAATCTATGGTCCTCTGACTTCCCGAGACAGCCCTTGTCATGTTTGGAAGCCTGATTTGTTAAGGGTTTTTTTCATGTTATTGAGCTTTAATCTGATTCCTAGCTCTGCCCCCTGTTTTTCTTTCCAAAAGAGAAGATTCATTCCAGTTTGTCATAGGTTTTCTCTCTCCCTCTCCCTTACCTATCTCTCTGTCTTTCTGTGTGTGTATGTGTGTATCTGCCTCTCTGTGTCTGTCTTTTTCTGTGTCTCTTTGTCTCTCTGACTCTCTATTTGTCTCTGTGTCTCAATGTCTCTCTCTCTCTCTCTGTCTCTCTGCCTCCCTCTCTGTCTCTGTCTGTCTCTGTCTCTCTTCCTCACCCACCTCTCTGTCTATGCCTCTCTCTGTCTCTCTGTCTGTGCTATCTGTCTGTCTGTCTCTGTCTCTCTGCCCCTCTCTGTTTCCGTTTCTGTCTCTTTCTCCCTCACCCACCTCTCTGTCTTTCTCTCACTGTCTTTCTCTGTGTGTCTCTCTCTATCTGTCTGTCTCTGTGTGTCTCTGTCTCTCTGTTTCTGTCTCTGTCTCTCTCACCTACCTGTGTCTCTGTCTGTCTCTGTGTGTTTCTCTCTGTCTCTGTCAGTCTTTGACTCTCCCTCAACCACCTCTGTATATCTGTCTGTCTCTGTTTCTCTGTCTTTCTCTGTGTGTGTGTGTCTTTCTGTGTCTCTGCCTCTCTGTGTCTGTCTGTCTCTCTCTCTCTCTCTCACACACACACAATTCTTCACAATTTGAGTATATCTGGGAGCTTCCCATGATAATATCACAGGAAAAAGCATAGCATTACAACTGTGCTAATAGTTAAGAACAACACGACTTTCTCCTTGGCTGGGTGCTGGCTTTTTTGAACTTACCATGAGGGGCAAATCAAAGGAAAATAAACAAAGGCCACATCCCAATGTCAAATTGGTGGTCATAACAGATATTAAGGGTCCAGCAGTATCTTTGTGATAGAACTTTGTGTGTGGTCAGTCGTCTGTCTGTGTTTTGTTCTATCTAGGGGCTCCTGGCACTAGGAAAGCAGTTTTTAAGTGGGAGGCAGAATAGCTTGGAATGGCAAACCTCAAGGTTTGGTTCTTCTTGCTTAGATAGCAAAAGCAGATTGCTTCAGACAGACTGATCACTAACCAGACTACTTCACCTGATGGGAACTTTTTTCAAACCAGTAGTTGTAAAGAGCTATGATTAGGAAAAAGGGCTGTCTGACATTGGAAAGTTGTCTTATTAACATCACTAAACAACTCCATTAAAAACAATTATTCCTTTTTTTCCCCCTGCTTCTTTCTCCTGAAGAATGTGTTTCTTTGCTATATGGAACCAGTTCTGAGACCTGAGACTTAGAGGTACTTTGTCTTGATGCTTTCATATTGATAGCAGCAGAACGGGTTTTAAATACAATGAATACTTTTTCAGGTTCCTTGTCATGTAAAATTTTTCAAAAACCAAAAAGAGACATTAATGGTCATCTTCTGTGACTCCCTCATTCTACAGATGAGAAAACTGAGTCCCAGAAAGGCTAAATGATTTGTCCAAGGCCACATAGATAGTAGGGGTCAGAGCCATGCCCTTAGACTCCAAATTTACTGTTCTTTCTATTGTCCCGTTCTGTTTTTGAAACTGCAGCAGAAATCAACATCTTTTACTTAGTAGGCTTGGATTTGTTGTTGCTAAGTTATTTCAGTTTTGTCTGACTTTTTGTGACCCCATTTGTGGTTTTCTTGGCAAAGATACTAGAGGAGTTTACCATTTTCTTCTCCAGACCGTTTTACAGATGAGGAACTCAGGCAAATAGGGTTAAATGACTTGACTAGGGACACGCAGCTAGTAAATGTCTGAGGCCAGATTTGAACTAATAAAGATGAGTCTTCCTGATTCCAAGCCTAGTGCTCATATCCACTGTGCCATCTAGTTGCCCAAGCCTATATTAGTACTTCTATTACACATATATTTCCATAGAATAACATTTCCCTAATGAATTAGGCCACAGAGTGCTTTGGGGAAATGTATTGATAGAATCCATAGATGCTCATGGGGAGCCTGAGGTCTAGACTCTCCTCTGGATTAAGGTTGGAGGTGTTGTGGAATTTTAGAGTAAAATAAAGAAGAATACAACAAGAATTCTTACATGTAATGTGAATTTTTGATATGCATGTACTCCATAGTTAATATATATATATTTTGGGGGGTAAGGATATTACTAGGATTAACATTTTCCTATGGAAATTCTAGCCAAAAATCATACAAAACATGGTTTGGGAAATACTGTTATAGTTATTTGCATCTGCTTCAATAGTCAAGAGAATAATTATACATCAATTTCAGAGGAGGCTTAGACCTGGAAGGTTGCTTTGCTCTATGCTTCCTGAAGACAAAATTGGAAGTAAAACCTCATAAGTATTTTTTTTTCCCTGTCCAGCATGTGTAACTCTAGCCTCTCAGTAACTCATCTTGTTTTTTCTTGCCCTAAATTTTGTAGGGTATAATAATCTTAATTTCTAATCTTATCAACTGATTCACAGAAATACATGACAGAATGACTTACCTTTGGCAGCTCAGTTAGAGGGAGGGTATGATCTCAAGATCATTGATTTAGGTTCTTCAAAAGGACCTCAGAGGTCATGGATTCCAACCCTCTGGTTAAACAGGTAAGGGAAGTCAAGTCCAAAATGTTGAAAGGGATTAGAGGCAAAAGGGAGAATCTGAATCCTCTTCTGACTCCATTTAGCAACTGTTAAGCTCCAGGTCCAGGAAGCTATGCATAATCATTATCTTGCCTATTGAAGAAGATACAAATGAATATAATATTATTTCCTAATATATGTTCTGTGTGACACGCATAAGATTTCCACAAGAAAATTGCAATCCTAGTGATATCTCCCTGCCCCACTCCAAAACAAAAAACAATTAAAAAAACCCTTTGATGCATATGTTGTATCCCTGTAATAAAGGTGATAGTAGATATGTTTGCAATCACTGCTGCGTTTATATCATGCTTTAAGATTCACTAAGTATAGAGTCAGGACTTGTGATAGGGAACTTCCAATTGAAGCAAGTTATTCCCTATACCAACAAAGGTCATCATTTATAAATATTATTTTACTTTATCTGCATGACAATCCTGAGAGATAGGTGCTACTATTATCTCTCCTACAGTTAAAGACACTAAGGCAGAGGTTAAATGACTTGCCCAGGGTCACTCAGCTAGTAAATATCTGAGGAGGGATTTGAAAGCAGGTCTTCCTGAACTCCAAGTTTGGAGCTCTGTTCACTGTGGTTTCACTTAGTGCAGAAAATGAAGACAGGCATGTCCTTTCCAGTCCGTGGAGAAAGAATTGTAAAGCATTAAGTGTAGGGAAGACAGAGATGAGAATGGCAAAGCCCACCTCCAAATCTACTATTAAAGATTTGTAATTGAATAATTTCACAAATCAGCCACTGATGGTATTTCTGATATTTGGCTTTAACTGTGAGTTTGTAAATCATGCATCATGCTATGTCCTCAAGATATAGCTGTGATTCTAATTCTTATTTATGAAGTTTCAAGGTCACAGAACACATGCAGAACATATCTCTGGGCTGTCGGTTGGAGGGAAAAAGAACACTGGGGAGAGAACAGAAGGGATGGAAAGAAAAAAGATCAAAAGCTATGAATAGGTGGTCTGCAAAGTGAATACAGTATACCCAGGGCATTATTACTGAACTGTGATGGGACTTCTACAGTCTATTAATCCTCACATTCTAATTTACTTTCATTATGACTTGTATTTTTTTCTAACCATTCATTAGTTTTAAAATGTTGCAGTTAGTCATTAATACTAATAGCATACCTGTAGGTTAATGGTATCCTTATTTTTGGAGCTCTCCAATGACTTGGCTTCAGAAAAATTTGCCTGGTCTCCTACCAGGAAGGAACCTGATCTTGTAGAAGCATAACCAGAAAGCATTCCCACATACAAATAGCTTTTAGTTCTGATGTACAAAAGCAAGAGAGATTGTTGCTATAATAAACCATACAGGAATAAATGGACTTTTCTTTAAAATGATAAATTACATATAGATAGAGGCAGATCCAAGAGCTACCATTATGCATAATGAAGGTAAACTGGAATCCTTTCAAGTAAAATTAGGGGTGAAACAAGGATGTCCATTGTCACCACTTCCATTTTACAAAGCACTAGAAATGCTGAATAGTAGGAAGATTAAAAAAGAAAAAAGAAAAAGAAAGAAACTAAGGGAACTAATCATAGTTAAACAAGAAGTTTTGCTGATTATATGATGGTATACTTAAAGAAATCCTAGAGAGTTTGCCAAACTTAAGGGAAATAATTAGTAACTTAAGTAAACTTGCAGGAAATAAAATTAATACCTGTAAATCACCTGCATTTCTACATAGTACAAAAAACGCTACAGGAAGAGATAGAGAAATTTCATTTAAAACAACAACAAAATTTATAAAATATTTTGACACTGCATATCAAGATACACACACACATATATATTTAAAATTACGACTATATACTATCTAAAGAAATAAAGACCTAAATGATTGAGAAAATATTAATTGTTCATGTGTAGGATGAGTTGACATAATAAAATGGCAATATATTAATTTACTAATTCAATTCCATAACACATTACCAAAATATTGCTTTTTTAGAGCTAGAAAAAATAACAACAAAATTGATATGGAGGAAAGAAGTGGGGAAAACATCATTGTAGCATTCCACTGATAAAGGTTTCATGTGTAATATGTGTGTGCATACATATACACATATACAGATATACATACATGTATGTGTATACACACAGAGAACTGATTCAAATGCATAAGAAAAGGAGCTGTTCCTTTAATGATAAATGGTCTAATGATACAAAAAAAATGTTCTCAAGGGGGAGAAATCCAGGTTATCTTTAGACTTATGAAAAAAATACTCCAAATCGTTACTTATTAGAAAGATGAAAATTACAGCAATATTGAGATTCCATTTCATACCCATCAGAGTAGCAAAAGAAAGAAAATTATAAATTTTGGAAGGGTTGTGGGTAAACAGATACATTGATGCACTATTGGTGAACCTGTGAATGGGTACAACCATTCTGGAAAGCAAGTAGGAATCATACACAAAAAATAACTAAATGGCGTATACTCTTTGACCCAGTATATCACTATTAGGTTTATACCTAAAAGATATCACATTCCCACAAATGAGTAGGGAAGAGGACAATTAGAAAATTGGTCAGATACCTATGAAAACTGAAGTGAGAAATAACAACTAGATAATCCCTGAAATTTACCCAGTGTTGATTTGTAATATGAGATTATCCTGCTCTAAATGGCTGCCTAGGTAAACCACTAATGCAGGTTGCTTAGCACTTAATATTGTCATGCCACTCTCTTGACCCAATTCAGCCTTATTAAAAATAAAGAAATGGTTCCTGTAATTTATTTAACTTTTCCTTCAAGAATTTGGATGCTATGACATTTACTGCATGTCTTCAGTTTTTATATTATCTATGAAACCTTTTAACAAATATCTTTAGTTAGGTATATTTTTGCTTTTGCTTTGTATGAGATCATGATTGCTACCCTTGTCTTTTTTACTTCAGCTGAAGCATAATACATTTTGCTCCAGTTCCTTAAATTTTGTGTGTATGTCTTTCTATTTCACGTGTGTTTCTTATAAGCAGCAAATTTTTGGACTCTGCTTTCTTATCTGTTCTTCTACCCTCTTTGTTTTTATATTCATCCCATTCACAGTGTTAACTGCGTATTTCCCTCCATCCTGTTCTCTTCTATTTATCCCTCTCTTGTTTTACCTTGTTCCCTTCTAAAAAACCTGTTTTACTTCTGACTGCTTCTGACCACTCCTCCCTTAATCTACCAATTGTCTTTCTTTTAGTACATTCCTGTCCTATTTCCCTATTGGGTAAGAATTTCTATGCCAGTTCTCTGTGTATATATATTCTTTCCTCCTTGAATTAGTTCAGATGAGAGTAAGATTTAAGTGTTGCCCACATCCCCTCCCATTTTCCCCTCCATTATAAAAACTTTTCCTTGAACACCTCTTTTATGTGAGATAGATTTTTCCATTCTTCCTTTTGCTTCCTTCTTTTTCCAGTGCATCCCTCTTTTAAACTCCTTTCCATTCTTCTTTCAAGGTCATTGTGACATAATAGACTCACACCCTTTCCCTCTAAGTAGACTCCTTTTAACAGCCCTAATGATGAGAAAATTATCATCTTCTCATTTAGGAATGTAAACAATTTTACCTTGTTAAGTCCTTTATGATTTCTCATTCATGCTCACCTTTTTATGCTTCCTTTGAATCATATGTTTGAATGTCAAATTTTTTATTCAGTTCTGATATTTTCATCAAGAATGATTAATGAAATGTCTTTTTTCCTCTGTAGGCTTATACTTAGTTTTTAGGGGGCAGATTTTTCTTGTTTGTAATATTAGTTCCCTTGGTTTCCAGAATGTCATATTCCAAGTCCTCTGTTTCTTTATAGTGGTAGCTGCTAAATCTTATGTGATCCTGACAGTTGCTTCATGTCAAGCCTTTTTTTTATCATGACTTCAGATAGCCCAATAATTCTTAAATTATCTCTCTTCAATTTTTTTTTCCAGGTCAGTTATTGTTCTGATCATGATATTTCATGTTTTCTTCTCTTTTTTCTCATGCTTTAGACTTAGTTTTTTTGATGTCTCATGGAGCTATTAGCTTCCACTTGACCAATTCTAATTTTTAAAGAGTTATTTTCTACAGTGAGGTTTTGTACTTCTTTTAGCACTTGGCCAATTCTGATCTTTGAGGAATTAATTTCTTCAGTAATTTTTTTGGCTTAAAAGAAAACCAAGAAGATGGGGGCATAGAAGCAGGAAAATGCCGCAGCTCTCATATGGCCACCTCAAATATCCATAAAATATGACTCTGAACAAATTTTAGGACTCCAAAACTCACAAAAATACACCACCCTCTGAAGACAGCTGAACAGGTGGGGCTCATCACAGTGCTGGGAGCTGAAACCAGCCCAGCTTGAAACCTTGACTTGGCCCTGGGGCTAGCAGGACAACAAGGACAAGGTGCAGCTGGAGGCTTCAGGGAGAGCGAATTAGCGGCAGCTGTGGTAGTTTCCAGATTTATCAAGCCAGAAGAAATAAAGACTAAGTGAAAGGTCAGTGGAATTCAAGCTAAATTTGGGGGAGAAAAGCAGTCTGGCTGAATTGCCTCCAGGGCAAGGAAGCAGCATTAGCAGCGGCCCTGCAGTGGCTTCCATCTGGCTCCTTCAGTGCTCCCAGCCTGCAAACTGCAGGAGGGGTAAGTGATTGTTCAGAGGCCAAGTGCTCTTGTGTTGAGTGGCCTGGATCTGGATCGTGGTCTTGGGTGTTGGTCCTGAGATGCGTTTTCAGTGAACCAAAGCTGGTGGGGGCTTCACCAGCCTCCTAATAGCTCTGGCAGCTGCAAAAACCCCAGTGATTTGGGATAGAACTTTCCCCCCTGGAAGCAGAGTCCCAGAAATTTAAAAGACAAGTAATTCACTGGCAACATGAGCAGGAAAAGGAAGCAAAGTAAGAACAGCAACCAAACTCTAGAATCCTTTTTTGGGGACAAAAAGGATCAAAGCATGGAACAGGAGGAAGACAACACAGTCAGAACTCCCACACCAAAAGCTTCCAAGAAACATGAAGACTGTCTAGAAGCTATAGCTCAGCTTAAGAAGGATTTTGGAAACCAAATAAGAGAAGTGGAGGAAAAATTGGGAAGAGAAATGAGAATGATGCAAGAAAA
>CM053596.1:167932081-167957116 GCA_028646575.1 Pseudocheirus occidentalis
GTTGCTGGAAGTACACACTTCTGTAAAAGGACAGGGTAGAGAATAGAACAAGGGTGGGGACGGGAAAGGAAGGAGGGACATATAATCATTCTCTCACAATATGTCCACTGTGGAGATGTTCTGTGTAATTACATATGTACAGTCTATATTGAATTGCTTGTCCTTCCACTGGGGGTGGGTGATGAGGGAAGAAGGGAAAGAATCTAGAATGTAAAGTTCTATGATCAAATGTTAAAAATATATATGTATAAATATTATTATCAGTATTAACTACATGTAACTGGAAATTAAAATATACAGGTACTGGGCTGGGAGACACATCCTGCCCTACCAGAAAGTTAGAGTGGCTATGGGGGAGGACATAGGAGGGAGCAGATTAGGGGAGGGGTTATACAGTGGGATGGCTGTTTTGGGTTGTGGGGGTAGGGTAAAGATGGGGAGAAAATTGTAACTCAAAATCTCATGGAAATGAGTCATGTAAAGAAGAAAATAAATAAATAAATTCAGAATGAAAAAAAAAATACAGAAAACCAAGATGTTAATTCTCAGAGCCAGAAGGCATCTTAACCCTTCAGACTCAGTGCTTAATTAGAAATTAGCCAAAGGTGTGAAAGCCTTCTTACAAGCAAGTCTCCCCTAAGCAAGCTTCCCTTAGGCTCTACCAGAGGCCGATTAATGGGCCATGAAGATCTTAAATCCCATTAATATTACAGTATGATATTTTTGGCTACAACTCCAGATCTTTTGCCATGCAATATATGTAGTGTTCTAAGACCTGCAGGCTTTTAATGTCACTGTTGTTAGGTCTTATGAAATTCTAATTGTGGCACTGCCATATTTAAATATTTTTTCCTTGTTGCTCATATTGAGTAACGGTCTTTCAGAGCTCAGTATTTGAGCTTGAGCTTGAGCTCGCTATTTCAGAAGTACGCTGTTATTCCTGTATGTTTTCCTCATAGGATCTCTTTCAGGTTGTGATTGGTGATTTTTTTTCCTGTTTCTATTTTTTCCCCTCTAGCTTTAAAGCTTCAGGACAATTTTCTTTAATTATTTCTTGAATTATTGTATCAAGATTGTATTGTAGCTTTCAGGTAGTCTGATTAATTTTATGTTTTCTTTTCTTGATCTTTTCTCCAGATAAGTTATTTTTCTTATGAGATGTTTCACATTCTTTTCTATTTTAAAATTCTTTATATTTTGTTTGCCCCAGCTATTTTGCTCTCTGAAACATAGTTTTCCAAGATCTATTGAACTTCAACATAGTAGCTGTTAGGTCTTCTGTAATTCTTATTGTAGCTCCACAATATTTAAATTGGTTTTTTTTTCTTGTTGATTCCAATGTTTTCTCCATAATCTGGAGCTTTGAAATTTGGCTATGATATTCCTGTAAATTTTCCTCCTGGGATCTCTTTCAGGTGGTGATCAGTGGATTTTTTTCTATTTTTGTTTTGTCTTCTTGTTCTAGAACTTCAGAGCAATTTTCCTTGATAATTTCTTGTAATAATGTATCAATATTCTTTTTTTAATTATAATTTTCAGGTAGTCCAACTATTCTTATATTATTTTCCCTCAATCTGTTCTCCAGATTGCTTTCCCATAAGGTATTTCACTTTCTCTTCTATTTGTTTTTCATTCTTTTGATATTGTTTTATGATTTCTTGGTGTCTTAGAATGTCATTAGTTTCCCCTTACCCAATTCTAGTTTTCAAGGATTTTTTTCCTCCTCAAGTTTTTGATTCTCCATTTCCAGTTGGTTGATTTTCTTTCTTGATTATCTTGAATTTCTCTTATTTTTCCCCTAATTTCTCCTCAATCTCTCTTATTTGATTTTAAAAGTACTTTTAAAAATATTAATTAATTTATTTTTAGTTTTAATTTATTTTTAGTTTTCAACATTTACTTCCATAAGTTTTAAATTTCCTCCCCCTTTTTCCTCCCTCCTTCCCCAAGATGCAACATGATATTGCTCCACACATACATTCTTATTAAACATTTTCACATTAGCCATATTGCATAGAATAATGAATGAGAGAGACTATGAGAAAGAAAAAAAACAAGACAAATAAAAAACAAACAAACAAAAATAGTCTGCTTTGCTCTGCATTCCAACTCCATAATTCTTTCTCTGGATGTGAATGGCATTTGCCATCATGAGTCTTTTGAATTGTTTAAAGTCCTTGCATTGCTGAGAAGGGCTAAGTCTATCAAAATCAGTCATAGAACATAGGCTGTTTCTATGAACAATGTTCTCCTGGTTTTGTTCACTTCACTAAGCATCAGTTCATATAAGTATTCCCAGGATTTTCTGAAGTCCACCTGTTAATCATTTCTTATAGCACAATAGTATTCCATTACATTCATATACCACAACTTGTTCATCCATTCCCCAATTGATGGGCATCTTCTCAATTTCCAGTTCTTGATGACCACAAAAAGAGCTGCTATAAATATTTTTGTACATATGCCACCTTTTCCCATTTTTATGATCTCTTTGGGATATAGTCCTAGAAAGGGTATTGCTGGGTCAAAGCGTATGCACACTTTTATAGCTATTTGGGCATACTTCCAAATTGCCCTCCAGAATGGTTGGATTGGCTCATAGCTCCACTAACAATGTGTTCCAACTTTTCCACATCATTTTCCTGTTTTGTCACGTTAGCCAATCTGATAGGTGGGATGTGGTACCTCCATGTTGTTTTGATATGCATCTCTCTAATCATAAGTGATTTAGAGCATTTTTTTCATATGACTATAGATAACTTTAATTTCTTCCTCTGAAAATTGCCTGTTCATATCCTTTGGCCATTTGTCAATTGGGGAATGACTTGTAAATTTGTAAATTTGACTCGGTTACCTATATGTTTTAGAAATGAGGGCTTTATCAGAGGCACTAGTTATTAAAATTCTTTCCCAGTTTTCTGCTTTCCTCCTATTCTTGGTTGCATTGGCTTTGTTTGTGCAAACCCTTTTCAATTTAGTGTAATAATAATTATCCATTTTTCATTTCATAATGTTTTGTACCTCTTGTTTGGTCACAAATTCCTCCATTTTCCATAAATCTGACAGATAAACTATTCATTCCTCCCCTAATTTGTTTATAGTATCAGCTAAAGTCCTTTGTTAAGTTTTTCCAAGAATTCTTTTTGTGCTTGAGACTATTGGACATATCTTCTTGAAAAAGAAGTGACTTTTTTAAGCTCCACTATCTTCCTCAGAATATGAACCCAGATCTTCTCTATCCTCAATGCACCCAACTATGGTTGGGTTATTCCTCTTTTGATTGCTTATTTATTTGTTTGTTTATTTTCATTCATTCGTTCATTCATTCATTCATTCTTTCATTCATTCATTCATTCAGCTTTTAATAGCTATTAGTGTAATCAAGTTGTAGTCTCGAGGTATGGGGAATGATGCCCCAAGCCTTAGGTCCTTCTTACTGTTATTTTCTGAGGTCTGCTTCAGGGTCCAACCCTGGGTTCTCCTCTATACTCCTACAGCTAGGGCCCTCAGCTACACTATCCCACAAATGATCTTGCTCCTGGCAGTCACTCCAGTGTATGCAAACTGCCATTGTCCTCTGCCCTGGAACTGAAACCAGGGACTCCGCTCTCCTGCAAATACCCACAGCCAACAGGGTCCCTGTCCCTCCCTACTTGCCAGGCATGTGCTAACTCCTCCCCACTGCCACAGTCCAGGACGTGTCTGCTCAGCACAGCTGTATTTGGCATCCTTCAACAGTGGAAGGTCCTTCAATCTTCACTTACTCAGCCATCAGACTTTCCACACTGTCTCAAGATGAGTTTCTAAGGCTGAAGCCTCTTCTCAACCCCATTGCTCCTAGGGCTTGGTGTTTGTTGATTCTACATAGTCTTCCTGGAAGTATTTGCACTTCATTCAGGTCATCCATCCCTGGAGGTGAGTTCTTTCTTGTTTTTTTTTTTCAAGTTACCTTAGGACAACTGTTTCACCCTGCATTTATTTCTGCTGCTTTGAGGCAATGTTCTGTTTTTGTTTTTTTGTGAAGGAGATTTGGAGACATGAAATTTTTTCTGATCTACTCTCCCATCTTCCCAGAATCCTCTCCTTTTCTAGGCATTCTTCATCAGTTTGTGTTCAATGTGCATTTTCTTTGATGCTTTGCTCATACATGTTCATAGATTGTCTTCTGAGTTTGTATCTTGAACTTTATTGTCATATCATTTTTTGTGATCAGGTTCTTTGTTGTTGTTGTTACTCATTTTTAAAATTCTATTTCTGGACTTAATTTTATGTTAAAGTTAGTTTCTGCTCAGCTCTGTGTGTGTATGTGTGGATTTCTGGCCCAAGCTTCTCTCCTTTTCTGGCCCAAGCAGTTCTTCTACTGCTTTCACAGCTCAGTGGAGGCCCATAAGTTTTTTGTGCTTTTAAAATGTGATCTGGAGAGAGATCTTGTCCTTGTCCTCCTGACCTGTGCTCTGGTACTTATCTATAACCATTACCTTTCTTCTCTGCCCTAGAACTATGATTCACAACTGTATAACGGGTGACAGAGCTGCCAGCTGACATCCATTTCTGCTACCAGTCTTATTTCAGAGTTCCCCTGGATCTCTTTCAGGCCAAATATTCAGTACTTTTTACCATCTCTGGGTGCTAGGCTATTTCTGATGCCACTACCACCACAGCCTACAGGCAGTACCATTTCTGGCCAGACCCTTCCCCAGTATCTGCAGACCTCTCTTTCTGTTTTCCCAAGCTTCCTTGGGCTAGACAAATGACACACTGTGACTTTTTCTTGGCATGTTTTTTAAGTTGTTGTAGAAGGGGTATCTTGGGAGAACATGGGAAAAAATGTGGACTTCACTGTCAACTTGGATCCACTCCCCCTAACAAAAGACATGACCCCCCCCAAAAAAAACTCAAACCCAAACCATCTTGAACATTAGTTAGGGATCAATTGTTTTTTTGTTGTTGTTTAGGTCAGAGACAAGAAATATCTGACTTTAGATAGCACCCTTGCAAACACCAAACCAGACAGGAGCTCAGAGTTATGTAATTATACAACATAGGTGATGTCGTCCTACTGATTGCTAGGAAGCTTTATCTTGTAAAAATTCTAAAGCTCTTCCCATGAAATGTTAACTCACTTCTTGTTCTGCCCTTTGAGGCCAAGCAGATAAAGCTTAATCCTTCTGTTACATGACACTCCTTCAAATCTTAAAAGAAAATTATAGTATCTCCTAAATAAATTCTTCCAAAAGTCCTAATAGGATATGGTATGGTTTAAAGGAAGCTCACCATTCTTGTTGTTCCCTTCTGGACACCCTATTGCTTATCAGTATCCTTTCTAAAACATGGCATTTGTAACTGAACACAGTACTACAGATATGTTCTTTATTTCATTTTTTGAAGGCAACAGGGGCTAAGTGACTTTCTCAGTATCACACAGCTAGTAAGTGTCTAAGGTTGAATTTGAACTCAGGTTCTCTTGACTCCAGGGCCAGTACTCTATCCACTGTGCCTCCTAACTATTCCTTTTTCTTTATTTCTTTCTTCTTTCTCTTTCTTTCTCCCTCCCTCCCTCCTTTTCTCCCTCCCTTTTTCCCTCCCTCCCTCCCTTCCTTCCTCCCTTCCTTCCTTCCTTCCTTCCTTCCTTCCTTCCTTCCTTCCTTCCTTCCTTCCTTCCTTCCTTTTTCTTTCTTTCTCTCTCTTCCTTTTTTGCAGATATATTCTAACCAGGTTGGAGTGTAGCAAGCCTATAGCCTCCCTCTGTTAGGGATACTTCACTTCTCACAGTGGAGCCTATGATTATAGTCTTTTTCTTCTGGCTACCATACTGTGGACTCTTATAGAGCTTGTAAGACAGAATTTTCCCCACCTAGGAAATCTTGTCTCTCTCATCATGTGCATGTGAATTTGATTTGTTGCAAATAGATGTAGAGCCTCACATTTATCTCTATTAAATTTCATCTGATTAGATCTTAGCTTATTGAGATATTTTTGGATCCTGCTGCTGTCATCCAACATGTTTTGTCAGCCCACCCTATTTTGTGTCATTTGTAATTTAGCAAGCATGCCATATATCCCTTCATCCAAGTCATGAATAGAAACTGTGAACAGCAAGGGGCCAAACACAGATTCCTGGGACACACCATTAGCAACTCCAAGTTGGCATTGAGTCAACTGTTGGGCTGTTTTGAGGGTCCAGCCATTCAAGCAATTTCAAATCCACTTAATTGTACTATTATCTAACTCATATCTCACTACCTTGTCCATAAGGATAACATGAAAAATATTATCAAATACTTTGTTAAAATCCAGGTGAACTCCAGTGACAGCATGCTCTTAATTGATGTGTGAGGATGGGAGTGGAGCCAAACCAAATCTGATTTTATTGGCATTGAGAATTCCCAGTTAAGAAGCTCTACCAATGCATATTGTGGATGATTCTTAAATCTATAATGTTAGAGAACTGCCTAGGTCACAGAGAGTTTAAATGATTTGCCTCAGTTTACATGTATGTGTCAGAGGTGTGACTCAAGGTCAGATGTTCCTGACTCTGAGGCCACCTCCCTATCCATCACTCCCTGATGCCTCTACAACTCAGCCATTTACCTTTTCAGAAAAAGGGAATGATCATTTCTAGATGAAGATATATCAGGTTTAGTGATCACAGCTTCCCCTTCTGGATTATAAATGATTCCAGAGTTTTATGGATCTTTATTTATTTCAGTTTCTTCACCTTCAAAATGAGGACAATAATATTTGTGCTACTTATCCTATAAGATCATCATTGTAAGGATTGAATGAGATAGTGCATGTGAAAATACTATGTAACTAAAAAGAGGCCTACATATGTTGTATATATTCTTTTAAAATAATTTTTTAATTAACAGACATTTACTGTTTTCTTTCCCTCCCACAGACTCAATTGGAAAAGCAAAACTCCTGCAAAATGTATTATCCCTAAAAAAAAAAATAGGACACTTTGGCTATGAGTATCTGCTATAAACTGAATCCTGCTCAAAATTAGAAGATTGAATAAAATCCTGGTTGGTTTTGCTGACAATTTTATCTTTTAGAAGGTTAAGGAAACAATAAGGAGATGTTTCTTTGGATTTAATTCTGACCCAGGAAGAATAGGTTTGTGAAATGGAAGTGATAGGAATCTTGGGAGAAAGCAGAGCAGGTGGAAGGGACCTCAGAGGCATTCTAGTTTAATTTCCTAATTTGGCAGATGAGAAAACTGAATACTGGGGAGGCTAAGTGATTGATGTTTACTACTTGTATGACTATGGTTAAAAAAAAGTGAGATTAAAACTTAGGTCTTGAGACTCCACAGTCAGTGCTCTTTCTACTGTACTAAGGGAATGCTGATTGCAATTAGATATGTACCTCTTGGTTTTAATAAAACATATTTCAAAAAGCTCAGAGAAAAAAGAAAGAACTTTGATCTCATGTTCAGAGACATGAAAAAAAATTATCAAGAGACCCTAAAAAAATCACAAATATAAATGGTCCAGATGAAAAAGAAAAGGGGATGCTTCTCAAGAATCTAGTATGGCTATACAAGAAGGTTTTGGATACTCAGATCTTAAGAGGACATGAATAAAGCATGAAAGGAAAAGCATATAGTTGAGGATAAGGAATGGTATGAACCTGATTATTCAAAAGGCAAAATAAACAGAAGAAAATTCTAAATGTAACAAATGCATTAAATTTCTCTTTATTCTATACTCCCTCTTCATCCCCCCCCAAAATAAAAGAGAAAGAAAGCTCTCTGAAGGCAGTGTACTGTACTATAGACTCTATAATAAAGGTATATCTGTTAGTACTGTTAGTAAACTCTGCTTTTTCTACTTCCTTAAATTCATACCCTCTACAATGACCCCAGACACTTTCACCCCCTTCTCTCCCATGGACAATTCAACTCTGTCCCTTGCTTTGGTGCTGACTTGGCTTGCTACTCTTTGCCATAGTTTTCAGTCATGCTACCGTCAGTACCTCTCTTCTTTGAACCCTTCCCATCTCCTTTTCTCCAGGAATATGGTTGATGCTTCCCTGGGTGTTTCTGATGAAATTTCCTAATCATGGAGGGGCAAGGACACCTGGGACTTATTTCCCCTCTCCCCCCTCCCCCCCCCGGCCCCCTCCCTCTCCATTCTATCCTTTCTGGTTGATCAAAGAATATCACTGATTCCACTTTTGCCAGCAATCCAAAATCAACTATTACTCATTTTTACCTCCCTATACAGTGTCAGAAAGCACTAGATCTGCTGAATTCTGAACAGAATCACACAAACTGAAACTGACTATATTCTAAGAGATAAGAAGCAACTAGGTACACATATGGAAGGCATTTCTCAGTCAGCTGCCTGTGTGGGATCACACTATGGATTATACAGAACAAGTCAACAGCACCAAATTAGAGAAGGGGCTATATGCTGTTTTAATGGTGTCAATCCACCCTAAACATGGGATTGATGCTAAGAAATGGAAAATGGATACACATTCATTCTGATTAGCATTATTTCTTAAAGATTTTTAATCAATGCAGACTAGGTACCAAAATAAAAACTAAAGGTACCCAGAAATCGGTTCATCTAGGAAGCACTTGATTTCAAGATATGGGAAACAAAGCAACACTGATTTAGACTATCTGTTTATATTAAAAATGCTAAAAACAACAACAAAACATTGCAGAGGAGGCTGATCAACAATATCACCAAGCAACAGCATCTCATAAAATAGCAAAGATAAAGATTAACGGAGAAGGACTGTGGCCCATTGTACAATGACTAACCTTGACAGACTTGGCTTTTCTCAGCAATGCAAGATTCTAAGAGCCAAAAGGCTCAAGATGGAAAATGCTATCCACATCCAGATAAAGAATTATGGAGTCTGCATGCAGATTTACACACACTATCAGCTTCCTCTCTTTTTTTTGTTTTGTTTTGTTTCTTTCTTGTGGTTCATTTCATTGGTTGTAATTCTTTACAACATGGCTAATATGAAAATATGTTTAATGTGAATATATATGGAGAGCTTTTATCAGTTTGCATGCCATCTTGGGGAGGGAGCAGGGGAGGAAGGAGAAGAAAATTTCAAATTCAAAAGCTTTTGGAACTGAATATTGTAAACTAAAAATAGATAAATAATTTTTTTAAAAAAGAAAGAATGTGGCACATAAGCCAGCTAGCCCAGATCATTCTAAAAAATATACATACTTGAGAGCAAGGAGAACACAAAAAATGTAAAATAAGTTCCATAGATTTGACAGAATTTCTATAGGGTTGTATTCTTACTATTAATGACTACTGCCTAGTGGGTTAAATAAGGATGTGGAAATGGTTTTTAAGAAAATGAATGTAGGGCTTGACTAAGTACTTACAAACAAAAGTTAATGTCAATGTTAAGACAATTTTGAAAGCATCCGGGAGCTGATTTCCAGAAGAGATACCAAAAAATGAAAACAAAACAAAACAAAACTAGATTTTATTATGACTTTTGAAAAAAAAGTATCTGAGAAGATTTTAGCAAATCCTGATGTACACACCTCATCTGCACAAAATCTTTCACATGTATTAATTAAGACTGGGTCTTCTTAACTTGCTGAGAATTTTGATGTTCAGGAACTACTCATAGGCCCAATCCCACTACTAACTGGCCTGGGAGTTTTGGCCTGCTTCACTTGGTGACCCCCCACTCTCAGGGGCTCACCATATTAATGCTAAACTTAGTGCAGACTACCAATAAGCATAGCTCATAATAACTTAGAAATCCTGAGAGAGTTCTGAGAGATCCAATAGCCTAAGCATTCCCCAAAGCATGGGTTATAGACATGCAGCAACATGCCTGGTTTCAAGGATGATTTTGGTAAAAACGTGAGAAGGGAAAAGGCAGGTAATTACAGATAATTTCCTGTAGCACATATATCTTTGAACAATTGGGTGAAAGGAATAGAGAACAGAGAAATTCCATCTTATTTATTACTTGTTGGTGACAAATAAGAATTTAATTTGGTAAAGCAAAGTGCATTCTCAAGGGTTCTTTTTCAACAAGGGTTCCATCACATAGGTTATAATCATAAAAGATTCCTTGTTAGATATAATCAAGTGAGTTATAAAGCAGGGAAACCTGTTCTCCATAGGATTTCCTTATAGTCATATCATGCTCAAGGTTCAAAGGAAAAAAGGATTCCCTGTAGGTGGTGAGACCATTCAAATGCTTCTGACAAGGCCTCGTATCCACATTTGAAAAACCAAGTGCTCAAAGAATGCATTATGTGTGTGTGTGTGTATGTATATATGTATATATCTCAAACTATAGCAGGCAGAAAGATAGGTAGTGTGTTAAATTACCCTATCAGTTCACATATCTTAGACATACGTTGCAGATGGATAATGTGCTGGGTGTAGAATTGAAGAACAGCAAGAAAGATGGTTGAATTGTGTTTGAGAAATCATGCAGCAATTTTAATGATCCCAAGTTGCTCTCTGACCCCCAAACCCATCTTTTAGACACTAATAGTCTCCTGATAATGCTATATGACTGCAAATCATAGCTCACCACGACCTCCAATTAATCAAGACTGTTGGTGACCCAAAGATCAGTGGAGAGATGGACCCCAGTGCAAGACCACAGTGTATTATCAAAGACAATTTACAAACATCAAAGAACATAAAAGTTTTCCAAGAAAAGTATGATTGGAAAAACAGATGGGATGGTATATTATAATGAGAGTAAGAGGTCATAGACTGACAGCCTGAATGCTGCCCTGAGGCCTTTGAAATTTCAGAAGACCTGCAGAAAGGCCTTTGCCCCATTGAACCGATCTTCTTTGGAGGATTTATGTGAAGACATAAACAATATTTATAGAAAATGAGGTTTGGATGGGTTTTGATCTGCAATGATGGAGTATTCACATTGAGATCACAAATCCATTGACGTGTTCACGTAACTAAGTAGAACAGAAAGCATTTTGGGACATGGGATCAGATGATACAATCTTGATAAATGACCTATCATGATGAGGACAGTAGTATTCCCTTGTTATTTGGTATTATAGTCATGAAGGTACTATCAATAATTGTAGGATTCCTAACACTTTCCATTGGGGTGCCTTTTGGAATCAGAATCCCATCTCTAGCATCCATGGGGAAGTGAATAGAATGCTGGACTGATTTCAAATCCTGCCTCAGTAACTTACTGGTTTTATTATTCTAGGCTAGTCACTTAACCTCTCTGTGACTCATGTTCCTCATCTGTAAAATCAGAGAGTTGGACATGATGGGTTCTAAGCTTCCTTCCAGCTCTAAATCAATGATTCTATGTTCCTACATGTTTAAACATAATTCCAGCTATCACATGCCCAAATACAATACTAGTCATAACATCAAATTGAGTTTTTGTTTCTCAATTAACCCTAGATCAGGGGTTCTTAATTTTTTGTGTCATGGACCTCTTTGGCAGTCTGATAAAGGCTTTGGATCCTTTTCAGAATAATGTTTTTAAATGCATAAAATACATGTAATTATAAAGGAAACCAATTACATTGGGATACAAATGGAGAAACATTCTCACCCAAGGTACAAACTCTCTGAAATTTATCCACATGGAGAGGAGTTCATAGACACAGGTTAAGAACACCTACCCTAGATTTTTGGCCAAATAGACCTCATGATGATTTCTTCAGACCTCTGCTCTGTAGTGCAAAGCCACTTAGCAAAAAAAAAAAAAAGATTCAATCAAAATCTCTTGGTTGCAGGCTGTGTGGTAGTACATTGGTGATAGTCTTTTTCAGTGCAGGATTATTTCATTTGCAGGAAAATGTATGAAAACAATGCCCAACTGGAATTACAATCTGAGAAGATTTAGGGCTCCTTAAAGCAAACTAAGTTTTTGTTGTCTATTAAGAGCATGATCAGGTATTTTGTTCCCTCCTAGAGATACTACCATTTTTCCAGAACAGCCCTGATAATGAACAACTTTGGGTCCACCAAAGTGTAATTGCTTTTTGCCAAAATCAGCTGACAGGAGCATTTTGTTACTGTTTGGAATAGTCTCAGGCTCTGCGTATCCTCTCTTTCTTGTAAGTTTTGAACCAGGCTGAGCCAGTAGTGACATAGAGGGTGTTTGATTCCTCAAAGAATGGGTAATCTGAGATCAGAAGGCATAGCAAAGGCACCACCCAAACAGCTCTTATTAATGCAAGAGAGGATTGTCTTTTATTTGTCATCTAGTTCTGCAATAACTACCATCCTCCTACCAAATGTGTAAGGGATTCCATCAGCTTCTAATAATTGTGGGTGAATCATTCATCTTCCCTAAGAAATGTTGGAGGTCTTTACTGTTGTCAGAATCCAATTTTATGTGGCCTGTACATGTGCTATGTCCATTTGTAATCCTTCCTGTACCAGTAAGCATCCCAGGAAGATTATAATGAAGCACAAACAGACATGGTCCGTCTTCATGATGGCTTGAGATTGAAATCCTGTAGATATATCTAGAAATATATGTTAAATAATCAGGAAAGGGGTTGCAGAACAGCAGGGATTCTCACATTAAAAATGTAAATCAAGAATGGAGTGTTTAATAGAAAGGACAAACAAATCATGGATGCATTTCTATTGTTAGATCATGAGAAATTCATAACAAACAGCTTTGAGGGCTCTAAGATAAAGAACCTACATTTGGAACTTATTCAAGAATAAGCCCCATGTGCAGGCTATAATGAATTTAAGTGAGAATAATCTTTAGGAATAGTCCCACAAATCAAATCCCCCATATGAGCACAGAAGGAGGTTGTGGGTCATAGGTTACATCCAAGGGTATGCTAGCAAACATTTAACAACCTGCTTGCTGGGATGGGGCGGGGGGAGGGGGAGAGACAAAATTAATGTACCCACAATGCATTTTTGAATTTAATGTGTATAATTACCATTTTCTCCAACAGTTTAAGCTGAAAAATTAATGAAATGAAAAATAATATCCTGATTTGTAGTTTTTGCTGGGGTTTTAGACATACTAAAAATTAACAATTGACTCTTACGAACCAGTTTGAACTAATGCCATCACACACCTGGTTACATTTATAAGGTCCTCATCATGTTTGGGGAAGGCTTTGTTCTACTCATTTCAAGTTCCAATTCCAAGGAAGTTATTGGTTCCTAATAAGACCAGACTGACATAGAACCTACTCTTTTCCTAATGTCCCTATTTATGTCAATTTCCATCTTTACCACTATGCTTTTAGTCACGTTCATAACTTTGGGGTCATATTTGCTTCCTCGTGCTCCTTTACATTTCATGTCCAATTAGTTGCCAAATCTCCTCCTATATGTATATGTGTATATGTATATATAGATATAGATATAGATATTTTTTTCTCCCTCTAGTTCTGGGTCTCATCACTTCTCATCTGGGCTATTTCTAATTGATCTCCCTGTCTCTAGTCCATCATCTCTCCAATGTGTACTAGACAATTACCAAAGTGACATTCTTTTTTTTAACAGGCAGACACTTTAACTAGGCATTTTTTACAAATGGGCTTTAGGGCAGTGTTGTTGGCATTAGATGCAATCCTGTACCACAAATTAGCACACTCCTTGGCAACAGGCCCCATGATGGCTAAACCTTTCCTCTTGCCTTTGTTGTTTACTATGACCCCTGAATTGTTTTCAAAATACAGGAGCACACCATCTTTTCTCCAATATGACTTCTGTTGCCATATAACCATTGCTGGATACACCTTCTTCTGGAGCTCCGGTTTCCCCTTTTTGACTGTAGCCATTACCATGTTTCCTACACCAGCTGCAAGAAGCCTGTTCAGTCTCCCTTTAATCTTCTTCACAGAGACTATGTACAGGCTCTTGGCACCTGTATTATCAGCACAATTAATGACAACTCCTATTGTGAGAACGAAGGAAATCCAGAACTTTGCTCCCAAAGACCCAACATGTCCTTGCTTAGACATCTTAGCTCCTGGAAAGCATGAAAGAGCTCAAAGTGATATTCTTAAAGCATAGTTCTGACCACATTGATTTTGTACTGAAGAAGTTTCAATGATTCTCCATTTTCACTCATCTTCAGCCATGTCTGACTCTTCATGACCCCATTGGGGGTTTTATTTGCAAAATACTAGAGCGGTTCACCATTTCCTTCTCCAGCTCATTTGACAGATAAGGAAACTGAGACAAACAGGTTAAGTGACTTGCACAGGGTCACACAGCTAGTAAGTATCTGAAACTGGATTTGAATTCAGATCTGCCGGAGTCCAGGCCCAGCACTCTAGCAACTGTATCATCTATCTGCCAGCTCCCCCTTAATTCTATCCATTGTATGGTATATAAATTCCTTCCAAAACTTGCTCTAATCCATTGACCTTCATTACAAATTTCCCTCCTTCATATATTCTGCAATTCAGTCAAACATGCTACCCTTGGCCATCTTTATGCCTTTGAATGGGTTGTCTTCCATACCTAGAATACATTCTCTTCTCAATTTCATTTTTAGAATCCTAAGTGTCCTTCAAAGTTTAGCACCACTGCTACCTCCTACATGAGGCCTTTTCTGATTCATCCTTGTTCCCCACATTGTTAAAAAAAATCTTGTGTTTCCTCTCTTGTCATTAATTTAGATTTACTTTGTGTATATTTTCTATCTGACTTATTTATAAACATGTTATTTTCTCTGACAGAATGCAAAGTACTTTAGGGCAGGGATTGTTTCATTTCTGTATGTATTACCAGGTTTTGGCCCAATCCTTGCCACATAGTAGGCACTTAATAAATTCTTATTGATCTATTGTTCTATCTATGATCCCTTAAGACCTTCCAAAATATGAGATCAACAGAAGAGGGAGGAGTAACTTACATATAGTGATTTCTTTAAGACCTTGGTAGGCAATGAGAATATATAACTCACCTCATTTCTTGGGAACCACAAAAGAGATGCTTATGATAGTAACCAGGAGGTTCTTACCATTAGAAGAACCTCTTTTTTCTCTTTGTTTTAAATTTCTATTCATTTTTAACTTAAATAAAAAAGACAAAAAAAGAACATTTCCATGCATAAAGCACAACATAAAAGAGAATGCAATATGAAATCATGAATTTCCATTTCACAGTTTACTTTTTTAAAACAATGTAATAAATACTACACATCATTTTTGAAGCTACCCTGTTTTTCTGCACTTCAATCCTAGTTTTATTTTGTTTTCTGCTATACACTCTTTATTTTTTCTGCCTCCCTCCTCATCGTGCCCTAGAGAAGGCTATTATTAGATACACACACACACACACACACACAGTATACATACTTCTGTTTATCACTTCTTTCTCTGAATGTGGATAGCATCTTCCTTTGTAGTTAATTTGGGTATTTAATGATAATCAAAATGACTTAATCATTCAAACTTGTTCTTAGAACAATACTGCTGTTATTGGGTACAGCGTTCTGCTCGTTTTGACATAATCTTTGTAATACATTGTTGTAGTCCCCTAGCAAGTATTTTACTTAGGATTTTTTGCATCCATATTAATTAATGAAATTGGTCTGTAATTTTCTTTCTCTGGTTTAGGTTCTTTCAGGTTTAGGTATCAGTACCATATTTGTTCTGTAAAAGGAGTTTGGTAGGACTCCTTCTTTACCTGTTATTCTAAATAATTTAATATTGGAATTAGTTGATCTTTAAACGCTTGGTAAAATTTATTTGTAAATCAATATAAATCTGGTCTTTTTTTTGTTAGGAAGCTCATTTATGATCTATTCAATTTTTTTTTCTAAAATATGCTTAGTTAGATATTCTATTTCTTCTTCTGTTAATCTAGACAGTTTGTAATTTTGTAAACATTCTTCCATTTCACTTAAATTGTCCAATTCATTGGCATATAATTGGACAAAATAACTCCTCATAATTGCTTTGATTTTATCTTCACTAGTGGGATATTCACCCTTTTCATTTTCAATAGTAGTAATTTGGCTTTCTTCTCTTTCTTTTAAAAATAATATCAACCAATAGTTTATCTATTTTATGGTTTTTAAAAAATAAAATCAACTCAGTTTTATTTATTAATTAAATCTTTTTCTTGTACTAAATTTCTATTAATTTTGCTTTTAATTTTTAAGAAGTCCAATTTGATGTTTAATTGAAGGTTTTTAATTTGTTAGTTTTTCTAGTCTTTTTTTGTTGTATGCCCAAGTCATCGGTCTGCTCTTTCTCTATGTTATTAAGATAAGCATTTAGAGACAGAAAATTTCCTCAGATTACTGTTTTTGCTTCATCCCATAGGTTTTGATATATTGTCTTATTGTTGCATTCTCTTTAATGAAAATTATTGATTGTTTCTATGATTTATTCTTTAACCCATTCATTCTTTAAGATTAGGCTGTTTAGCCTCCAGCTGATTTTTTAAAATCTGTTTCTGTATTCCCTTATTGAATATAATTCTTATTGTATTGTGATGTACTTAACTTTCTGCTTTTCTGCATTTAAATAAAAAGTTTTTGTGCCCTAATATATCATCAGTTTCTGAAGAGGTAGTTTCTATATCACTGAGGAAAAAAGGTGTATTCATTTCTATTCCCATTCAATTCTCTCCAGATATATATTATATCTAGCTTCTTAAAGATTCTATTCACTTCCTTAACTTTTTTTTGTTAGACTTAAAAACTAATTCTGAAAGGAGGTTAAAGTTTCTCACTGTTTTAGTATTACTGTCTATTTTTATCAGGAATTCATTTAACTTTTCCTTTAAAAATGTAGGTGCTATAGCATTTGGCACATATAGGTTCTGTACTGATATTACTTCATTTTTCTATGGTACTATTTATCATAATATAGTTTCCCTGTTTATCAATTTTAATTAAATCTATTTTAATTTTATCTAAGATCATGATTGCTACTCTTGCTTTGCCCTCCACCCCAGCACTTTTAAATTTCATCTAAATACATTCTCATTTCTGTGGTCTCTCATAAATTTAATGAATAAATTGGTATGTATTTGCATGTGTGTGTGTGTGTGTGTGTGTGTGATATTCGGTAGGCAATAAATAGAATCATGACAATTTGGAGGCAACTGCTCAGCCTTACCTTGGCTAAGTTTTCAGTGATTCCTGGGATGCAGAATTTAACCAATCAGCAAACATTAAGTGACTACTATGTGCCAGACACTATGCTGGCATATAATAACATGGGAAAACTAAAAAAGTAACAGATCCCTCAAGAAATGAATTTTCTACTATGTTAGATAGTATGTATATATGTAGGTACATGGAAACACACAGGTATATAGATACAGATGTATGTATATGTATATATCAGGTGAGTGGGATGTTTAGGGAGGATTAACACCTCTGTTGAGAAGGCTTGTGTAGCAACAACCACACTGACATACCCAGGATGGCTGCTAGAACAGGTTGGGTCAGCAATCTTTTTTAATTACATTCATTAATTCAGGGGAAAAGTCAGCATCCTGAACTTCAGAGAAAATATGAACAGAGAAAATACAAACAGAGAAATAAAGATCAATGCACAGGGCTTCTAACTATTTGAGAAATTGGAACAGATCAACAGTAACTGTCTGACCAAGGCAATACATACATAATTACCAGAGAGAGAAGTAACAACATCTGGGTTTTTCAAAGCTGGCAGGCTCCTTAATACCTACCCAGAGTCTCATCTGGTCAAAACATAAGAACACTCTTCCAATGAATGAGTCCCAAAGCAAAAAGCTAACTTCAGAGCATATATACCCTTTTTAGAGGGTATCACAACCCCATGAGATCCAGTGCCTAATTAGAAATTAACAAAAGATGTGAAAGTCTTCCTATAAGCAAGTGTCCCCTAAGCAAGCTTCCCTTAATGGACTCCACTTGAGGCTATTAATGGCCAGAGAAGATCTTATATACCATTAACATTACAACTTTCTAAGCCCTTTTCAGGGCTGCTCATCCACCTTTGGTATACACCTTCATAAAACCCTCACCTGTAGCTCTAAGAAGTTGTAGCGTGGACAGAGGCCATACCCAGCCATCTCTGCAAACAGGCAAAATCAGGTTGATAATAACCAATACGCCTCAATCTGTTGTTGAGTTAGGGGGATGACTACTCCAAGTGTGCGAAAACATCCCCCCATGGAATGGGTGAATGAGAACAATTTGTTCCAATGGCCATGAAGGTGGCTGAAGCATTGAAGAAGCAAGGTCATCCACTGCATCCTGGATTATCACCAGTAGTCTTAACTTTTGTCCTGTCACTGAACTTTGATGACTCAGGAAGAGAGAGTGAGGCTGGTAACTTTGTGCAACTCTGCCTCACTTAAATCCAATCCATGCACATGTCAAGACATACCTTTTCTAAAACAAAGGACAAATAGCAACAACCACAACAATATGTAAACTGCCTACAAAGTAGACATAGAACAGTCTTGGAGAAAAGGTTCTAGTAGCTGGGAGAAACAAGGAAAGGCATCCTATATAAAATGGTGCTTGAGAGGAGTCTTGAAGGTGAAGAGGGAGTGCATTCCAGGCACATTGCAGCTAACATAAAGGGAGCTGAAGTGTCTTGTATGAGAAGGAAGAAGGTCAATTTAGTTAGATTATAGTGTGCTTAGAGGGGGTATAGCCTAGACCAGGAGTAGGGAACCTGCAGCCTTGAGGCCACATGTGGCCTTCTTAGGTCCTCAGGTGTGGCCTTTTGACTGAGTCCAAGTTTTACAGAATAAATTCTTTTATTAAGGGGACTGGTTCTGTGAAGTTTGGATTCAGTCAAAGGGCCATGCTTGAAGATGTAGAGGGTCACATGTGGCCTCGAGGCTACAGGTTCCCCACCCCTGGCCTAGACCTATAATTTCATTGGTATAGGGTACTCACTTTACCAATATAGGTCAGCACCTTCTCTGCAACTAATATCATAGGTAATTGTCTAGCTATATACATGCTCTAGAGCACTGATACGCTAAATGACTTACATAGGTTAACAAAGTCAGTATATATCAGTACAAGACTTGAGCCCAGGGCTTCCTGGTTTCAAAGCCCTCTCTCTACTATGCCATGCTGCCTTTCTTCTTTGGGTAAGGCACAACTTTTCTATGCCTTAGTTTTCTCATCTATAAAATGGAACTAATAATATAACCTACTTTGTAGGTTATGGTGAGGATCACATAAGATAAGGTAAATGAAGTGCTTTGAAAAACTTTTCAGTCACTATATAAATGTCAATAATTATTGTACTGAGGTTATAATATCTGAGCCATGGAATCACAATTACCTTCTTCACTAAATCTGGAGCTACCTGCCATATGTGACTTTCTGTCTTCCATTTAGGTTATATCTTACCCCTTTTCCTCATAGGGTATGGGGGGAGGGAGCAGAGAGTGACTTTACACAGATTCTTCCTTCTTTTATATGACCTGACATCATAGGGGTTCCTCACTCATTTCTTTTCCTGACTTAGGAAATATAATCACCCAACTCCTCAGAATCAATCAGCACTTGGACCCTACTATTTTGCTCTATGTGGGATTCTATGACATCTCAAACATTAGCAGAATATTATCTCTTCCTTGGTCACTCATCTCACTTCTTAATGAGCTTGAACTATAAGGTCCTGTCTTATAATCAGTCAGCTTCATTTCCAAAGGTCAGAGTATGAAAGTCTTGACTGAAAAGCTCATTTCTATATTGTTGAATCTAGTTGCTAGTATTACTGCAAAAACAAGAGAGACCATGACAGCCCTGGTTTCTCCTACTGACTGGTAGATTGTGGATGCCCACTTGTCCCCACTAGTATCTGGCCCTGCAATGGCATCTTCATTATCTTTTCAAGCCATTATCTCTCCTCTTCTCCTCTCCCAAGTCAATTCAATGTACAAAGGAGTGAATGAATGTATCCCAAGCATAGAGAATAGTATGAACAAAACACTGAAAGAGGAAAGCATGGTTTATGGCTAAAAGAGGGATGATAACTGGAGAGGAATAGTGTCAGAATGGAAAGGATGGGGTTGGGATACCAGATTGTGAAGAGTTTTTACAAAGTGCTAAACTAAAGGATTTCTATGATATTGAATAGGGAATCAATGAAGGTTTTTGAGCAGAGGAATAATGTTGTTATGCATAGAAATGCTTGGTAGCATGAAGAACAGATTGAAAACAGAGAGAAAATAGAGGTGAAATAGGTTGTTGCAACAGTCCAGGAATTATGAGAGCCAGAACTAGAGTAGGATATTAAAAGGTTTTTGTGGAAATAGAATCAATAGCATTTGATAAGTAATTGGGTAGGAGAGCTGAGGGAGAGAGAAGAAACAAAGTTAACATTGAAGGTTTAAACATGGGAGACTAATCGAAAAATAATGCTATTCATAGAAAGGACAGAGTTGGAAGAAAGACTGGGAGAAACTATAAATTCAGTTTGAGTTTGGAATTGAGTTCGGAGTACTGGTGAAACACAGAGGTTCATACATTATATAGGCTGTTGGAGATGTGGGTCTGGAAATCAGAATTGCGGTCAGGGATGGTGTTACATGATTTGAGAGTTATCTGTATAGAGTTGATAGCTGAAGATGGGGGAGACAATGAGATTGTCATGGGAGAAACTATGGAAGGTAATGAGAAGATGCTAAGGACATCCTTTGGGGAATCCTGTAAAGGTTCAGGAGAAATATGAAGATATTGATAAAAATCATATGAGGAGAAGATAGAGAGGCAAAAAGAGAACCTTTAACATTTGGTGTTTCTGAAACCAAAGGAAGAAAGAACATGCAAAAGGAGGGAATAGACAAGTCAGAGAAACTGAATAGGATTAAAATGATTTTTTTAAAAAGTCATTGATTTGATAACTCAGAGGTTATTGGTGACTTTTTTTCTTTTGCTTTAGGGAGGAGGGAAGTCAGGACAGTTAGGATTAAGTGACTTGCACAAGGTCACACAGCTAATAAGTGTTAAGAGTCTGAGGCCACATTTGAATCCAGGTCCTCCTGAATATAGGGCTGGTGCTCTACTCACTGTACCACCTAGCCGCCCCATTGGTGACTTTTGAGAGAGGCATTTCAATTGACTGATGGACTAGATTGCAAGGGATTGGGAGGAAGGGGAATAGGTAGTGAAGAAGTAGAAACCTTGTATGTAGTGCCATTTATTCAAATTTTAAAATTAATTTTAATTTTTAAATTAATAAGCATTTATTTTATTTTCTTCCCTAATTTCCCTACTCATAAAAAGGAACAAAATATTTTTTGTGAACAGAAATGCATAGTGCCGAAAAACCCACATTGAAATCTCCACATTGGCTATGTCTATACATACATACACACACATACACACACACATCTCATTCTGTACTTCAAATATATCAGTTCTCTCTTTAAGGAGGTAGGTAGTATGCATTCACTATCAATGGTCTCCTAGAATCATGATAGGTCATTGCATTGATCAGAATTATTTAGACTTTACAGTTGTTGGTTTTTTACAACTTCACAGTTATCAAATGATTCTGTTCTCTTCACTCTGCATCCCTTCATACAAATCTTCCTAGGTTTTTCTGAAATTGTTTCCTTCATCATTTCTTATGGTACAATAGTATTCCATTGCATTTATATATTTTATAATTTGTTCAGCCATTCTCCTATCGATGGATACTCCTCTTAGTTTCTAGTTCTTTGTTACTACAAAAACGGCCATAAATAGTTTTCTACATGTGGGTCATTTTCTTCTTTATACACACCATTTTAAAAAAGATAACTATTTATGGAAGACAAGTGAGAAACATAGGAATAGTTGAGTTATGTAGAAAGGCTGAAGAAGACTTTTTAACAAAGAATTGGTGAGATTGTGGAAATTTATGGAAAAATAGGAATGGACTAAGGGAAAAGTTGAAGACACATAAGACAAACCGCAAGTAAAGTTGACAAAGTCCATGGAAGGAAAAGGATAAAAAACACTTGTAGAAAGAGTATCCTTAGCAAGTTTCTCTGATAAAGGTTTCATATCTAAGATATATAGGGAATTGATTAAAATGTATAAGATCAAGAGTCATTTCCTATTAAATAATATGATCAATGACCATGAACAGGAAGTTCCCAAGGGAAGGACTACAACCATGAGGGAAAAAATACTCCAAATCAAATAACTTCCAGTTCACTTCACTCCTCTCGGCTTTGCTTACTTTCAATTCCAGGGACAAAATGGTCTGGAACAAGATGCCCCCTGCTGGGCCTGGCTTCTCGCTCCCCCTTCTGAACTTCCTTTTGTGTGTTGTCTTCCTCTGTAGGATTGTAAGCTTTTTTAGGGCAGGAACTAACTGTCTTTCTTCTTATTGGTATCTCTGGTGCCTCACACAGTGCCTGGTATATAGTAGACACTTAATAAATGTTTGTTGAATGTAATTAAATTGAATTGAATCATAACTATCAAATTGGCTAGAATGATGAAAGAAGAAAATGATAAATATTGGAGAGCTGCAGGAAAATAGGCACACTAATTTACTGTTGATGGCACTGTGTTTTGTTCTAGTCATTCTAGAAAACAATTTGGAACTGTGCCCCAAACTTGCTAAATTGTATTTATCTTTTTTATCTAAGGATACCACTACTAGGTCTGTACCCCCAAAGAATCAAAGAAATGTTGAAATGGATAGTTTTAGCAGAAACTTGGTAGACCGAGAAAAACATCTAAAAAAAATGAGAACCTATAGAAAGGTCTAAAAAATAAGCTAAACCAGAACAATTTATTCAATAACAATGACATTATAAAGAAAAAGAATTTTAAAAGGGTCTAGACCTTTGACCAGTGTAAGCACAATTCGTAACTCCAGAACACTGAAGAACAATACCTCCTGACAGAGAATTGCTAGACCTAAAACACAAAAGTTCAAGAGGTGGATAATGAGGAAATTTACTACACTTGATTAAGTATATTTGTTATGAAAGTTTTTTTTTGTTGCTGTTGTTCAATTGAGGAAGATGAAGAAAATAAATATTTGCTAATTTGAAAAATTTAAAACTAAATTAAAGAAATAAAATTTGTATTTAATAAGGAATAGGACCACAGGATAAAAGGAAGTGAGGAAACTGAGAAATTATAAGTGATTTATGAAGGGGGAAGGTTTCCTTTGGATAGTTTCACATTTTTCTGTTCTGTAGAAGGCTGTTACCTCTTCTAAGCAAGGAGTTTTTGAGCTAGTCAGGAATGAAAATGTTTAGAACAGTGGCAAAGGGAAAGAAGCAGGGAGTCAGTGCTTACTGACTAGGGTAGCATGAGTTTATGGTAAAGGATAATAGCACAAGAGCATCATCCAAGACAGCATGCTGGTAGACAGGTTAAGGGGGAGCACACAGAGAAGACTAATGGAAGAGCAAATCCAGTAACAGGTAAATTAGTTGTCTAAAAATTTCTGTGGTAGAAGTTTTGAGTTAGAGATTCTAGGTTCAAATCTTAGCTTATATACTATTGGTTGGACTGTGCACGATTTGTCTACCTAATTTCTCTAGGCTGCTATTTCCTCACTTGAGATAGTTAAGCCAAGTGATGTCTAAGGCCTCTTCCAAGCTTTAAATCCAAAGGTATTCTGTCCCTCTAGGTTACATGGGCAAAAATTATGCAGAAGCCAATTTTGTTCATAGGTGCTTTTGAGACAGTCCAATTCAACACTTTCATTTTACAGATAAGCTTATGGTAAAGGATAATAGCACAATATATAATAATAATATTAATATATTAATATTAATATTTAATAAATATATAAAATATAATAATAATAATCAATGCATATGGTGCTTTGAGATTTGCAAAGTGCTTTACAAATATCATATCATTTTATCCCCACAACCATTCCAGGAGATGGGTGCTATTAGTAACCCCAAAATACAGATGAGGAAAATGAAGGAGACAAAGAGACATGTCTAGGTTCACAAAGCTAGTAAGTATCTGAATCTGGATTTGAGCTCAGGCTTTCTTTCACTCCAAGTAAAATAATTGCTCTAGGTTCCAGAGTAATAGAGTTAGTATCTGAACATAGGTTGTCTAGATTTTCAAACTAGTGATCTTTCTACTATATCACAGCTACAAAGAACTTTCTAACGATAAACCAAAAAGTAGAATGGGATGGTTTGGTAAGCTTTCCATCACCAGAAGTATTCAAGAGAGGCTGCATGAAGTGACCAACCACTTGACCAATTGTCACCAACTACTTACTTACTTAACTCAAAACTTCTACCACAGAAATTTTTAGACAACTACTTACAACAGGTTAGGACCGTTGCTCACTGAGGTCTCTCTCTCAATCTAAGATTCTATTATTTTATTCCATGAAATGTGTCTTATGTGAGTGAACAATGGATAATGTAGGTTAAATTAATTAGAGTTCCACAGTTTGGAATTTTCTGAGTGATGAAACTGCAGACACTTGCTGTATTTTTTTTTGAAACATGAAAGTGCCTGATATTAGGTTTGACCAACCAAGCGAGGGTGCAAACTGTTACTCAGTTTCCTCTGCCCAGCCCTCTGTGAGCTACAATTCAACCTCATAGTCACTTCCCAGCCTGTACAATAATGCTAATGATGATAAAGCTGCCTGTGTCGGAAACGGTTATTGTCCGGGCTTCATTTCTTCAAATTAAAACCTAACCGAGAGTGCTCCCTACTCTCTCATAAGAGTCAGACATTTCTTTCCTTAGGGCAAGAGATGGGTCTTTGGGGGACAGAAGGAGATCGTATTCTGCTTTGGTGACACTTTGGTTAGGAATGTCTCTTCCCAGGTCTGGGTCTCTAATCCCCAAGAGTGTTTTTGTCTCTTTCCAGAGAGCCGAAGGCAAAAGGATAATGAAACTCTCTCCCTCTAGTGGTTCAAACCGAAACTATTCTGGCTTCCTCAGAGACGGATAGAGCAAGAGGGGTGTGTGTGTGTGTGTGTGTGTGTGTGTGTGTGTGTGTGTGTGTGTGTGTGTGTGTGTGTGTGTGTGTGTGTGTGTGTGTGTGTGTGTGTGTGTGTGTGTGTGTGTGTGTGTGTGTGTGTGTGTGTGTGTGTGTGTGTGTGTGTGTGTGTGTGTGTGTGTGTGTGTGTGT
>CM053596.1:167957216-168007070 GCA_028646575.1 Pseudocheirus occidentalis
GTGTGTGTCTGTGTGTCTGTGTGTGTCTGTGTGTCTGTGTGTCTGTGTGTGTGTCTGTGCGCGCGCGCCTGCGGCACACATGCATGCGTCCACGGGGGCTCATAGGGAATTGAATTTCACCGAGGTGCAGAGCCAGCAAAGCCAGAGAACTGGATACGTTGCAGGTTCTTCTTCCCAGTGGGAGATTTGGGGCCCTCAGCTGTACTAGGAAATCCACCATGGATTTTGTGAGTTCTTCCTGAGGCTGGTCATGTGACCACCATCTGGAATAGATGATATTCTGTGGGGCACAGTCATTTGTACAGAGCTGTTTTCCCAGTGATGATGGGCGGTTATTTCATCACGAAGGTATTTGAAGGGAAGAAATTGCTTGGCTTTTCTTCATCCACAAGCCCCAGATTTTGCCTCCCCTCCTCCTCCTCCCTGCCAAAGATATTCTCTAATTTTGTAAGGCTTTTGAGCATGGGAAGAATGGTAGTGGTTCTTTTTATGTGCATGGCAGCCTACCCTGTCTGCTATGATTCCACCTGGCCACCCCTAATAGAAACACAGAATCGATGAAGTATGGTGGGGTGTGAGGGTGGGGGGAGAGTCAGTCCTGACATGGATGGTAAGACCCTTTTGTGCTGGACATTTGGAAGAAGCTACATGTCCCAGTATCTGACCTTAAGAAACTTAACAATCAAATATAACATTGCTGGGGAGAAGGAACTTGGAAAGGGGGAATTAGAGAGGATGGAGAATCCAGAGAATTCACACTCACACTGCCCCCTGGGCCCCTTTCAAGTTTAGTTTGTGCTGGTAAGGAGAGGCTGGGCTGGACAACCAGAATCATGAATTTTAAATAGATGCCTGGGGAAAACTAGTAATGCTTCCTCAGGGCAGTCTTCTCCCAGCCCTCCTCCAACCCCAGCATTCCATCCAAGTAACATCATTCCAGTCTGTCCAACTCAGTGGCCAGCTTGGTTTCTGGGGGAATGAGAAGCAACCTTTTCAAAGGGGGGTGGGGTGTTTATTGCCACAGTTGCCACAATTTCCCACAATAGTTGAACCTGACTTCTGTAATAGAGGGGTTTCTGAGAAATGGAAAGTAGGTTTAATTTTTGTTAAGCATATTATATGGTTTCTATTAGCTTATTTGACCCATAAGGTCAGAGATCTTTTTGTTTCAGTTCCAATGAATCTTTATTTTCCAAAAACTCCTAGCACTGAGGAAAAAAAAGAGAGAAAGCACTTAATGTTTGTTTATAGATCATTATCTGAGAGGCTGATGGATGGAAAAAATTAAGCTGTAGCTGTGGCGCCATTTAAAGAAATGCTTGCCTTACTTCACCTCAGTTTCTCAAACTGTAGAAATGAGCTCTCATCATATGATACTATGACAGAATATAGGGATGTGTGTGTGTTATGTTTATTTCCTGACCTATGATTTCATCAGTGTAGAGAATTCTTAACTCCTTGGGGTCATGCTTTCTCATTTTCAAGAGGCTCCACCCTTTAAGCTAAGAAACAAAGCCATTCAACCCAAAACTCCTCAGGGAGAGTGCATAGGAACAGTACAATGAATCAATACCACCAAGGTCTGTGGAAAGGGCTTGTCAACGGACTACCCCTGTTTCAGTCACCATCCCTTTCCCTGCCTCCCACTCCCTAGTGGCCCCAATATGTATGGTCTCTCCTATTAGGATGTAATATCCTTGAGAGCTCGAACATGTTCCCTATTTGCAGTTGATGCCAAACACTTAGTGCTTAATTAACACTTTTTCAATCATTCATTCATTCCTAGAGCAGAAATTCTCTCTACCAATGGAAGATCAGCAAGTCATCAGCAACTCAGAGAACTGCCCAAGGGTCCTCAGAGGTTTTGTGAAGATCTGATTGGTCCTGAGAGGTTAGTCCATATTCATACAAATAACATGCCCTTACAGGTTTCCTAATTTCCAGTCTGGTCTTCTATCCACTACTCTATGTGGTTCCTCATCCATATGTATGTATGTGTATGCACATATATATGTATATACGCAGTATATACACATATATGTATGTACATGTATACATAAGATCATCTAATTTACTGGTCTTACAAAGTATAATTTTTTTCTTCAAATGTAGCACTTGTAGCACTATCAAATTTTGCAGGCTAATTCAGGATGTGATATTCATACACAAATACCCATTTGGTCTGTCCCTGTGTGGGAATTCCACAGGCTCAGATCACAACTAGTCAATAACTTAAGAAATGTCATAAGATCATAGATTTATAGATCATCGAATCTGGTCCCCTCATCTTATAGATGAGGAAATTAAGGCACAGAAATTAAAGTCACTTGCACAGGGTCACCTTGGCAGTGTCTAAGGGACCCACATTTTCCTGACTCTGAGCCCATCATACTACCTCTCAAAAACAAGAGTGACACACTTATTAACACAAATTATGCAAGTGAGTTTCCACATGTGGGGAAAATCTTAGGGGTCAGCACAGCCCAGGGAGGACCACTCTCCTTCCTAGTCTAGGTGAAGTCCTAGGAAACTGCTATACATAAAGGTTAAATTCCTTGCCCAGGGTCACATAGTTGGGAAGCACCGAAGGGAGGATTTAAACTCAGATCTGACTCCAAACCAACCCCACTATCCACTATTGCACACTGCCTCTGATAATGGGTACTATCTGGCAGTGAGGAAACAGTTAATTGGCAGGGTCAGTGTTCAATTCATTTCAAAGATTAATAACCATCTCTTGTATCTATAATTATGTACTGGATCATGTGATCACGGTGTCTGAGGCTTAGAGCTAGAAGTGCCCTTAGAGGCCATTGAATTCAGCCCCCTTATTTTACAGCTGAGGAAGCTCAGACACAGAGAGGTTATGACTTGCCCAGGGTTACCTAGCTAGTATCTGAGGGAAGAATTTGAACTCGGGGTCTTCCTGAGTCCTGGTATAGCACTCCATCCACTTTACCGCTTAGTTGTAGGGGGAAAAATAGATAACACATTGTTATCCTCCTTCATTCTTAGAATTTATAGTCTAGTAAAGAGATGAGACAAACACAAATAACTGTCATATGTTATTACACAAATGCATTAGAAATCTATGGCATTCATAGGATCATAGATTTAAGTTGGCAGGGACATTAAAAGTCATTCATGCCACCTCTCACTTTACAGATGTCAAAACCCAGGCTTTGAAAGATTCTATGTCTTGCTAAAGGTCACACAGATGGCAGAGCCAGGATTTGAACCCAGGTCTTTTGATTCCTGATGCAGTGTTCTTTGCACTGTAAGACCAAGTTAAAAGATAATTGGTGGAGGTTCCAAAAATGTTTCTCGTAGGCAGCATTTGATTTGGATATAGTGCCAAGGGTCAGGCCTTAATTATACACATTTTGTATTACCCAAGTCTAATTTTCCCCCTCAGTCTACATGTACCAACAAGTCCTTTCTCATGTTCACTCCTTTCTAGCTGTTTATATTCTCTGGTACTTTTCATGGCTTATTTTGATTGTTTTATGTATCTCAATTAAGAACCGCTTGTTTGATTTTCCAGCTATGTTCTCTTGTTATAAAGGCTATGATGTAATAGAAAAATCACTGTGATTTGTGTTTGAATGTCAGCTCTTACAGTATCTGAGTGACCCTGGAATGGTCACTTAAATCTTTGTATTTTTTAAAAAATATGTAAAATGGAAATGTTACTTCAACTGCCTACATGATGGCACTGGGAGCTTTGTAAACCATAAAGCATTATATAAATGTGAAATGTTCACTGGACCAGAGAAGGAATTGAGATGGGCATAGGCTGTCAGCAAGGTGAGAAGATTCTAGTCTGTCTTGACCATATGATGCTGGGAAAACTAGGAAAAGTCCTGGGTGGATTGCAACCAGTTTTTCTCTCTTAGCTCAAAATTTAGCCATAACTAGAATAATTAGTGACCTGATTTTTTTCCTTGCATTTTATCTTATAGATTTAGTAGGGAAGAGACAAGGGGATAATTTCTTCCTTTAGGCATTTATTCTAGTCATCTTACAGAACAGCAGAAATGTCCAATTTACAATCCATTCCTGTTTTCCATAACGCCACAATCTTAGCACATTAAAAATGTTTTAAGTAATCTGAGGATTATATTTGTACAGATCAGTGGTGGCGGTCTTCAGTTGTATCTGATTCTTCATGACCCCATGAACCATACTGTTCATGGACTTTTCTTGGCAAAGATACTGGAATGATTTGACATTTCCTTCTTCAATGGGTTAAGGCAAACAGAGGGTAAGTGACTTGCCCAGGATCAAACAGTTAACAAGAGTCTGAGGCTAGATTTGAATTTAGGTCTTCCTGATTACCAGGTCTAGCACTCTATCCAATGAGCCAGTACATAACGCACAGTTTTGAAGGGAAGATGAGAGTGGAAGTGACATAAACTATTATTCACTATGTTTTGAAGCTAGCACCACTGGAATCAATCATCTAGGAAGTAATACAAGTGATCTCTCAGACCTGTACACTATGCTGTAACCACTGAATCACATAATAGCACATCTCAGAATAACCTAAAAGAATAGCTTTTGAAGAAAGATCTGAATTTTCTTGGCTCCCAGTGCAATTAGTTAGGTGTGGCAGATTTAGGGGCAGGAACATTCTGAATTCCAAAAAACACTTGAGAAAACTAAACAATCATTACCTGTGTTCTGGCATTCTGGATGCAGGTCCAGGGCTCTTTCTATTATTTCATGCTTCTGTTCATTTAGAGAATTTATAAGTAAGTCATAATACCGCTATCTCATACTCAGTCAATTTAGCAGGTAACGAATCCAGAATCAATCTCATGCCATCTGGTTTTTTTCCCCAATGTTTGCAATTATCGAAGATTTTTCCTGCTAAACATCAGGTTAATTACAGATAGGGGCAGCAAATCCCTCTTGGCTAATAAAACCACTTTCTGTTATTTATGAAAATACTAATGGGTAGCATTTTCAATGCTCTCCCTTGCAGTATGTACAAAGGGTTTTGGAATTTAAGTAGCCAACGATGGAGAAAGTTTGCAGCATGCATGCAGAATTTAAATGACACTAAACTTACGTGTTCTGAGACCTGCACTAACAAGGTAGATACATGGGTTAATTGCAGTCTTATAGAAGTAGGAAACCTAAATAGTAAAGTATATGATCCATAAATTATTTTAAGTACAATGGACTAGTGATTCTCCAGGTGTGTGACTGGTTAATCTCAGTCTGTGTCATGATTTGCCCCCAGGTGGTTAAGATCATTCACCTGTCTTGCACCAGTATAAAATTAACAAGTTCATCAGAGGATGTTTTCCCCTGTTCTCCAGCCATCTCCAGTCATCCTGATCTATATCTCGCCACTGGACCACATGACTCTGGGGAAGAAAATAAGGCTGGTGACTTTGCACAGCCCTCTCTCACTTCAATTAACTTGCAAGTCAAGGCATCACCTTCCTGATGTCATGGTCCAAGAATGAAGAACAAACATCAGCAACATTCCATCCCTTATCTTATTTTGAAGGCCATTTTTTAAACTAGGCTTTTCACTACAGCAAAGAAAGGTTTTGAGCTTCAATTAAGGAACTTACCAGAGGTTCTATACACAATCTCTTTAAGGGGAATATTAAAAGTCAAAGTTCCTCCACCTCTACCGGTTCAACTGTATTACTTGCCTTTGTTACATTACTCTCTTCCTTGCTCCCTCCACTCATAGTGCCTAGTACACAATAAGTGCTAATAAGTGCTTGCCTCTTCCTTTTTTTACCCAAACATAGTCTAAATAACAACTCTTGGGAGGTTGAAAATCAATACCAGGCAACTTTGCTGAAACATTTCCTCTTAGACTTAAGAGTAAAACTGACTGTATTATTTAATCCCATACTGTTAACTTCCTTTCTGAAGTACCTCAGCACACCTACCTTAAAGGGCTAATTCCTAACCGAAATATGGGGGAAAAGTCTAGAAGTTGTCCTCTGAAAACATGTAAGAGTTGATAATTCTTTTTTTAAAGAAGAAATGAACTAAATGTAGAAGTAAATGTTGTGGCTTTTGTCCAGATCCCATAAACAAGTAGGCTTAAGAAAACAAAGAGGACCTTGGCATAACAAAAGTCAATCCTGGGGGAGGGAAGGCAGAATAGATAATGCTAACTTTCAGATAATCTAATTTCTTTGTTCCCTAAGAGACCTTACCTAATTTTAGTGCCTATGACTCCAGAATAAAAGTATAAACTAGAACCACTACAGGTGAAAAGCAATAAGAGAAAAAAATGAAGGGCTTAGGTCTTTGTCCCTCAATGACTGATAGCTGACAATATGATGATTAATAGGAGATGTCAGTTACCCAGTTTACTACAGAAAGGGTGAGTGGGCTAATTTACAATAAACAACTAATGGCTCAGATAGCAGGAAGGAAGTGACAACATTTCCAGTTTTCTCCCCTAACAGGTAGCTCATACATAATCTGGCATATCTTCCATCATGACTCAGACCCACCTTAGCCTGGGACCACCTGATGTTTTCCTTGCATTGATGAACTATTTTGGTGACATGAACTCACTGTGCCTTAGTTAAGAAACTGGAATTTTTTTTTTTGCCTGTGAAATTATTTGCCAATTAATAAGATTAACTTATTAAAGAAAATATGCTTTTGTGCTTAAATCAAGCCCTATAAAATTCAATTCATTTCGAAACCAATACTTTTCTTGAAGAGATCATAAGGGAAATAAGTTAGAGGTACAATTAATTACCTGTTTCAAAACACTGGAGAGAGAGAAAAAAAAAGACAAACATTTTCAGATCTTTTTTATTCAAAAGTTTTTCAAAAGAAATTAAACAGAAAAAGCTGACAATCTAATCAAATTTACAGTTCAAAAATGTCTTTTGGCGTTTAACAACAAGTCCTAGGAAACAAAACTACAGAGTTATCTTGAACCGGACAAATAAGTTACCACTGGCAAGTTTGTGGCACTAGTAAAACAAAAATAAAAAATTAACTCTCTTGATCATATAGATATCTCTATGAAAATCTTTTTTTTTCAATCTGTACAAAAGGTCTTTCTTCATAAATTAATTTTTTTTATAATTTAATGGCTGTCTACTATGTGATGTTTAACTGATTATTTCTTTATGTACAGAGGTTATGTTTCCCAAATCTTACCCAGACGAGTATGGCACTTAGTTCAGACACTCCTAGCAGCAGATCTTCCCTTCCTCCAACAGAGCTATCTAATGTTTTTCTGCCTTAACTAATGCAAAAGTATCAAGTAGTGAGAGATCCAGGTTTGCAAATATACCGGATACAGGGAAGGAAGGAAGGTGCTGCAGGAAGTCTGGACTTTTACAAAAGCAGTAATATTCCAGGGAGCATAGAACCAATAATACCACAACTTAAAAAAAAACAAAACTGAAAACAAAAACCCAAAAAAAACCAAAAAAAAAAAAACAACCCCAAAACAACACATTTCTCTTATGACTATGTAATTCACTAGAATCTATACTTCTCAGAGCAGCAATTACTTTTGAAACTATGAAATGTCACCGACATCTATACTCAAATACACGCATAAAATTTAAAAACTAAAAAATACTTGAAAGAAATAACTGCTTAGTCCTAGCTCCTGAGCTAGGAGGATTTGGTCTGTGGAAACAGGGAGGGCCAGCAACCTGTCCCAGTACAAAAGGAAATAAACTTTGAGGTAGATAACTGATCATACACAGCTGACCAGACAAGTACACAGTTTTGGAAGACAACTTAATTTATCATTTTTTTAAATGTATGTAATTGTAATAAAAAGAGCTTTAATAACAGTGAATTATCTAATATGTAAAGTAGAAAATAACTGTGTATTTATGAATCAGGAATTTCATAGTTTCAAAATTGGTTTTCTTTACACTTAACACTTGTAGTGATGATGTAAAGCGTGGCACTGCTTGGATCCAAGTCTTCCTTCATGCTTTTTGTGTCCATACATCAATTAAAATTATAAAACCTAAATGTAAATGTACAAAAAAGGCACATTCTCCTAACCGCAAACTGGTCCGGCAAAAATAAAGAGTACAGAAGATGTAATGCTGAGACAAATCAGAGTTATTGGTTACTGGCTCTTTGGTCTTTGGTAAAGTTACCTTTAAAAGTGCCAAGTCATTTTTTTTAAAATTTACCTAATATAGAGAGCTAGTATCCAATCATTTATGCTCCTACTCACATCTCAGCTCATGTTTGAAAATAAATCCTTTACTTTTAGCTTTTGCCATTTTGCTGCAATAGCAACATTTTCGGTTTGCTCCATCTCAGGCATCACCCTCATTCTAAAGCACTATCATTAGTAGAAAGAAAGGACAAAACATTCCGTGATTCCCCCACCCACCCCACCCCCACTCCCTCTGCTACCTACACTAAAACTAGAACATCAAGTTAGGTTTTTTTCTTTTCTGAAAAAAAGGCAAAAAAGATTTACATTGCATCATACAGCAGATTTTCTAAATCAGTCAAACTACCAGAGGAAACTGTTGGCATATGGCCTTACAAACAATTTATCCTATTAAAATCTCCCTAGTCAGAAAATGTGTTTCACACAAAACATTTTTCCCCCCTCTTGCATTTCACTACCTTACACATTATGTGAAAAAATCATTAAAAACACCTACTACACATTTAAAAAAAGCCAAATTTTCAGCAACTTTTATTGACTACCTTTTAAAAGCCCTATGCTGCTGTTTTACAAGGCATAATAGACCAGCTCATTTGGTCAAAGCATTCTACATCATTAGTTTGGACTAACTTTTACTGAAACAGCTACAGCATTGAAAGATTTAAGGCAAATTGGAATTGATAGAAAAAGATAAGACACTTCACAAACTACGTTCAAAGAAAAACAGAGAGCTAAGAAAACGGACACTGTGACTGCAACACACGGCACTACAGCGACATTCACACTGCAAGCACAGAACATCAGTTTTGATGTTTGACTACTTTAAACTTCAGAAAACCCATTTCATACAATTTAAAAAAAACAAAAAAGAAATAAAACAAAAAATGAACAAAACACAAAAATTTGGTCATGCACATGAAGGAGTCTTCATGGTCTTTGTGCATTCCCAGAAAATTGTTTTCTTTTTTTTTTTCTTTTTTTTGCGTCATAACACTTGATAAAAACTTTTTTTTTTTTTTTACTAAAATAAACCTGTTCAGGGGAACAGCTACTAGATGAATTTAAGGATTTTTATGCACCTTATAGAACTTATAGCAAAAATAGTTTTAGTTGATTTCATTATAAATAACGTTTTCAAGAACCTGTGCAAAACTGTCAATAATTTCTAAAGCACAATTGATCAGAAAAATCCATGATTGTTTCAGCCTTCACACCCTTCTTCAGGTAAGGACACTCCTCTATACATCTGGAAGAGAAAAGTCAAAGAAAGAAAAAGGAGAATTGCTTTGTAGACTTGATAAAGTATAAAACCAAGTGTTTAACCTGTTTCTCATTTTAAAAAAACCACAGTTTGGGAAAAGTCATGCATTTTAGGCATGGGGGCTCAATTGGAGAAAGGAAAACCAATTCCAGAGTTAAGGATACCATCATTGGATAATGTATTGCCTCTGATTTCTCTTATTTAATATACTGGGTTGGTTAAGAACATTTTTTTCCTCTCTCCCCAAACATGAAGCACTCATTTAGAGCTTTAGAGATCAACTGTAACATAAGGAAAACATGAAAGCCAGGCAAATAAAAAAAATCTGAGGTGCCAGGTGCTCCACACAGCTTATGTTTTATTATAACCTATTAGGTTGAAAAGTAAAATGCCAGGTAGAATTATATGTCCCCAAATGCACTTTGTCAATTTTAGATAGAGATCTATGATCCTACAATCAGAAGCTACCTGGCTACATTTAGTTGGGGATATACTACCTTCAAGGTCCTACCCAAGGCTATTTATATCGACTTGTTGTCAGAATGTGGTTAAGTTTGCAATGTTACATTTAAAAAATCAGTATAGATTTGATGTACTGATCACTACGGTAGCATAGAACATGTGTGATATTCCCTGTCAGTCAACTCCACAAACCCATATAATGTGTTGAGTGATTTCTTCCGTTGTATGTGAAATGTAAGCTGTACATGTTACATGAAATAGAAAATATTAACAGAGAAGTAATGAATGTGATTTTTTACCCCCAGAAATAAGATAAGAGAGGGATTTAGATGTATGGCCTCCTAAATGCTCTGATCCACACAGATTCCACATGGGCTCAAACTAAACCTTTATGCAATTTTCTACCTCACTTCTGCTCTTCAGTAGAAATGGTTGAACAATTTATTTTGAATAAAGTTATCTTCCTAATCTGATGTTTCATTGTGTCAAGTAGGAGACCCTGAGAGTTTTGAAGACCAGAGTGCAAAATTTAGGTTCCATCACATTGAAGAGGCCTTGAGTTCAAGGTCAACAAATAAATGCTTAATCAATGCTTATTTATTAAAACTGATCATATATCTACTCTCAAGAGATCCATTACCAAATGGTTTACTACTAGAGAATGAGGTTTTTTTGGTGATAGGAAACCATCAAATAGACAAATATTAAAAAATGGCCTTAAATCTTTTGTACCCACAGTGACTAGTGTAAATTGGAGGAAAAATTGAATGAAGGTACAAATAATGAAATTATTTTATCATTAAAAACAATTTCCCTCATCTATAAGAAGAGGGAATATACTTGTAATTTCATTGGTATAGGTAACTAATCAGTGGTGAGGAAACTCCTAGTAATACAGGATGCCACCTTCTTTTCAACTTATAATCCTAGGTTGTTACTATCTAGAGTACTGAGAGGTTAAGTAATATCCATGCCAGGTTCATATAATAAAAGGCAGGACCTGAATCAGTTCGTTTTGACTCTGAGCCATTTCTCTACTATATCATGTTGTTTATTTCACTAATGGTACTTTTAATTATGATCTTTTCCTAATGATCAACAGAAGAACTAAACACAACCATAATGATACCATCAACAAAGGTAGAAGGCAAAGATGTTATAGCTAAATTGGTTCTCTAAAGGTTATAAAAGAATTGGTTTAAATATAAGTTCAAAGGTGATGTGAAATATTTCAAGGCATGCTTAGTTATCTCATCAAATCAAGTTTTTTTTAATGGATTTAATCAAACCGATGACCATAAAAATGATTACGATATATGCTAGCCTCAGCGGTAGAGAATGGAGAGCGAGCGAGATTCTTTAAAGAATTTGACAACACCTTTTGAACTAGTAAGATACATGACACGGTATCGGATGACTAGAATATCTGAGCACCTTGGATAACAACAAAGACCAGGCTGGAATATATGGCACTGGAACAGGAAACAGTACTCACTAGTCTTATGCTGGTTTATGATGTAATGCTTCCTTCAAGAAGAAAGCTGGGAGAAATTTAATGTGGTAAACACTGATCATAATTAGAAAACATAAAACTGACTTTGTCTCAATAGTCAGTGAACAATTAAAAGTGGTGAAGCCTTTTCAGTGTACTAAAAAACCTGGCGGATTAGAGAGAAAGTAAAAAGCAATACTAAAATAGAAGAGTGTACCAACAGAGAGTACTATCAGAAACAGGACTGATTCAGAATGCTTATTGAGATACATACATATCTACATACATGGATATGTATGAATATAAAATATAAAAATTAGTTTGTGTGTATATACATATAAATATCTAAGAGAGTGAGAGAAAACATCACTTATGGAGGAATCTGTTTTGCTTGACTATATTTGTCACTTGTTTGCCTTTTTTCTTTTTGATTCAAGGAAGAGATGGAAGGGAGAGAAAGCAGACTTTGGTTAGTTAAGATAAAATAACAGACCACTGAGCATCCTAATCTACCATCCATCAGCAAATACTCAATCCTCAATCTTCTTATGAATAAGGAATATAGGACAATATGGTTTATAGATAAATTTGTGAGCAAAGATGATGAAGATGATGATGGAAGACTATGAATAGTACTATCTCTAAAAACAAAAATGGTTGAGAACAAAAAAGAATCAACAGAGACCTTGGTAAGAAATTTAGCTAATGGGGCGGCTTGGTGGCGCAGTGAATAGAGCACCGGCTGTGGAGTCAGGAGGATCTGAGTTCAAATCCAGCCTCAGACACTTGACATAAAAACTAGCTGTGTGACTTTGGGCAAATCACTTAACTCCAATTGCCTTCCAAAAGGAAAAAAAAAAGAAATTTAGCTAAGTGTGATGATAATGATGATGATATCTAGCATTTATTTAGTGATTTGAAGGTTGCAAAATACTTTAAAAAATATTTCATTTGATCCTCACAATTTTTTTAGGAAGGTGCTATTATTATTATTATTATTATTATTATCCCCATTTTAGAGACTGGTAAACTGAGGTAAACAGAGGTTAAGCAATTTGCCCAGAGTCACATAACTAGTAATGTCTGAGGCAGGATACAAATTCCAAATCTAGCATTCTATATCCAGTGTAACCTACCTGTCTAGATCATTCTGAGAACATGTCATGAGACTCCAAACGGAATACATCTGAGAGCCTTTTTTATAGTGGTCTATTTTAACTGATAATGAGAGTAGAACTACACACATTTGGATTTACTTCTTGATACATACTAATGAGGAAGTTGCAATGGCCCTAAAGAAATGAAGTTAGCAAAAGTGCTTTGACTTGATGAAATATGTATGGAAGAAATCTGTGATGAAGGAAACAATTTAAAATGAGAGATTGTGCATTCAAGATATTTCAAAACAGGTAAGATTGTAAAAGAATGGAAAAGACCAGAGATGATGCTTTTGTGCACTAAGACACACACAAACACACATACAACCTAGAAAACATTGTCAATGTGTACTTATTTTCTTATTTCTAGAGAATTATAAGGATAAACATCAATGATATCATTGATGCAAGAATTAGAATGGAACAACTGGTAGGTTTTTCTAGATAATTTTCTATGGAGCAACACATCTTTATAGTTATAAACTACTGGGGAGATAAACAGAATATAAGATGCTACTGTCCACTCTGTATTGATTTTTAAACAATAAGCTTTGAAGGCTTGTCTCAAACAAGGTGCCTCCTTGCTAAAATTATGCAGGATCTTAAAACTTATATAATATCCTGAGGTATTCATGAGTATCAAAAGATGCCTTGAGTAGAGTTCAAAGTAAAGATTTCCTTTTGATGACAGAGTTCTCTCCAAGGTTCCAAATTGCATTGTACAAAATACATTAAACTCTCTAACAATAAAAAAATATTTTCAGTGAAATAGGCAGTAATGGAAAATCGAAAAATCTTGTCTATCTATCCAAACCAGAAAAACTAAGTGGATCTAAAACCATTTTGCCCAGGCTATGCCATTAAGCTAGACAGCTAGCTCAATGAGTTCATTAATCTGTGTATGTTAGGTCCTGATGATGGACAATAAGCTGGCCTCAGAAGTGATTGGGCATGGTCATATCTGGGATAACACAGCGTTTTTAATGATGCCACTGCATCCCATTTTTAAAATACTGATATAATACTACAGTAGCTATATTTGTGAATCACTGTATCAAATAAATCAAGGTTGCAAGCAAACCAAAAGGCAATAAAAAGATGCATGATAGGTGCAAGTAAACTACAACATCACCCATGATGATTTGCTCATGAGGAATTGCAAAGGGAATCACTAAGGAGATAGATATATGAGTATAAATTGAGGCAAGGTGGTCATGTGAAATGAATGAGAAAACAGATGGACAAACTGAATACTCCACTGGTTTGCATGAAATAGTAAAAGAATCAAAGAAAGGCTTCCAACATTGAGGTGTATTCCTTAAGGAGTATGTATGGAAGGATAGGGCTAGAAGTATAGAGGATGCAAAGGGAAACAGGGTCTGTCATCTTCAGTGGAAGAGAAAAACACGCATAAAAATCATGGGATTGCATGAAGTAGCACAGAAGTCACTTGAGCCTGATTTTAAGTGTGTTGGAATCTACTTTACAGACTGAGGATCTCCTAATTAGCCTTTGATTTAATATGGATATGTGCAAAGACAAATATCCTCCGAATATATAATATAAGCATGGAAATATTGACACTAAAATGAGTTTGATGTGAAAATGGAAAACATACTTTTCTTTATGACATAAGGAAAATACACATACATCTAGTACATGTCTATCAAATTCTTTCGCTGGATACATCACACATGTAACAAATTGGCTTTTTCTTATTAGAGAAATATACGAATCTGTTTATAAAAATCAGTGATGCCAAGACCTCTAAATTTTTGGTAATATTTAAAAATGTAAATTGTATTAGTTTGGGTAATAAATTATGGCCAATTCTATTGTGAGAAAAATGCTAAAAGGCATTTAAAAAAAATCTTGGTCCTAGAGTGATAGCAGACTTTTCCACATACCTCACAGTTACTTATTTTGTTGATAGGTATATGGAGAATGATCACTGGACGTCTCTACGGCAACCTGTTGCTGACCACTTGCCTCCTATAACAAAGCAGACTGGATATGAGACATGTATTAGATGAAATCCTATTATCACTACTAGATTTGACTGACTGAGTCCAAATGTCAAAAGCACTCACCCGATGCAAGAACTATTTCAAGAGTGATGTAACTTTCATGTGTCCCACATATTATTTGCCCTGAAAGAATTAATTTTCTGCTCTCGTAGGCAGGTAGGCACTTCTCTAGTAAGATGCTAACAGATTTAAATTGTTTTTTTTCGTAAGGAACTAAGAATCCTTTACTGCCAGTATTTATGTTCCATCTACCCTTTAATATCATGGGTACCTTACAAGGGATAGGAAGGACCTTAAGTGTTAGAGATAATGTATTTTCTATTCATTAAGTTTGACCTAGCCACAATTTTAATAAATTGTCAGAATAAAGGCAGTATGTTGCATCAGTCATCTTTGGGGATAAGTGCTTTTGTCATCTAGCCATATTTGGCAGGGTAAATTTTGTGGCAATTGATAAGATTAATGTGGCAAAGGGGTTCTAATATTACCCATGCCTATTTTCCCCAGTGCCACATATGTTGTAAAACAGATATGGAAATTTGTATTATTAATATCATTATGACATTTAAGACAAAAAGGATACACCAGAGAAGCAAGGTAGACCTGGGTCTTTAAGCTTAATTTTCAAGTCTGGATTAGATGATATCTTTTTTGATGATTCTAATTACCCAACATTTTTGGGTTTCCATCTTGGTGAAGTATGCTCTTCTTTTCTCCTACACCAAAAATTAGTAGCTATTATTTGGCCATAGAAGTACTCTTTCTCTTTAGATGTGGTTTATTCATTTTATAATTTTTAGGGTCCACTTTTTTTTTGTTCTGCTATTTACCTTAAAATTTGCAACTCATTTTTCCTTTGAATCATTTTAGTCTAAGTCAATTAGCAATGATTGTTTGTAGTATGGAAATGTTTAATGGTGAAATTCTAAACTTCAGATATTACAATGTGCCTGAGGTATAGCTTTATAGAAGAAAAGACATAGGCTTAAATAGATGTGCAAAGTGCTATAATCCCTGAAAACATTTCTGGGAAATTTAGATAGATGTTCTGCCTGGATGCCATTCCATCAATAATCAATGAGTCAGGGTATTATATTTCTTACATGAAAATTTTACTCTAGCTGCACATTTCTTCTAAATCAAATTCTCCTTCAGAGTCTTTAACTTGGGATCGATCTTTTGATCATTACTAATTTACCCACTTCCAAAACTACCCATTACAACAATGGCCATTTAATGGGATTACCCACCTCAACGGGAACAGCTGTTGTCTGAACATGTGTATACTGGGGTATATAGGCTCCTTGCATAGCTGTTGTGGCAGGCATGTACTGAAAGGAAGAAAGAGTAAAGTTTGGGTATGAAATCTAGTGTGAAATCTGGAGCACCTGGGACATTCTGAGATTTGAAATAAAGCATTTGGTATCCTGTTTGGCAGAAGTGTTCCCAAAGTCTTGCTCTTCCAAAAATTAAAAAGTAATGTAGAAAGGTGAAGTGTATGTTTCTTAGTTTTAGACTTTGTTAAACAAACTAAAATTCTATCCTTGGTAGTAATTTCTATACAGAAACCACCTTTGTGAAACCCATTATAGGTTTCACTTCCTCAGCAATTCAGTATCACTCTTATGTAATGATAGAGATTCCTTCCCTAACCAAGTACCTCCCTAATCTCCTCTTGGAGGCCCATAAGGCAATTCTATGGCAAACACTGGTGCCTCAATTGTTTAGAGACTTGGGAATTAAGTGGCTTATTGATTCTCTCACAGGTTTCTGAGGAACAAGGAACTGAGCTCTGTTTCTGACTCTTGGGCTTCTCAAACTGTGGTTCCTCAAAAGCAAGCGTGATTTAAAAAAAATTAACATCAGTCCCTGTTGAGAGAAACAGAGGGGCGTGTGTGTAGCCCATGCTTCAGAAGAAGCTGTAGTCCTACTGTTTATTGGCCCTGAAGTTGGAAATGGAAAAATTCAGGGCCCTTTCCCTTTAACTTTACATCCCATCCAGGCCTGTGGAGGCTTTAGTCACTATTCTTTGAAAATTGTCTTTCTCCTATTTCTAGTTAAGAAGAACCTTCTTTTTCTCATTGAATCTTTCTTCCAATCTAACCTTTTCCTTGAACTCTGGCCTAATGTCAGGCCCATCAAGGTGAATATCCATGAAACTATGCCTTCTCCTTTCTTTCTTCCTCCTCTTAGGAAGCTGTTTGGTGCCTGTCCAAGTCCTGGATCCTTTTTAAATAAGAGAACCAACCAGGCGTCCCCAGAGAATAGGGAAATGAGATGCCACTGAGAAGCATATTCCCTCAGATTCTCCTATTCCTCGAAAAGAAGAAACTAAGCGGCTAAGAGGGAATTTCCAGCCTTCTTTTCTGGGCATTATTTTTTTGATAATGAGATTAGATAAGGAACAAATGTGTATCCCCTTTACTTCCCCACTCAACAGGGTTGCAAAGGTGAAAGTATTCATTCACAGGCTCTATATTTTGGTCAAGGAAAAATATCCAGGATTGACTTCAATTCATTCAGTCAACAAATATTTATTGAGTGCCTATTATGTGCAAAGTGCTGTGGGAGATACAAAGATGGGCTAGGAAAGGATCCCTGCTCTCAAGGAGCTTACAATCTAGTGGGCTGTGGGCAGGGGAATACAGGCTGCAGGGAGTTATTCTCTTTGTGGGCCCAGCCCTCATTAGCCTATACACAGCATTATATTAAGTTTCCACCTACTGTTCCAGTATTGCCTAGTGAAAGATGACTCATCTGTTGGGCCAGGGGGCTGATCATTGATGTAGGCTGTAGTGACATAGTATGGTCCATGGAGGGAGTTAACACAGCACCCTAGATGAGGAGAAAGACAGAAGCAACAACAACAACAAAAAAAAGATCTGAATGATGGGTGAGAATTTGTAGACACCTTTTGTATTAGACAAAAGAGCCTCCTTCATTTGTTGAAGGAGTAGACAAGACAACAATGCAGGTGTCTGGGGCAGCCTGAACATTTCTGTTCCTGTTTCATGAATTCAAGTCTGGTCTCATCAGTTTTTTTTTTTTCTCAAAGTATCAGATGAAATGTTTTCAGTAGCAATCACCTAACACACACTGGCAAAAAGCCACTCTTCTCAAGGTCAGGAGCTATCATACCTCAACTCCCTCTCTTTTACTACTCGATCAAAGAACATTAGTACTTATATACTAGAGACTCTGAATTCAGAAGAAAAGAAGCTCTAAAGATTTTCAACTTCTTGGATGGCAAAGGAATGTTCAGTTCAGCCTGCTTATAAATGAACAACCTTTCCTCTAAATTTTGCACTTACCTAAAAAATAGAACTTGCTTGTGTGTACAGATAAAACAGTACTGAACAAATCACTTTCACAGGCTATACAAGACTGTGCCTGGTACTCAATCAGAAAATGAGAGATCAGCCTCCCTCCTCCTTTTCAGTGTTTTGGATTTGCTAAAGGGCCACCATATTTTGTTAGCTATGTATATACATATTCCCTTTTTGTCTAAAAATGGCTAAAGAGTTGAAAAATATTAGCTGCAGCTATGGGACAGAGAGTAATGTCAACCTTAACAAATCCTTTATGGACAATTTTTCCCTACTGCTTTCTTTTCCCCCTCAAAAAAAAAAAAGGCAGAGGAACAAAAAGTTTGTGACTAGCTTAAATGGAAATAATTCTGAAGCACAGGATATGCTGAAGGAATTTCCTGTTCTGGCTTCTCATTTAGCTGGACGATTGATAAAAGCTGCTGAAACTCAAAAGTGGGCTCTTTTAAAAACTTTCTGTAGATGGCAAACACTCCCAGCACCTCGCAGGGCATCTTTGTCTGGGTTCTATCACTGTAAAACTGCATATGTCTCCTAGGTCATATTTCTGCTCTTAATCATTTCAATGACCTTCTAGCTACTGGTTGCCTTTTCATTAGTTCAGTGCTCTACACTCAACAAATATCTAATAAAGGATTTTAAAACTATATCCGCTATATACCAGTCTCTCCAATTATGGCTTTCATTTACTAAAAATAAGTTTTCGCTGTTGGCAACTTAACATAGAAAAGGTAAGTGATATGACTGTTGTTCCCTAGGTTTATTCTGAATATTTAAAAATTGCTTTAAGTACTCATTACAATAAGATCTGTTACATCTTATATAACAATACACATATATAAATATATAACATCTAAGTATAAACATACGCATCACAATAAATTTTGCTATTCAAACAAACTCAGTTGAGAAAAAGAGTAGAATAAAGTATGATTTTCTCAAATGTGAAACTTCTTGCATTTTTGTAAACAGCATATTTTATTTGACTCTTTTATCTCTTTACAAAAAACAAAGTTGAGACATGACACTGTGTATTACAGAACATCATCATTAATTTTCATTTTATGTAAACACATTTTCCAGATTCTAATACTGTCTATATGCAACCAGTTAGCCAGGAATATGTTTCAGAAATAAAAAGAGAAACTTACAGGGTGCTGCAAGATGTATGGTTGAGGCTGCATCCATGAAGGACTCTGCACCTACAGAAGGAAAATGGCATTTTGAAAACAACAACACCACATCTATTTATTTTCACTGGTACCTGACTCATCTAGTACTGCTCAAAAAATAAAAAGATACAAAAGAAAAATATTGAAATAACACTATCCATTATTTGCAGATCCATTCTGGATCCCTTGAAATGTTTTTTTTTTTAAATTTCTCTACATTTAGATTCTATGAAAGTATTTCAATGCTCTAAATACACTATAAATAAAATTTTATTTCTTGTACTGGTTTTGTTTACTTTATCCTTTCTGGGCTCACAGCAACAATATTAACACTGAACTCACTTAAGCAAGTAGGCTCAAGCTTCCAGGATGGTGTGTACACAATTTAAAGTGTGGTACATGATGGAAAACCTAGGCCCTAAAATTATATCAATATAAGTGATTTCACCCTTGGCTGCCTGCCCTAGCCAAGATAGGTATTTCAGTATTATCTAAGAGGATTTTGAGATTCCAATGTATGTAATGCAAGCAATTTCTTCCCCCAAATACATAACATTTATTGAATATCAACTTTATTTAAACCAGAGAAGAAAATCACAAAACTCTTCAGATTTTTGCTATTAATATGCTTTCATTTATTGTTGCCCATTCAAAAAGTATCTTTTGAGTACCTATGGGCAAGACCTTGATTCCTAGATCATCTGGTGATATACACATTATTATTTGAGACTTCTATTCATTTTGAATGCTTAACACAATTTTGGAAGAACCGATCACTGCAAATGCACAAACATTACCTCCCGCACATTTGATGAAACAGATATTTTGATATTTGACAACCTACACATTACATCTCAAGATAAACTAGTCATGCAAGTATGTTTGTTTTAATAAAAACAGCTGATGTCAAGTTCTCTTGCCAAGTGAAGAATGCTTCTGAAATCACCTCTAATTATCAGTGATCTCTAATCATTCCAGAAACTAAAAATCTGTGCTTAAGAAAGAAATTAAACTCTTGTGGACAAGGCTCTGGATTGTGTAAGTACCAAAGTTTCTAGATTCAGTCTTTAAAGCAAAAAGAAAAGCAGATTATAGGATTAGAGCTAAATGGTCCATTTAGGACATTGAGTACAAGGAGAGAGACTCAGGGATTTTCTCAGGGTCACATAGCTTCTATCTGAGGTCAGATTTGAATCCAGGTCTTGATTCAAGGTTCAGTGCTTTATCTTCTGTTGCACACAGCTTCTATCCATCATGCAAAAGCCAAGCAAGCCCCTCTTGATTCCAAAGGCTCCCTTGATTATCTACATGCTCAAGTTGCTTCTAAGCTTCTTTCTTAAGAATAAACCCTTTCTATAGCCCACTCCACTCTCATTACCTAAAATTAGAAGGTCTCTGAATGGTTGTGGGCAAAGTGTTTTGAGATTAACTTTGTAATGAGGTCCTAAGATTCATTTGCTCTGTCTTTGTTCCCCAGCTAAGGCTGATTAAAGTTTAAGTGCTTCTGGCTTATTAACATTAAGTTATCTGGAATGGAGCCTTTCCCCCATTAGAGTACTGGTGGTGTCTCCTTGATGCCAATTTCTCAAATCCAGTTGCTGTTCATGGTAGTTTGACAGGGGAAGGCCTAATCTGACATGAATTGCTTGTAATTGCTGAACCTTCCCTGTTGTAGTTCATCCAGAGGCTAATAGCTACAGGAGCTAATTTGGGCCAGATTCTTCCATTTTTACTATGGTTCAATGGATTTAGAGAATTAGCAGGCTGCCAAGTCAAGGGCTACAATATCAAATCCCTGTTCAATATCAAATCTTTGTTCAAATTCAAACAACAAATTAGCATTAATCTTTTAACTGTTCCAGGTATAAAATGAGAAACACTACCCAGAGTTTCTATTCAATATAGGTTATAACATGAAATATTAAGAAAGTTCTATTTCCACCACATTTTCAAATGTAGTTCTGTAGATGCCAAATGAAAAATATGTTTTAGGGAAGAACAAGATAATAAAATAATGCATAGGGTAACAGTCACAGGAAATTATTTCGTTTTTAATCAGTCAGTCCTACTATGGACACCATTTTATTAATTCTTCTGTTTTATTAAATTATCTGGTGGCCAAAACGCATTTTTACAAAAAAGTGGTGGGGAGATACTTGTATATTCTTTCATTTATTTGAGAGTTAATCCTATAATATATGCAATAAATATACATGGAAGTTTTCTTATCTCTATTTGCAATGATATATTTTAAAATAATAAATCTTCTCAGTAGAGATAAAGGAGGAGAAGGACTTTTTTGAGATTAAAGTGGGTAAATAATTATGAGAAAAACACCTAAGTGTAGTGTTTCTTTATAATTCTCATTAAGTCTTATTTAAAAAAAGGTCGAGTAGTTAATATAGACTTCATAGTTGAATCCAATTCAATAATCATTTATTGAATGTCTATGTGTGAAGGAAACTGAAATACTAGTATAAGTATTTGAATGAATTCATTAATTTCTTCCTCCTGTTGTTCTATGACAAAAATTTTATTAAACTGTTAATGGCAAAGCCATGTGCTAGGCATAGGGAAGATAAATAATAAGACCCAGTCTCTTTTTCTTATGTGTTGATTATATTCTGTATTATAATTGTTGTGTAACTTTTATCTCTATTATTAGACTATAAGCTCCTCAAGGACAAATAGAGTGTTATGAGAAGTCCAGAGAAATAATGAGATTGCTAGAGGGATCAAGAATGGCTTCCTGGAAGAGGCAATACTTGAACTAAGTGTTGAAGGACATCTAACAGGAGAAAAGAAAATTCCAGATATAGGGAACTGTATGAGCAAAGACACAGATGTGAGAAAGCATGGGGCATGTTTTGAGTATGGTGGGTTACCTAAGAGTACACAATGTATGAAGGGAAGTAGTATGAGATAAAGCTCCCAAGTTAGATTGAAAACAACATGATTTGAATGCAAAACTAAGGCGCCTAGGCTGTATTTGGGAAGATTTGGGAATTGGGATATATATTGGGAAGATTTTTCAGAAGATTTGGGAATTGGGATATATATTGGGAAGATTTTTCAGAAGATTTGGGAAGTGGGATGTATATTGGGAAGCTTTTTCCGAAGGGAAGAAATGTGAGCAGATCTGTATATTTAAAAGATTACTCCGACATGAGTTATAGGATGAATTGAACAAGGGTGGTAATGGAAATGAGATTGGGACATATCTGAGAACATGAACTAATGGGAATTATAAATGACTAGACGGAGAAGTAAGATTTATAGAGGACAAAATTGGCTCAGAAGTTAAGAGCATAGGTAACTGAGAGAATGATGGTACTATTAGATATAACTAAGAAAGTCAGAAATAAGAGGAAGTTTTGGAGGAAAGATGAACTTGGTTTTAGATATGTTTCATTTCAGGTACTAGTTGGACATCAAAATTATGATATGTAATAGGTCATTGGAAATACAAGGCAAAGTGCCTAAGCATGCTGGAGAGATGGGGGAAGGGAGACATAAAGACAGAGAGACAGACAGACAGACAGACAGACATACACACAGAGAAAGGAGATTGGATTTACAAGTCAACTACATGGAGGTTGAGATGGAAAGTTAAGATAATACATGAAATTGTTAAGGAATAGGATGTAGGGAGAAGAAACACAGGACTTAGAATTCTGGAGATCCATATGACTCAGATGACACAGGAAACAAGAAAAACTAACTCAGAGTAGTAGAGATTAGAGACGTAAAAAGGAGAGTCAGAAAAGTTTGGTGTTATGGAAGGTGGGAGAAGATTATAAGGAAAAAAGGAGGAGATAATACAAAGCACTTTACATCTATTATCTCATGTGATCTAACAACTACCCTGTCTGTACTATATCTCCAATGAAGATGGGGAACTGAGGTTGAGAAAAGTTACATGACTTCTCCAGGGTCACAGAACTGTGTCTGAGGATTCAAAATCTGCTCTTTCTGACTCCAAGCCTAACACTATAATGACTATGCCATCTAATTGCCTGGGATATTTGATAATGTGAAATACTGCAGAGAAATTAAGGAAGAAAAAGTCAAAGAAAAGAGCAGTGGACTGTGAAACTGCAGTCATTGGTGACTGAAAGAAATCAGCTCCAGGAGAGTGAGTGGTGAACAGCAGCCAGATTGCAAAGGTTTGGGGAGTAGCTGGGTGGTGAGAAATTGAAGATACAGACGATAGATTTCTCAGTCAGGAAGTTTGTCAGTGAAAGAGGAGAAAGAGGAGAAAGAGGATGGTGGTTAGTGGAGATAGGTGGATAATGTTAAAGGGTGACTGTGGGGTTTTTTGTTTTTAGTGTGGGGAAGCTTGGCATATTTGTAGGCAATGGGGAAAGACACAGTAGGGAGGAAGAGACTAAAGATTCAAGAAAGAAAAAGGATGATTATTTTTTTAATTGACTTGTTTGTTTACTTTTAGTTTACAATATTCAGTTACAGAATCACATAAGTTTCAGATTTTTCTCCCCTGCCTCCCCACCCCCCACCCCTGCCATGGTGGCATACAATCATGTATATGATCTGCAAACTTTCACATTGTACAATAGTCTGGTTGTATAGGTGTTATAGCCAATGGAGTGAACAATGAGAAAAGAGAAACAAAAACCAAACATAGAAAAGAGTGATAGCATGCATTGCTTCAGTCTCCATTTAACCTCTGGTCTTTCTGGATCTTTCTCTGAATGTAGAAGGATGATTATTTTAACAAGGTCCTGGTGAAGGTGGGAAGTGATGGAATAAATTTTTAAAAATAACTCAGGCAAAGGGGTTGATTTTGGCAAAGAAGAGCATGTCTTCCTCTTAGCAAGGAGGTAAAAGAATAAAAAAGCAGGATATTTTTAAAAATTCAATTTGATTTTATGTTCAGTTCCAAATTTTCTCACTCTCAAGTCCCCCATCCATTGAGAAAGCAAGAAAAACAAAACCCATCACAAATATGCATAGTAATGCAAAATAATTCCAGCATACATACAACACACACACACACACACACAGGCACACATGCTTCAATATGTCTGGAAGTGGGTATCATATTTCATCATGAATTCCCTGCAATTTGGGTTGCTGATGTTGTTGATCAGAGATTCTAAGTCTTTCACACTTGTTTGTCTTTACAATATTGTTAATGTATGAATTGCTCACTTGGTTCTGCTCACTTCCTTTTGCACTGGTTCATACAAGTCTTCCCAGGCCTCTCTAAAACTGTTTCCTTCATCATTCTTACAGTGTATAATATTTCATTACATTCAAATATCATTACTTGTTCAGCTATTTATTAAATGATGAGAATCCCTCAGTTTCTGATTCTTTGCCAAGATGCAGAATTTCTGATGTTAGGAAAGGGGAATTTGAGGGATATATCAAGTTAGATGGCTTTGAACTTTTTAGTAAAATAGATTATCTTTTAAGCATGTCTACATGGGAATTCGGGTCAGGGCCTTAAAGAGAAAGGACAGCTTTGAAAAAGACATTGTAGGCAAAAGAGATCTGATGAGACATGAATGGAAGGATTGCTGAGTTCAGTGAAGTCCAGGAGGGGTTAAGCAGCATGCATTTTTAACAGATGAAATCACACGTCTTTGTGACTTTAATTAAGCTCTAGGCTGAGTAGAAAGGTAAGAGGAGCCACAAGAGAATGACAAACCAGAAGTAAATGGAAGGGTAGAGGGATTTAAGGTCACAGTGAGGATAAAGAGCAGATTCAGTGAAAAGATGGAAAAAGGAGAAGGACAAGGGATTGCAGTAAGAGAAGGGAATTTCACAGTTTACAATTTTGGGGATGGAGCTGAATTGAGAGATGTAGTCTAAGGTGTGCCCGTACTGGTGGGTGGTTAAAATTGAGTAAAGAAGGTAATTGGAATTGAGAGATCAGAATTGTGAGATCAGGACATTAGAAGGGTCATTAGCACTTCTATTAAAATCACCAAGGATGATGGTGGAACTTGGGGTTGAGAGGAAGAAAGAATATTAATCAGGAACCAAAAATACTAAAACTAAGTAAGATCGGATCAATTCTTAGATGACTATGTTGAAGAGAGGGCAGAATGCAATGACAAGAGTTTCAGAAGAGAAATGGAATGGTGTCAGGACATAGCACTGAGAGTATGGGGAGCTAGGAATAAGCCAATCCCCATATCCTGATAGGGAGAGGAGATTAAGGCTGCCATTGATGAGGTTTGCCAGCAATGTGCTGTCTCTTGAAAAAACAAACAAACAAACAAAAAAAAAACTTCCAAGAGATATAAAGAGAAACTGAAGAAAGGACTGAGGTTGTATGAAAAATTATTTGTAATTGAAAAGGAGTTCCATAGAGCACACCAAAAAGTTAAAAGACACTGGGGAATATAATGACTGGTCTGGAATCTTTTCCCCTATATTCTTTCAGCTGGCATTATTTGATCTATACATGCAGAGCTAACACAATCTCCAAGGTGAAACCAAACTAGCCCTTAGAAAGGGGAAATATAAGTCCCTCCAGATGTATAAGTCAGAAGCAAATCACCTTTGCTGGTGGCCCTACTTCCACTTTATACCACCATTGAAGTACCTGGCTTTTGCCCTGATCACTATGAGCAAGCCTCTTTCGTCCTCCCCTTATGTTTCCATCTTATACCTGACATATTGTACCTCTTAGTATTTTATCCCATATCCCTGGGACAGGAGCCCTACCTTTCTTTCACCAGTCACCTCAACACATAGTGTCCTGAACCAACAAGTCAAATCTATGGGGAGTTCCTTGCTATACAGGGAGATCCTTGCTATAGGTAGTGAATAAACATTTATTAAGCACCTGTTCCATGCCCTTCTCTGTGATAAACACTAGCAAAACAAAGAAAGACAAAAGCCAGTCCTTTCCCTGAAGGAGTTCATACTCTAATGGGAGAAGACAACACAGTAAAAGAAAAGTGGAGGAAAGAGGTTTCCCACACAGGGCATAATGAAGTCCTGCAGGAGGATGGCAAATGATGACTTAACTGTCCCGGGCACCCTTCAATAAATGATTTGGGAAGGGTTCTCTGATGTTCTGCCTTTACCTTCTTCACGCTGTGGGAAGGTAGGGCCCTAAAGGCAGAGGGGTACTGAGGAAGTATAAATAAAATGAATTAAGAGGCATATTTAGATATTTTAGCCAATTTCTAAATTGGATTTTTAAGACAGCCTTTTTTTGGTCACTTTTTCATTTCACAACTCTGTTCATTTATCACTGACTAATAAAGATCTGCATATTCTACCCCTTATCCCTTTCATTTGCTCATTAAACAAGGGGAGAAAGCAACAGTACTTATGGCATGGAAGAAAGGCTTTTCTTGAACTGATTCACTTCAAGAAGAATATGGCATATTTGTGAAAGTAAGGCTTGTCCAGTACTGCAGATAGTTAAGGTGCCTATTATGCATGAAACTTTTATCATTCAAAGGACATCTAGCACACATTCCCTATGTCTCCTAATGACAACTCATGCACAGGTAATCATTCTGCTACAAAATAGTGGTGACTCATTCTGAACTAAATACCTTCTTTTTGGTCTAGAATTGGGATTTCATCAGTGTATGGAGCTCCCTGGTTGAGGAAAATCTCTGTACACCAATGAAGAGCAGAATGGTTGGCCAGTTTGTAGTTTCTTAAAGAGTTTCATGGGGACACTGAGAAGTTAAAAAGCATAGCATCACATAGCCAAGACATGTCAGAGGCAAGGTATTCCTGATTCCAAGGTCACATACTTTTATCCACTATGACACACATGCATTTCAAGAGATACTTGTGCTGGGTAAAAATAATTTACATTATAATTGACCAAAATTTTAAAGACATATAAAAACCAATGTAGCAATGAATTTGATCCCATAAGTCAATAGGATGATGCTTATGAAGCCAGAAAGCACAAACCTGATATGTAGAAACAGGAGAAGCTATATAAGGTGTAATAGATGTTTGAGTGATCATTCGATTTGTAGCAATACTGTAAGGTGAAGGATAAAATCTGTAACAAATGGAAAAGACCTTGTTAAATAATACTCTACTTTTTTTTTTTTTAACCATTTGCTAAGTAAAACTTTGTAGAGTCCTTCATCCCTCATATTTCCTGTAAAGGCAGGAGTTCTACGCCTGAGGTCTTGAATGCTTTTAAAAAACTGACAACTGCATTTGAATATATGTGTTTACACACACACACACACACACACACACACACTTAAAAACATTATTAAGAGAAAGTATTCATAGGTTTTAGCAGATTACTAAAGGCATTCATTAACCAAAAAACATTTAGAACTTCTGCTTTAAAATATCATGTATGTAATCTCTCTTTTTTAAACTTAAATATTGGAACTTTAAAAAAGTTAGAAATAAAAGCATGTCTTGTGCATAGCAGAACATAAAGGAGGATTCAAAATATGTAACAATAAATTTTCATTTCAAGAAAGTCTATACAATAAATCGTGTTGAGAATTGTTCATCTTTTCTTTACTTCCTTGTGAATTTTCTTTTGTTCTCTGCTTTTTTTACTTTGTTCTTTTTTTCCTTCCCCCAATTCCCCCCATCCAGAAGGCCACAATAAAGTTTAGATATGCTTCTCTATAGTTACAAACATATATATGTATGTATATATATATACACACACACATATATGTATACATATACCCTCCCCCACCTTCCCAGAACGCTACAATAAAATTTAGTTATGTTTCTCCATAGCTATAGATATATAAATACACATACACATATATAGACCTATACTTTCCCAAACCTATTCTACTCCTGATCTTCTTTTTTATGCATATGCATACCTCTTGTTTCCTATCCCTCCTGCCTCTTCTACTTTACCTGTATCTACTACCTTGCCCTCCTATGCCTTGCCTACCACCTTCCAAGAATCTTTCCACTATCCTCCCATTCCCATAAATCTAAACACCCTTTATAATCCCTATTTATACCCATAATCTTAAATACATACCCATTCTGTAAAGCAGCTGTAGTTGGATCATAGGTAAGTGTCATTCCAGCCTATAGTGAGAATAAACATGTAATTGAGAATGGAATAATGTACCATATTCTATTTATTACAATCTTGAAATGCAAAACATGTATTGTTCAATATGATTAGGGCATAAGAAATTGCTTTTTAGTACATTTAACTATTTAAGATGAATGAACATTAACATTTTCTTCCATTAGAATGTAAGCTCTTTGAGGACAGGGCCAATTTTTGGTTTTGTCTTTATATCTTTGCCATCACCGTGGGTAGCCAATAAGAGATCCTTTAAAAAAAAACTTTTTTTGAGCTAGATTTGTGATTTAATTACATTAGAAGTCAGAGGTGGGCCTTGACTTCTTCTATTTCTAAATCTATGATTCTAAGATCTAAGTTTCTCTCACTTTGAGTCCAGTTCTCTACCCAGGATGCCCTGCTGCCTCTCAAAACAAATAAATACTGAGAAAACAATAATTATAACAAAATTAAGCCAGAGAATTTCTGAGTGACCATTTCCCCTTCTTTCTCACATTAGTCTTCTTTAAGATATCTTCCATTTCCAAATGTATGATGTTATTACTTTTGAATCCTCTCTTTGCAATTTCTTATAGGTTATCCAGTTCATTTTTCCCATTTTGTAGACAAAGAAACCAAGGCACAGAGTCATTTAATTACTTGCTCAGGATTTCATAAGCTAGGAAGCAACTCAGAAGGGATCTGAACCCAAGTTTTTCTAGCTCAGTGCCCACTCTGCTGGATCTGACTTCCTCTTAGTATGTACATAAGAACTATTAACCTTAAAGATCCACTAAAGAATTTATCACATAGGAAAATAATTTTCCAAAACAATCTTCAGGGGGAAAGGAAACATTGTGCAATCAGAAACGCATTGTTGGATTGTCCAGTTTGGTTTCTGAGCAGCGTTAAATGTTGTCACTTCTAAAAAAAACATGTTATTGACCCAGAGTATCCAAACACGAGTCCATAATTATGTGCTCCATGGAACCCAAAGACTTCAACCAGGGCTTAATTTTTCTCATTTACTTCATTTCTGGACTCCTGTAGTTATCACCCAGTAACAAAGTATATATTTGGACAGTTTTTAGATAAGATGTTGTCTAACATATGAACCATATCTGTACTAATGGTAGCTATTCAAAAACTGATGTGTGACCAGGTTAAAAAGTCTTTTCTGTGACTATTTCCTGCAGCAGTCATTGCTATGCATCCACCCTGAAGTTCCAGAGAAAAGACTCATAAGCCTCACCTCGCCTTCTCTGTGCCATGCTCTCCCATTCTGTATATACTTGTTCTGATTTTGTCGCTTCTTCTGCCCGCCATCTGCAAACTTGCACAACAGAGGTTCTGCAGGAGCTAAGGAAATGGGGGAAAGAATACTCTGAAACCAAAATAATGTACCAGTGCATGGATGGAATATGAAAAATTAAGGGTTTTTTTGTGGGGGGGGGTTGGGGATGGAGAAGAACATTGCTAATATTGTAGCAGAGCCAAGAGATATAACATTAATTTCGAAAGCCATCTACCGGTGAAAAGTACATTATAGAATAAAACAGTATTATTCCTGGACCATGAGAGAACAGCTCAAAGGCTCAAAAAGGTCACAAATTTAGAGTATGAGGGATCACAGAAGCTATCTAGGATAGCCCCTTCATTCTACAGATGAGGAAACAGGGGCTCAAGGAAGTTACAAGCAATTGTCCCAAGGTCAAAACCAATAGCAAGCTTAAGAGATGAGATTTGAAGCCAAATCCCATGACTCTAAAACAACACTGTCCCTCCAGATTATAAATTAGAGTCAGATATTGTACTATTCTGAGACGTGTGAATAGGACGAATCATTATTTTCCCATTGCAGCAGATAGAATGCTGGGCCTGGAAACAGGAAGGCCTAAGTTCAGATTCAGTCTCAGACTTTTTCTAGCTGTGTGACTCTGGCTGATACACTATGTCTGACTCAGTTTCCTCATCTGTAAATTGGGGATAATAGCACCTACCTCCCAGGGCTGCTGTGCAGATCAAATGAGATATTTGTTAAGTACCAGACACATTATAGGCACTTAATAAATGCTTGTTCCCTTCTCTTCCTGTGCTACTTTTATCTTTTACTCTGATTTTTCCATAGCCATGAAGATAGGAGTTGATTCCTGAAAGCTCTGTCTCTTTCTGTGTATTTCTAATTAGCACATTGAGGGGAATCACATGCCTCTTCTGTCTGGTTCCCACATTTTGTGCTTTGTCTCCTAGAGTAACATGATTACTACTTTCATGTGCTGTTTCAAAGTCAAATAACCATAAAGAGAAAAATATTACTTGTAGAAAATTTACTCCTTTCCCCTTTGTCTCTTATTATCCTAATTTATTTCCTATTTTGTACCATTGCTAGTGCTCAGCCCCTACCCACCCACTAATCATAGGGTGGAAGCTGCGGTATGACCTGCCTTAGAATATTATCCTGCCAACACACACACACACACACACACACACACACACACACACACACACACACACACACACACACACACCCCAAACCAAAAAACAACCAAAAAAAAAGCACACAACCTCAAAGAACCTGTAATTCCTTCCCTATGAGCTGTCTGGGCTGCTGTGTGACACTCCTTTCTCTTTTAATCAGTAGGCAACACCCTTGTGGGGCATGTTAGGATGTGAACGGAGGTAGTTTCTGAATGAGAACTGGATTCATAGCATGGGAAGGCAAGAGCATAAATCATAACATTAGATGTCTGGCAAGAATATCAGTGTAAGCATTCACCTTCCTTTTGACAAAAGGGCCCTTTGTTTATCTCCTGACTCCACTCCCCCAAGCTTTCCTGTCTAAGGAATTCCCATTTAAGGCAACCTGGGTGTGGTGGAAGATGGGAACTGGGCCAAATCTCAGAAGGTGAATGAAGTACCCTCTTTGTTTTTTCAGTAGAAGTTTGGATTTTCAGAAATCATCACATTCTGTGACAATGATTAAAGGTATGGCAAATGGACGCAATGGAGGAAAAGAAAGAGAAATTGTATTAAAGCCCTTAATAACCTTGCCCCTTCCTACCTTTCCTGTCTTCTCACACCTTCATCCACATACTCTTATTATCCAGTGACACTCGCTTCCTTGCTGCTCCTCAAACAAGTCACCCCATCTCCTGACTCCATGAATTTTTATTCAATGTCTCCCCTGTCTGAAATGTTTTCCTTTCTCATCTCTGCCTTCATTTAAGTTCCAGCTTCAGTGGTTCTCAAACTTCCTAATGCCGCAACCCTTTAATATAGTTTCTCACTTTGTGGTGACCCCCAGTGATAAAATGATTTTTGTTGCTACTTCATAACTTTAATTTTGCTACTGTTATGAATCATAATGTAAATATCTGATATGCAGGATGTATTTTCATTGTTACAAATTGAACATAACCCACAGATTGAGAACTACTAAAATGAGTATACCTTCTGCAAGAAGGCTTTTCCAGTGTCCTTTAATACTACTACTGCCTTTCCTCTCATATGATCTCCAATTTACCTGAAATATATCTTGCACATACATAGTTATTTGCATGTTGCCCCCCCATTAAAATGAAATCTCCTTGACAGTAGGGAAAGACCTTTGAATTTCTCTCTGTTTATCATTTAGGACTGTGGCTGGCATATTGCAGGCTTGAATGCCTATACATGCCTGTTGATGTGGCTTCAATTGTTCACTATATTCCTTAAATATTGTCATTGAATCACTTCAAATGAGATGGAACACCAGAGAACACTATTCAATAAAGACATGTCGTAGGGTCCTCGTACTCTCCATGTTGCTTGACACACAGTATGTGTCTAAGGAACATGTGCTGAGATACTTTAGTGATGCTTTTCCAGTTCCAACTTGTTAGGTGCTGATCTTCCTCACTACTTCTCTTTCTTGTCTCCCAGGCAGCCTATGTGTGTGTGTGTGTGTGTGTGTGTGTGTGTGTATATATATATATATATATATATATATATGTATGCACCCACATGTCAACAATGTTTGGGAGGCTTTGAGAGAGATGACTATGGGGACACAGATCAATGTCCCTGGGAGTGAGAGAGGCAAAATCTTATTTGATGCTCTCATCAAAGAGCATATCATCCAAGTTTAAAAAAATGATGTGGTAGGACATTTCACATTTTTTTTAGGACATTTGATATTAAATCTGTCCTACATATGATCTGGTTAATGTCACCTTCTGGAGGATGGTGATGAGAAACTTTGATGGCTGTTAGTACTTCTCATGTATCCAAATAAAAAAGTACTTATTAAGAACTTTTCAGGCACAGTGCTATGCATTAGCTGCACAAAAGAAAAGCAAAAATTGTTTCTGAAATCAAGGAGCTTACATTTCAATGGGTGAGATGTGTGTGAGTGTGTGTGCATGTGTGTATGTATACAATAATAATACATTAATACGTTAATGTATTATACATTAATATACAATAATAATACAAAAATAAAAGAATATATTCATCTTGACAAGGAAGGCACTAGCATCTGGGAGAGAGAGAGGAGGAAAATAAGAAGACAGTGTTTGACCTGAGTCCTGAAGGAAACCAGGTATTCTAAAATGTAAAAGTAAAGAAATAGGACATTTTAGGGGTGGAGGACAGCTGGTGCTAAGATTCAGACAGGAGATAGATCACTGTATGTCAAGAACAGGAAACAGGTCAGTATAGTTGGATCATGGGAAGCTAGATGGTAGAGTGGATAGAGCATGGAGGCTGGGAATCAGGAAGACTCATCTTCTTGAGTTCAAATCTGGTCTCAGACACTAGTTGTGTGATCTTGGGCAAGTCACTTAACCCTATTTGCCTCAATTTCTTCATTTGTAAAATGAACTGGAGAAGGAATTAGCAAACCACTCCAGTATCTTTGCCAAGAAAACCCCAAATGGGGTCATGAAGAGTCAGACATGACTGAAACAAATGAACAAGCTAGGCCATATGCTGTGTGAAGGAGAGTAATACGTGAGAAGATTGAAGATAAAAGGAATGGACTAGATTGTGAGGAGCTTTATATGCCAAACAAAGGATTTCATATTTCCTCTTAGAGATAATAGGGAGTCAATGGAATTTAAGGAGAAAGGAAGTAACATACATAGACTTCTACTTGAGGGTAATCACTTTGGTCTCCTTGTATCCAATTTCCCTCTTCCACAATCCATCCTTATGATGGTGCTAATTAAGAAGTTACTGTAATAGTCCAGGTGAAAAGTGATGAAGACATGATCTAGAGAGGTGGTTGTATGAGCAAAGAGAAGAGGACAAATAAGAGCGGTGAAGTGGAATCAACACAATTTGCCACGATATTGGATGGGAATTTGCAGGTGAGAGACTGGGGTGAGGAATAGCAAATAATTAAAGATATCTATATGGTTTTAAACCTGAGTAACTGAAAAAATGGTGGTGACTTCCTAGGGAAGTTCATGAGAGTGGTGAGTTTTGGATGTGCTGAATTTGAGATGCCTATGGCAATCCAGTTCAAAATGTCCAAAAGACAATTAGAAATGTGGAACTGGCATTCAGGAGAGAGAAGTGGGTATACGCGTCTAGAAGTCATCTATATAAAGCGGCTAACAGAACTGATGAAAGCTAATGAAATAACCAAAGGAGAGTATAGGCAGGTAGGAGATCTAGAAAAATCATACTTGACAATGCCAAAGAATTATCACTTTGACTTGAAATAATCTTACAATATTTCTTTATGAATCAGATTTTTAAAAAAATATGATTTTAAGGAGTTTTAGTTGGCCCAGTGAGTAGTACAAAATTTCTAGTTTTTCCTCACAGACATGACTTAATCTGGAAAAAACAAGAAACACTGTTTGACTGTTCCAAGACATTCAATGCAAGTCAGCCAAATTGGGCTAGATTTGTAGCCTATTTAACCATGTATTACACCGATTCAGTTTAGCATGTAAATATGTTATATATACATATACACATGTATAAGCTTAACACTGTTTAGCATGGTCTTTTATAATGAAGAGTTTTTTTCATTGAAATGAGATGCTAAATTCAGACATTAAAAACAGAACAACTATAAAGTGTAATTTGATCATATTAAGATTTGATAATCTTAGATGCATATGGCTGCCATAAATTTGAGGTGCTGGCTTCCAGCACCTCTTTTTTTCTCTTTTCACAAATTACCACTAATTAGTTTTTAAGGCTTTCCATCAAAAAGTATAACTTTACTAAATTTTATTTCCTTATTTGCAAAAGAAATTCTTTTTAAAAAGTCCACTAGATAAACTCATGATGTGATGAGATCATCTTAAAGGGATTTGCCATGCATATATTTGCATATGCTTTTTTGTGAATAAAATATTTCTCTCTTTTTTTCTTTTTGGAGGGCAATGGGGTTAAGTGACTTGCCCAAAGTTACATGGCGGTGTCAAGTGTCTGAGGCCAGATTTGAAATCAGGTCCTGTGCTCTATTCACTGTGCTACCTAGCTGCCCCGAATAAAATATTTCTTAATAATTTTCATTCACTGACATTGCATGTAATCATGGAACAAGAGAGTCAAGAACTTATAAAGTCCCACAAAAAAGTTAAAATGACTAAGTTCTGATAAATGATGTTTGCAAATAGATACTTTTAAAAACAGAAGTAGATGGCACAAGATATATTTTAATATTCTTAAAATTAATTCTATTTACCTTGTGATTCAAAGCTATCTCAAATATTTCCTCCCCCTCCCCCCATTCCACAGATGAGTTAAAGACATTGCACACTGGCAGATATCTTATATCTTGGAAAAAAACATTTTGAAATGCCATAACTAATAATAATTATCATTAAATAGTAAAAATAAAATTTAAGATTGTAAAACCATTTGATTCAAGAAAATAACTATCCCTCAATATTCCATATAAAGCACTCCAACAATAACTTTCTTTTTTTAAAAAAAATTAGTTTTATATTGAGTTTTTCCCAATTATCAAGCATTCATCTTTTTTATTCTCATCTCTCCCACCCCAGTGAAAAAGGAGAAAAAATACTAAATCTTCGTATCACATAATTAAGTAAGATAAAATCCCACTAAAATACTTCTTTTCCTGCATAGTAGTCCATCGTTTTTTTTTTTTTGTTTGTTATGAGGCAGGTAGCGTTCTTGTTCATTTAGCTGATTAGTATTCTTAAGTCTTTCAAATTTTTCATTTATATAATTTTTTTCTGGTTCTGCTCACTTCACTTTGCCTCAGTTCATATAAGTCTTTCCATGGATTTCTCAAGCAGTCTTTTTCCTCATTTCTTGTGGCACACTAGGATACTATTACATTCCTACCACTATTTGTTCAATTCTTCCTCAACTGATGGATACCTCCTTAGTTTCCAGTTTAGTGCTACCATGACAAGAGCTGCTATTAATATTTTGGGGCATATATGAACTTTTCCTCTTTCTTTGATTTTTCTAGAACAATGATGTTTCGGTTTGCCTGATGCCTAGTAATCAACAGTTTAATGTGATGCAGAGGAGAGGAGCTTTTGATCATGTAAAAAATACAATCCAGAAACAAATGACTGATGCTGTAGAAACAGCTGCTGTTTTCATGCGCTGTTGCTCTAACTTCTCTGGAAGCTGTTAGGCATGAGAAACTGCATTTTCCCAAAAGTTCTTGAAGTCTTATTTATTTTAAACTTATATCATGCATTCTAGGAACATAAATAATATGGAGAAGGATTCCTCTTGTAGAAATTCTGGACATTTTTAGGTAGCAGATGGATATAATTTATATGAATTTTATTTCTAGAGTGGTAAAGAGTTTAGCTTGAATGATTTGATTTAGTTTTATGGGGAGGGGAAAAAGCTTTGCAAAGGTGTTTAAAATAAGTATGTTTATTTAAAATAAGTATTCTTACTACCAGTAAGGACATTCTAAACATCATACTTTATCCCTTACCGAGCAGGAGGGGAAATTTCCTAAGCTCAAGATTCTCTGTAAGTTGCAGAACCTATAGGAGCCCTGGACTGAAGAATCTGAGAGAACTAGATTAAAGTGACACACTGGAACAGGCAGAAAATTAGCTCAAAAGGGGCTTTTCTCATTGTCAGTATTCCACAGCTCTACAAAAAGCACTTATTTAATATTAAGGAACTCAGACATTTTTTATTTATTACATGTATGCATGTAAACAAATAAACAGTAAGGCAAAGATTTGTCCCTCTAAAATGTAAATAAGAATCATTCAAATTATGTTGTATACTACTCTAGAAATGAAGTTCAAACAAATTGTTCGTCTGCTACCTCAAAATATTTTAGAAAATGGCTTTAATGAAATTTAATATACAAAAGGAATTCCAAATCCTTCTGATGATGTCACTTTATTACTTTGCTTCCATTTTTGCTAACATGAAAGCGGAGAGAATGGTGTCAGAAAATAAAGAGTAAAATAGATTGCAAGCAAACAAACTGAATGTATAATGTACATTGTCCAACTTTAAAGTAATGAGATATTTATTTGCTGGAAACAAACACACCAGAGTTTATGTTCCCAAATGAAAGTCATCCTTTGAAGTGATCATCTTGGGAGGTAAAAAGGCTTATTCTAATAATACTGTCCATTGTTCAAAACATTTTTGAAAGAACTCTTCTGGAACAGACTCCAGAACTGCAGAAGAAATCAGTCATATTGTTTTATGGTGGCATTGTGCCTTAAGATCATAGCATCATAGATTTTCTATCTTATCTAAATTAGGTATCATCTAAATTAACCATAATCTCATCTTATAGTTGAAGAAACTGGGCCTCCTCCCCTCTCCTGCCCCCAACCAAGGTCACACAAGTAATAAATGGTAGGGTTGGGATTCAAGCTCCAATGCTCTGACTACAAACCCAGCTGTCTTCTGACTATGCTGTGCTGCCCACCCTCACACTGTGATGACATCACACAGCTTGTTCATCTACTTTATTCAGCAAGCTTGGCTCTGAATGACTTTTGTCTCGGTAAAAATCAAATTAATCCTTAAGGCACAAAATTTGTCATGAGGATATTCATAAGAATAATCTTGCAGTCTCTTTGGGAAATTAATGGCATAGTCTCAAAATGTTGAGAGCAATGGCATCATTGTTGCAATAAATGTAATCTCCCAAGGTGATTTCTCTGAAGGAGAAAAATCTTCATCTGGGTGCAGAAATTCTGTTATGTTTGGTACAAATCCAGCAAGTTGCATTGTAGTCCCAAAGACCATGCATATATATGCTTTGCCACCATGGTAGTTGTAAAAATAAAATGAGGCAACATAAAATCAAGGTATTAGATGAGATGATTTCTATGATCCTTCCACTTATTTTATGCATATAAGTAAACCACTGCATATTATTAAATGTCATGCAAATGTTGTTATTTAATGAAAGTCCTATTCTTTTACTCACCATAGTGTGGAGGTAGGTATGGCCAATGGAGTATAAACTTTGAGAAGCCCTAGCAAGCTGGAAAGATTCTGAATAAAGATTGGCACTCTGTGGGCTGAAAACCAACTTAGCTAATTGTTGAGGGTCACCACCAGAAGGTTGGGCAATAAGCCATCAGTTAAGGTTGGGGACAAAGCAACTCACAAAAACTGTCTAATACATAGAGGAATAGTGACTGGTCTCAGTGGAGGTAATATATACTAATGAATTCATGGATCTTTTAAGTACTGAATTATCATCATCATTATTACCGCTACTGTTACTTTATCGTTTCTTTTTTTTTTTTTTTTAGCATCTAGCAATCAATCAAGTATTTATATGCATGTATTATATGCCTGGGCTTGGGCCAGGCAATGAGAATATGATGACAAAAATAAAAGCATTATTGCCCTCATAGAGCTTACATTCTGTTGGAGAAAACAAGCTATACGCATACAATACAGAATATATTGAGAATAAATTTGGGGAGAGGGGGTCACTAGCATCTGGGGAATAAGGAAAGAACTTGACCTGAGTTTTGAAGGGAACTAGGAATTCTAACAGACAGATGAGAATAGTGGCATTTTATACAAAGGAGGGGAACAGAGAATAATATGAAAACAGTCTTAAAAGGCAGGCCAGAGCGTCACGGGGAAAAACTTTACAAGTTAAACAGAAGAGTTTATATATTTTATTTCTTGAGCAATGGGGTAGGGGTGGGGATGTCATGGGAGTTCTTTGAACAAAGAATGAAATGGCTAACCTGTAGTTTAGTTACATAGCTGTGGCAGCTATACAGAGGACGGCACAGAAAAGAGAGTTGAGAAAAAATTTAAGAGATCATTACAAAATTCTAGGGGAGAAGTGATGAGGGTGTGGATTAATGCAGTGTTCATGTGACTAGAGAAAAGGAGAAAGATAAGAGAGAAATTGATGCAATTTGACAAATGACTAGATAGTGTATGAAGAAGGAAGAGGTGAAGATGACTGGAGTTTCAAACCTGAAAAACTAGAAACAGGGTGTCACATTTAAAGGAACAGGCAGATCAATGAGATAATTGTCAAGCACTTAACACAGAGTCTGGCATATAGTAGTTGCTATGTAAATGATTATTCCCTTTCCTTTCAGTCCAGTGGGCTTGGGTAGATAGCTAACAAACTTTTTTTGGAAAACATTGAATTTAAGATGTCTAATAATAAGATCGTGATGTAGAACTGAAGTAGTGTTCTACATATAGTAGGCAATTAATAATTACCTGTTGTATGGAATTAAATTAAAAAATACTTTGGCTTATCAACTCTATACCTTATTGTATGAAGTTTACATAATGTTTGCTAAAAGTTTACGGATATGATGGGTAATTTTTGGTTTCCTTTGCACAGGTCTGCACAACCTGTGGCCTGCCAAAGGACTTTGAGTGGTCCATGAAAAATGTAGAAGAAAATATTCTGTACATTTTTCGCAGATCATAAGTGATGCAGAAGCCGCAGACTGTACAGGCTTGCTCTTAGCATATGACCAGGTACCTATGTAAATCATGCAGAATATCTGGGCTATATAATTTTACACAAATGACAAGTATGTGTGATACAAGGCCTCTTAGCTCCCTCCTCTCACCAGTCCAAAACTATTCTGAAGGGTTTTTAACCCGGAAAATAAACGGGAAGACTGACTTTTGCAAATGAGACCATTGTGGGCTAGCTAAGTGATCTTAACTGATAAGTTATCCTCTACAGACAGATGGAAAAGAAGATCATCCTGAAATAATACAGATAAAATCCTTAACTTGGCCTAAAAAGGAATGGAGTAAAGCCCTGATGTAGAGAAAATTTCCATGAACTCAGAGCTGGAGGAAAGGAAAAACTGGAATAAAACTCTGAAAAAGTGATGTGTAGTAACTACAACAGTTGACTACCTTGCTAATATAGAGGACTTATATTTCACTGTTTAGTAATTTCCTTTTCTCTTTCCTGTTCTCAGGTTGCAAAATCTTAGAAGAGTAATTTAAAAAGCAAAGGGTGCATCTTAGTCATGGTTCAGATTAGAAGCTTTTCTTTTCTACTTAGAATAAAAAGTCATCTATTTAAGGTCAGAAATAAAGGACAATGTGCCTCCTAAGCACAGAATAATGGAGCATAATCCGGAATGTTTATTAAATACCTCAGGTTGTATGCCACAAAAGCAAGATACTGATTGTACATGCTGCTGGCACCTCTTGAGAGTAAGCTGCAATGACCAAATCAGGACATTCTTCAGTATGTTCTGAATACAGTTTTGATGGTGATACAGCTTTTCAACACTTTTTGACTTCTTTGGCACTAAAAATTTCATCCAAAGTGATTCAGTTATAATGGGTGAAGTCACATGGTAATATACTGCATATTTCCAGTAAGCCTTTTCTTTACCCATGTGGTTAGCTGAAATGCTACAGCAAATTTGACTTAAATCTCCTCTTTTAATAGGCAGGCTAAAAATGAACACTACAAAAATACCAGCTTTGATTAACTACTGAAGCCTCATGATACGTTCTGGAAATTCTCTGCACTTACCTAAATCAATTGTTATGAAGACCTCTCAGTTCCTCTTTAGTGTAGGGGCTGATCTTTATGTTGTGGTTGTTTCCTAAATCAGCAATTCTCAATGCTTTTTCCAGTTGTTAGCCACTGGAAGATATTTCCAATCAACATTCGTAAAACTGAAACTACCTTTGATAAACAGCTGTTTTAGACTCCCATCATTTCAAAACTAATGCTTTGCAAAGCAACCATAATTAACTCTTTTTGACAGTGTTTGTTACTCACAAAGCGCTTCAATTACTATATTCTGTGGATGTTTAATACATAACTAATTTGATCTACTTTTTTTTTTACATTCTGTTGACCACTATGTGACAATAAGGAATTTGCTTTTAGAAATTCTTATCCAAGGATCCATGAAATACATCCCCTTTTCTACTTGTATAACACCGTTTCCTGATCTCTTTTCATGCTGCCAGGGAGGTCCAGTTCTGTTTCTGATGACTGTGTTTAACCCCTTCTTTGTTTCAGTAAAAACTGTTATTGTAACTAAACAGCATGACAAGTCATGTTTTCTCTAGACAGATGTTCTTCCTCCCACACCTATTTTGTTACAATTTAGCCTACTCTGTCTTCTTTACCCTCATGCAGTGTTTTCAACCCTCATTCAGCCTGCAAAACTGGCTAGTCTCCAATATCTCATGTATCATTTATAAGAGTGTTTCATTTCTGTAGTTTTCTGGATTGTGCAGAAGTTTCTTTATCAGAAGTTATCTTTATCAAGAGAGTCTTGGGATGGCTAGGTGGTGCAGTGAGTAGAGCACTGGCCCTGGAGTCAGGAGTACCTGAGTTCAAATCTAGCCTTAGACACTTAACACAAAAAAACTAGCCGTGTGACCTTGGGCAAGTCACTTAACCCCAACTGCCCTCCAAAAAGCAAAAAAAAAAAAAAGAGTCTTTTTGTTTGTTTGATTTACAGAACTTTTCTCTCTAGTATTTTGATTTACAGAACTTTTCTCTCTAGTATTCTTCACTCATTTAATAAACTTAGTAGCAATGTACCTTAATATAGCCACTTAATGAATAATGAAAGCCCAAATGCTAGTTTTGTTTTAAAGCTATTTCCTAGGATGCTCTTTCAAAAAAGGGAGGGAGGGGAAAAAAATCTCTCTATAGTTTTATAGTAACACCTACATCTTGCATCCAAGATTTTATGCTTTTAACAAAACCTTGCTCAGCAACTTAATACTTCTATCTGGCAGAACCTGATAGCAAAAGGGTGTAACTTGGGCTTCTAAAAACCTGACTACAGGTGGGTGTTTTTGATTAAAGCAATTGCTTACAGCTGCCCTCTCACAGGCAGAGCAGGACATGCAGAACATGCAGGTACATAGGGGGAAAATACCCAGCAGTCTGCTCTTTTGGAAAACCTTGCTGCTTCTTCTTCTTCTTCTTCTTTTTTTTTTTAGCATACATTTCACTTAGGTGGTAGGCAATAAAGCATTTGTACTCAAAAGACCAGGATTCAAATTTTGTCTATGTTACTCATAAGCTGTGTGACTATGAACAATTTACATTAACCTCTGAATTTCATTTTCCTCCTCTCTAAAATGTGTCTCAGGACACATTATGAGGACCAAATGAAATAATACATACAAAGCACTCTAAATTATGAACAAACCTGAATACACAAGTGAATATATAATTATTTTAGTAATAACATTAATAAAATTTTAATTATATACATTATTAATATTTTTGTGTTGTAGACTCTCTCCCTCTTTGGCAGTCTAGTGAAGCTTATAGACTCCTCAGAATAATGTTTCTTTGTTTACGTTTATAATTGAAGGAAATGCCAAATTTCAATCAGAGGTTAGTGAAAAGACATATTTATTTCCTAGCCAACTTCACAGACTTCCTGAAATCTGCCCATGGATCCTCTCTTCCCCCTCAAGTTATCTATGGACCCTAGATAAAGAACACTACACACAGAACCAATTTAAGAGTAAAGGAATGCTTCATCTCAAGCACATACAATTGAATATATCCAAATAACTAAACAAATTCAAAATGTATTAAGGAAGAAGTCAGAAGAGCACTATTAACCTCAAGAAATAATACCATTGTCCTAAATATTCTGAAAGTGGCTTAAAAGTCGTTAAGTATAAATTTTCCTTTATAGCTTCCAAGCAATTCCATTTTATGAAAAAAAAAAAAGTAATGACAATGAAGACTGAGGCATTAAGGGAGCCAAATGGATAATAAAAATTCTTGAAAACCTTTCCAGACTGTATGAAAATGTTAAAAACCAAAAACATTCATTCTAGCACAACAATTATTTTTCCTTTCCAAAGAGCTATTTTTCTGGTTTTTGGCAAAGACAATGGCCCAATTCAGCCTGCGTGTGAAGACAGGTCAGATGGAGGTAACAGGAATGGCATTCTGAGGCCTGCTCTGTTGTGTGCCATTTGAGCCCAAGCCCTAGTTAGAAAAGTCAAAGGCAACCACAGAATTACTATAGGAGACATACCTAAAACAAGCTAAATTCTTAGGTTAAGACTGTTGGTAGCCACATGTACTGTGCCACATGAGAATCCCACTATGATATCCTCAATAGCAGGCACAGAGCAGCAGGGACACCTATCAGTGCCATGCTGGGCAAAAAGCATCTTGGCAAATACTTGACTTATTTTTGGCCCCCTCTTTATGTGTCCTTTTCCTATCTTATGTCATATCCTTCCCTCCCACGAAAAATCTTTCACTCCCTTCTCCCCAAAGACTTATTTTCTTGATTTTCTTTTCATGGTTGTCTACAGACTTCACTAGAATCACAAATATAATTCTAGATAGACATGACCAAAAGTTATGATAAACTGTTTCAAACATAAAAACGTTTGGGAAAGTGCTTTGTAAACCGCAAAGCACTCTTTAAATGTAAAGTTAAAAAAAATTATTATTAGAACCATGAACAGATGGGCATAAAGGAAATGCTAGAATAGCACTGTTTTATGCAGGAGAGAGGCACCAGAAAGCATATTTTATTTCTGTTATACTTTTTAAAAACTGCATTCTCCTATAGAGAGGCACTGTAAAATCATTTTTAGACAAATCTCTGAAATCTTAGTCCTCTGTTGCCTTATTTTGGTCTACAATGGGACTCCTAATTTGGAGTCTCTACTCCAGTCCAAGCTACTAAATTAATTTTGTGCAAAAGATATCATTGCCATACTGTTTCCTTCTATCAATATTTTTAACCTTCAAGCAATTAAGTTGACAATGAAAATCTCTCCATAAGATTCATCCAGATTGCCTCAAAATGCATAACAGAAATTGTCAACTTGTTTAAAGCTTTTAGCTTTTTTGCATTCTGTTTAAGGATTTCAAAGTAAGCCTGATTTTTACTGCAAGCTATCTAGCAGTTAAATTGTAGTAAATCCTTGGTATAGAAAAATGTTTCAAAATGTTAAGAAAATGTGGACTTTATTTTGAAGGAGTGGAGGGTGGGAAGGATAAGACTCCTACTCTATGATATACTTTGTCAATAAGCAGCATGAATGCAACTTTGAAGAAAAACTTGCTGCAGGTTATGCTTGAACCTACTTTATAAAAAAGCTTACATTGAACTGTAAGTCACTTACAAAAATTTTTAAGATATTTAAAAATAAATAAATACACACACATACATTTATTAGCTAAAAATAGAATATTAAGTTTACATCAGAAAGCAATTTACTAATAGCTTCCACTCAGTCTTATTAAATAAGCCACAAAATTAATTTGTTGCTATTTTCAAAGGATTTTTCACAAAAATTCTTTTCCTGATGCTTCATCTTGGGGTAAAGATAACCCCAGGATCTGTGGCTGTGTCAGTAAAACACATGTTCTAATGGGTTCTATTTACATAAGCAGGCATTATGGGTAGGTCCAATGACAGAATGCATCTGATGTTGTAGGGTCATTTATTAAACCCATGTGACCTAGGGAAAATCACTTAATCTCTTAGACCTCAGTTTCCTCATCTGTAAAATGAGAGGGTTGAACTGTTAGGTCTTTTAGCTGTAAATCTGTAATTTTATGTCTTGGACAAGTAAGTAGTACAGAGGGTCAATCTTATAGGTCTGATAGAATACGATGAAGATAACAGTATGGATTACATTTGGAAAATGGCAGAGAATTTTTCATCATAATGTTATGGAACACCATAACCTCAGAAGAATCAATACGGACTAAGAAGGCCAGGAAAGAGATAACAGAATATAAGGAAGCTATGGAACATGACTAATAATGATTTCCATGCAAAAACTGGCATAAAATGATATTCAGAAAATATAGGATTGGCAAAAAAGTGGGGTAGTCATATCTTGTCAATGAGAGACAATATACAGATAGATATTCTGAATTTTGTATTGCTGTCCACTGAATTTTAAAAGACCCAGAGGAAAGCTTCCCATGTGACAGGAAAATTGACAATGCAAGACTATTGAAAGATAAGGAAAAGAATCAGACAAGAAAGTGTCAATGGTTAGTAGTATATAACCTGTGGTAAAAATATAATATGGTATGAGATCTGCAGAAGTATTATTTGTGGAATTACAGTATTTCTCTTCTAGTAGCTAGGTGGCAGAGTAGATAGATAACTCTGGGTTTGGGGTTAGAAAGATCCAAGTTCAAATCCAACTTCAGATCCTCACTAGCTGTGTGACCCCATGTAAGTCACTTAACCTTTTTTTCCTTTGTCCAGCTGTAAAATGGGTTGCTATGAGGATCAAATGAGATTTCTGTCAAGTGCTTAGCACAGATCCTGGCACATAGTAAACACTTACCAAATGCTTGTTTCCTTCTTTCTTCTAAAGGCTTATAACAATGTCCTATCATGGCGCAAAATAAGTAGAGTACAACCTTCTTCAAGTCCCACCAAAATATACAGGCTTCTAGTAGAGGTCTAGAGACCTTTGTGAGACCCCAAATGGATGAAATCATAGATCTTTTGAGGTTTTGAAATATGATGTACCCGACAGCAGGTCTGCATCAAGTTTTATTTTGTTTTGAAATGCAGGTTTACCAAACAATATCATGTGTCTTTTTCTTTTTTACTTAATTCTAAGGATGACAACTGTCTCCATTTCTTGAAATTCTTCAACCCCAGAGAAACTGTATCTGACTTGTGTGAATACTAAGCATTCACATAATATGAAATATACTAGCAGCAATAATGGGACTTGCAAAATTAATCCAGAACCCAGCAGTTAAGAAGAAACAATACTGAAGAAGTATGCTACCCAATTCTTTTTTTTTTTTTTTGATACTTTCCGGACCATAAGGAATGCTTGCTCTAGGTAGAGAAAAACAGAAGTCACTAAAAGGATTTTTAATCATGTATGATTACATGACCTCCAGGTTAGATTATTATAGTATGTTTTGGAGGATCTTTGAAGACAACTTTGCAGTTCTAACTAGTAGAGTATATGGAAGATTTCAAGTTAATCCACTCATTGATCAACAAACATTGATTAAATATTCCCTAAAGTTTTAGTACTGTGCAATGAACACTCTAGGGAGAGAAAAGCAGTTAAAAACAGGCTTCTTACCTTTAAGTAGCTTACATTCAAACTGAAGAGGCAAAACTAAAACATATGAACAGATTGTCTGCATTGCAATTAAGTACTAAATTGTTAGGTGCAGACCATAACAGTCTGTAAGAGGTCAGAGGTGAGAGAATGGCTTGACTGTTTACAAAACATAGTTACTGCTATTGAAATGCTTTTGGTGTACTTTTAATCTGTTTCTTGGGAAACTCAGAATATTCAACTTTATTATATGCACTGGTGTCCAATAATCCAGAAGTAATTTACATCAAGTTTTGAAATTAACGTATTTTTATGTTTATGTTTTAATATGCTTCTGCCTGATGTTAGAGGAATTAAATTCTAACAAAGAATGAAATGACAGTATGAAGACATGATTTAGGAAAGAATGGGAAGCTGTCCAGTTTCTTCACCCTAACCCTAGACACAACTAGCTGGTGCCTACTCCATTCAGGGGATAGAGGACTAACTATTTGCTCACTGAGATACAAAACATAATTCATGCTTGTTTTTGGGGGGGGGAGGGAAGGAGAGGACACTGCTAAGTGGCACCATGGAAAGAGCATAGGCCCTGGAGTCAGGAAGTCCAGCCACAGGCACTTGCCACTTACTAGCAGTGCGACCTTAGTCAAGTCACTTAATCCTCACTGTCTTACAAAAACAAAACAAAAGGGCACATGATTCAAGTCCTCTCCTCTGAAACTCTGCAAGCTCTATGAACATTAAGAGTAAAAGAGAAAGCTAAAAGAACAAATTATGTCAGCAAAGAGCAAACTCAGAGTAATGCAGGTGTGTCAATAAACACAATAGATCAACAAGCATTTGTTAAATGCATACTGTGTGCCAAGATAAATGCAAAGGCAAGGTCTGCTTTGAGAGTTTCAGTGTAGGTTTAAGAGTTCAGAAACATTAAAGCCAAGAGCTAATAGTTTTCAAACATACAGCTAAATGGCTGGGTATACTTTGAAAAAGCTTCTAATTTTACAACCCTGGCTATGAATTCTTCTGGTACTGAACTTTGGTTGGTTAATTTAAAAATATATGGAGCCAAATTTTTATTTTCTTTTAAATACAATCACTGCTTATCAGGAAACATGTTTATGGTTAATTTGATTTCTTTATTCATTTATTTATTAAAGCTATTTTATGACAGTGTTCATCGAAACTATTATAACACTGGTAAATACTTCATTTTTGTAAAAAAATTTTAAAAAATATTTTTGGGGGTATTTTAGACTTGTACTTTTTAATGGATTGCTAAGTAGTACTTTGGGGTCTGTTTCAGTTATTCAAGTGACTTTGAGCCTCGCCATTGGTTTTATCAGGAGTCTTGGTTGGGAACAGTATACACTGTATTGCCCTTAACAGGCCTAAGGGAATCTGAAGACCTTCCCAGACCTGAGACCTGAATAGACCTAACACATAGAACCAATGGTGGGAGGAGTTTGCTGAAAGAGGGAACAGGAAGGCTGAAATAGGAAGGAGCAGAGCAGAAAAAAGCTTGAGCAGAGCTGGAAGCAAGCAGAACTGAGAGAGAATGCTTGTGATTTTGGTGCTCTGTTGATCTGTGTTACTTTCTGAGAACTGAGAGAATGTTTGTGATGTCAGCACTCTGTAGTACTTTGTCTGTTGTTCTGTCAGACAAAAGGCTTATCTGTTGTTGTGTCAGACAGAAGCACCCTGTCTGTTGTTCTTAGGCATAAATCCTGAAAGAAGACTTTATTGTTATTACAGAAGTCCTGAAAGAGGACTTTTCTGTTGTTACAGAAGTCCTGGGAAATGACTTTACAGTTGATTTCTGTTTGATTTCTCAGACAGAAGCCTTGTCTGTTAATTTGAGTTATTTTGTCAGACTGAAAGTGAATTCAGATGATAATGCCGGTAATGTGCGCAAATCTTGTTGTAGCCCTGCTAAGCTTTGTTTTCCTAGAAACAGAAACCACCAAGAGCTTGGAGTGGAGCTGTCCCTGAGCTAAGATATCGAACAGGAGTGCAGAGTTGCCTACATGTGAATCCAGGCATTGATTCGGCTAAATTCAGGCAAGAACTGGGAGCAGTCAGCCTGTGGAAGAGGAGTCCTGGGGCTGGAAGGCAGCAGTTAAGATACTCTGTATTAACTGATGAGATTTGTAACTTAACTGCTACCTAGTGGTGGATGGTGTTTGTATTTTCTGCTACTGCTTAAAGATGATTGGCTTAAGGATGATTGCCATAGCAAGTCAAGATGAAAGAGGACTTTACTTGGATAGTATGTATTGATTGATGTGATTGTGGCTTACTGAATGATATGTTTTATTTAAGACTATGTGACTACCTTAGTAATAAGTTGTTATGCTGTTGTGAATGTTATGCTTTAGTTTCTTGATTGTTATACTTTAGTTTATTGCTGAATAAATAGAGAATTCACCATACTATGTGATTAGATCATTAAAGTTATTCACAGCAGCAGTTCTCAGGAGAGCTGCTGGTAACTGGCTTTACATGCCTATAGCCACAGAGTTCAACACAGTGGATTGCAGTAGCTGTAAAATTTCAGAACTTCACAACCAAGAATGATCTGTTTCACTTAGATATTTGTGAATTACTTTTTTTCTTTTATCTTTTTAAAAATAAATTTATTTCTTTTCTTGTTTACATCACTCATTTCCATGAGATTTTGAATTACAAATTTTCTCCCCATCTTTCCCCTACCTACCACCTCAAAACAGCCATCCCACTGTATAGCCCTTCCCCCAATCTGCTCTCTCCTATGTCCTCCCCCATCACTCCTCTGACTTTCTGGTAGGGCAGGATAGATCTCCCTACCCCAATGCCTGTATATCTTAATTCCCAGTTGCATGTAGTTAATAATAATAATAATAATAATAATAATGATTATATATACATACACATATACACACATATATCTTTTAAAAATTTGATTATAGAACTTTAAATTCTAGATTCCTTCCCTCGTCAACCACCCCCACTGGAAAGACAAGCAATTTGATACAGGCCGTGCATGTGTTGTTACATAGAGCACCTCCACAATGGACATACTATGAGAGACCGATTATATGTCCCTCCTTCCTATCCTGCCCCCCTTACATTTTTTTCTGAAATGAAACTTATTGGGATATTGAAATTCCTAAGGTAGATCCCCAAATCCAGCCATTGATAATTCACCTGGGACTGAACCTAGGAGAGTTAACAAAATAAACACTAAAAAAACAATTGTACATGAATAGTCTTGGAAAAACTACTCAATTCAATAATTTTGGGCCCAAATTAATATGAGTATATTTTCTTCAGTAGAGTTTAATGCCTCCCTACATATTTAACTGAAAATGAAAATAGGACAGTTTAAATACTATAAGAGTTGAATTAGTAAAATTAAAAATAGCTCAGAACTTCCTTTTTTCAAAAGTTACTTAATAATCTTGGATTCACTAAAATCAAATACATCAGTGTTTGCTTTTTAAAAAAATGTATTTAATATTACTTGGCCTAGTCATACTAGCAGCTGCACAAGATGTGCTCAATACGGTATTTCATTCTTATTTATTTATTTTTTTTTTGGAGGGCAGTTGGGGTTAAGTGACTTGCCCAAGGTCACATGGCTAGCTTTTGTGTTAAGTGTCTGAGGCCGGATTTGAACTCAGGTACTCCTGACTCCAGGGCCGGTGCTCTACTCACTGTGCCACTTAGCCGCCCCTATTTCATTCTTATTGAAGGTACCTGGGTAAGGGGTAAAGGAGTCTATTAATGTAATAATTAATATATTTGACAGTTAAATGATAACTGATGAAGACCTAGTCAGTTGTATGAAGAAAGTTACAAGCAAATCCTGAGAATCAATATCTCTCACTGAACAGTAAGAAGACCAAAATAAAGGAAAAGTAGAAAACATTCCACATTGTTCTTTCTCTGTTTCAGTCATTTTGGGACCCTCAAATAACAAAACAACGTGATAGTTGCCATCAAAATATGCAATGCAGATGACCTTTGATATATATATATGCGCCACTAAGAGGTTCCATGTATTATATATATAGCACAGTGTTGATAGTAATAAGGAATGAAAACTTTCTCAGGATGGAAGGAGATGTCTACATTCAGAGAAAGATCCAGAAAGATCAGAGTTTAAATGGAGACTGAAGCAATGCATGCTATCATTCTTTTCAATGTTCGGCTTTTGTTTCTCTTTTCTCATTGTTCACTCCATTGGCTATAACACCTATACAACCAGACTATTGTACAATGTGAAGGAGTTTGCAGATCCTATAC
>CM053596.1:168007570-168026094 GCA_028646575.1 Pseudocheirus occidentalis
ATATTTCCCTCCATCCTATCCCACCCCCACTTGTTCTATTCTCTACTTTGACCCTGTCCCTTTTCAAAAGTGTGTGCTTCTAATTACCCTACCCCCACAACCTGTCCTCAACTCCATCTTCCTCCCTCTCATCCCCTTCCCCCCTGTTCTCCTGTAGGGCAAGATACCCAATTTAGTGTGTATGTCATTCCGTCCCTAAGCCAAATTCAATGAGAGTAAGGTTTCCCTTTTGCCTTCCTGTTCTTCTCCATTGTAACAGTTATCCCTTGCCTCTTCTATATGAGATAATTTACCCCCATTCTGTCTCTTCCTATCTCCTCTCATTATATTCTTCTCTCACTTCTCAGTTTAACCTTTTAAATATCATCACTTCCTATTTAATTGATCCTGTGCCCTCTATGTATATCTGTACACATACATGCACAGACTCACATATGTATTCCCATGCACATATACCCTCTTATATAGACATATATGTATGTATACATTACATACATATACACATACATATATACACATTTATATTCCCTTCAACTGTCCTCATACTGAGAAAAGTTTCATAAGTTACAATTATCATTTTTCCATGTTGGCATGTAAATAGTTCAACTTTGATAAGTTCCTTATGATTTCTTTTCCCTGTTTACCTTCTCATGCTTTTCTTGCTTCTTGTATTTGAGTGTCAAATTTTCTATTCAGCTCTGGTTTTTCATCAAGAAAGCTTGAAAGTCCTTTATTTCATTGAATGACCATATATTCTCCTGAAACATACTCAGTTTTGCTGATTAGGTGATTCTTGGTTTTAATCTTAGCTCCCTTGATCTCTGGAATATCATATTCCAGGCCCTTTGGTCCCTTAATGTAGAAGCTGCTAGACCCTATGTTGTCCTGATTGTGTTTCCACAATATTCTAATTGTTTCTCCTTGGCTGCTTGTAATGTTTTTCTCCTTGATCTGGGAACTCTGGAACCTGGTTATAACATTCCTAGGAGTTTTCTTTTTGGGATCTTTTTCAAGAGGTTATCAGTGAGTTCTTTCATTTTCTATTTTGCCCTCTGGTTCTAAAATATCAGGACAATGCTCTATGACCCTACACAAGACACATAACCTCTGTCTACCTCATTTTCCTCATCTGTGAAATGGGAGTAATAATATCACCAACCTCAGGGTTGTGAGGAGGATCAAATGAGATAATATTTGTAAGGAACTTAGCACAGTGCCTGGCACAGAGTAGGCCCTTAGTAGATGCTCATTTCCTCCACCTCTTCCCTGCCTTTTGCACAGGTCCCTCCCACCCCCATGCCTTTAATGTTCTTCCTTTTCACCTCTTGTGTCCTTATATCCCCAGCTTCCTCCAAGATTCTATTCAAATGCCACCTCACACAAGGCCTCCCTAATGCCCAACACCTTCCAGGTTATTAGAATTCTCCCTTCACTCTTCCTACACCAAATTGCTTTGTGAATACGCTATGCTTACTTAGCTGTGAATGTATATTCCTGATTATTATAAAAGATCCTTAGAACATGGACTATCTCTTTTTCATCTATATTTCTAGTACCTAGCACTGGAACCAACTTTCTCTTTGAGTCTGGTGGTTTAGAGTAGTTTGGCATCTGTTCCACATTTCATAATCTTAAATTTGCTCAGAGACCTAAGAAGGTAAGTGACTTTGTCAAGGTCACACTAGTAGTATGTATTTGAGGCAAGACTTAAAACCACCTTTTCCTGGCACTTCAGGTGACTCTCTCTGCACTTTACCTCTCACATGATACCTGGCATATAGAAGTTATATAATAAATGCTTGTTGAATTAAGATATTACCTCCTTTAAGAAAATACATTACTATGGAGGAGTTCAGTCATGGTATTCTAGATCCAGAAAATACCTAAGAGGCTGTTCAGTCCAACTCCCTCATCTACAGATGAAGAATTATGATCGTAGAAAGAAGACTCCTTTGGAAAGGACTTTAGAAGATTTCGATTCAGAAGATCCTTTAGAAAGGATCCTTTAGAAAATCTAAAGGATTCTAAAAATCTTTGGAAAGAGGGAATTGGATAATATAGGACCAGAATGGTGAAAAGGAATATTCAGATATGGATAACTCAAGGAATGGAGTATTCTGATGGATCAGCATGTTGTAGACTGAGGGTGAGGGTAGAGTGAACAGAATACTTAGAAGAAACTGTTAACATAGACCAAGAAGTCTGTCTATAGCAGGCAGTTGAGAAGAACACAGACAATATAAATAATGTGGCTTAGAGTCAGACTAAGCAAGAGTACTTTTACTACAAAGTTTGTTTTTTTGTTGTTCTTGTTGTTTTGGTTTGCTCCATAAAATTAAAGTTATTTGAGGTACCTGCTGCTGCTGTTACTACCACTAGCTAACATAAAGCCCTTTAAACTTTTCAAAGCACCTTTAAAATATTATCTCATTTGATCCTCAGAACGGTTCTGGGAAGTAGATGCTATTGTAATCTGCATTTTATGGATGAAGAAATTGATTCAGACAGAGGTTAAGTGACTTGCCCAGGGATATGCAGCTAGTAGGTGTCTGAGTCAGGAGTTGAACTCAGGTCTTCTATATTCTATCCTCGTATGAAGCTGCTAACATTTTTTCCTAATTCACTGGAGACTTAGGATTGCACACATGTTTGCAGAATAAACTGCTTAGGACTTCCTTAAAATTCTTCAGAGCAGCTCAGAGTCAGTAGACCTTGCCAGCAATACAGTCCAGAGAAGGTTTGGAATGCGGAGGATTTCAGACATTCTTCCTGGGTGCCTGCTGAGTGTAAAACTGCATTGGGTCCTGGGCTTTGTTCTTCATTATAATTGTGTTTGTCTCTGAGAGAGAGGCCCAGGCTTGTTGCCAACTACAACAACGTTCTCACAAGTTACATTTCACAAGTTTAGCCAGATTTGAGGGGGTGAGGAGAGTGGGAGGTAGAAAGTTACAGAACTGTGAACCATCTCTAGATGTCTGAATGATGTTGTATTCCTGCCATAGAACTAGATGGACACTTTGTGGTGGTAGAAATTGACCTTCTGTTAAAATGAACTTCTCCAAAATTATGCCTAAATTATCTGCTTCTCAATATATTTTTGAAAATTTTCATTGCATAGTCACTTGAAACATTAAAAAGAAATCTTATTTTTTAATTGTATTTTAGCATCATACAAGTAAATTAAATCTGAGTTTCAATATACATAGATGTCACATTATACAATAAATGAGTTCCTAAAAGTGTGTATAAATATTTTATAGTTGTATCACATGTTTAAAGGCATTAAAGAAACTTGCTATTTAGAGATTTCTTGAAGTGGATAATTCTGTGAAGTGAGTAGTCCTTTGGTTAAAGTGTATACATACAGATCACCACATTATGATTTTTTAAAAAGTTGAAGTGTATTTACTGCGATGATTGTTACAAGTTTCTTCTAATTTTTATGTACTAGGTTCTAATATGCTACTTCTTAATTTTCCAGCAGTCTATTGTGCCCGCCCACCCAATGGCTCCTCCCAGTCCCAGTACCACCAGCAGTAATAACAACAGTAGCAACAGTAGCAGCTCAGGGTGGGACCAACTAAGCAAAACAAACCTTTATATCAGAGGACTGCCTCCCAATACCACAGATCAGGACCTGGTCAAGCTTTGTCAACCGTAAGTGTTTGCTTTTAAACATTTTGGAGATCGTGATAGAAATAGAAAGTATGATGGAAGACGTTTGCTGTAGGTTGGATTTGGATACTAGAAGCATATCATAACGGAAAGACACCATCATTTTAGCTGTTGTCTCTGTTATTTCGATTAATATTTGATACTTTTGTTGTTGTTTAGTTGTCTCGGTTGTGTCCGGCTCTTCGTGACCCTATTTAAGTTTTCTTGGCTAAGAATCTGGAATGGTTTGCCAATTCCTTTTCCAGATCATTTTACAGAGAAGGAAACTGAGGCAAACAAGCTTAAGTGACTTGCCTAGGATTGATTACACAGCTAGTATTTGAGGCTAAATTTGAACTCAGTTTTTCCTGATTCCTGGCTCTATCCATCTAGGTTCACCTAGTATTTGATACTGTGGTATTTCAAACTGATAAAATAGGTTTATTACAATGGAAAAACTTCTTTAGCGCAACTTCTTTAAAAGTTTTGTTTTATGTTGCAGTGAAGAAAATGCAAATATCTAGCATTTTCAGTTTTGGCTTCAGCACCTTACTGGGCAAACTTTCATCTTATGTGAGGTTCAGAGAATTTGTAGAGTTAAAGTTGGAAGTGACCTGGAAGTCCATCTGGTCCAACACAATTACTTTACAGATGAGGAAACAGAAACCCAGAGAGGTTAGGCAGTTTGTTCAAAGCTACGCAGGCAATAAGTGGCTCAGTTGGGATTTAAACCTAGGTCCCCAGACTCGGAATCCAGTCACCTTCTCACTCCTACATTCCATCTTCAGCTCTTTCCTTCCATTCACATCAAGAAGTGCATCCCCATCTCATACTGTCATAGCTTAAGTAAAACACTTCATTCTACTGGTGGGCATGATTGGATTAGCTTCTTTTTAGTGACCCGTCTGCTTTATTGGTCTAGTTTGTTTCCTTTCATCCTTTAGGAAATGGAAACCCATATGTCCCCATGCTGAGCCTTATGGTTATATGTGCATCCAGCCACACAGACATGTGTACATTTGAGGAGATATATAAAAATAAATACTTTCTTCGCTAATATTTTCAAGGAAGAGACACTTTATATATTAGTTTCTCAAAGTTTTTTTTTTAATTAAAAAAAATTTATTTTTTTTTTGCTTTTTGGTGGGTGGGCGGGGGTTGTGACTTGCCAAGGTCACACGGCTAGTTTTTGTGTTAAGTGTCTGAGGCTGAATTTGAACTCAGGACTTCCTCACTCCAGGGCTGGTGCTCTATTCACTGTGCCACCTGGCTGCCCCCTCAGAGTTTTATTAACTTATTAAGCAAGAGAGAGAGAGAAAATTAAAGCAAAGAGCCAGAAGCATAAAGTATTGTATGAAGACAGTACGATATAAAAAAGTGGCATCTGATCACAATGAGTATTTAAAAATACAGCAAGCTGAGATAAGGATATATGTTAAAATACTTAAAGGCATTTTTACATGTTATAGCTACAAAACATACTTTTTAATAGAGTTTCCTATTCCACGATGAAGAAAAGTTCCCATATAAGGATTTTTATTTGCAACTACAATAGAATGTAGTGTATATACATAGAAAGTGCACTAGATTTTAATTTAGGAAGTCTGAGTTAAAAGAGCATCATTTAGTTTCTTTGGGTCACAGTTTTTTTTTTATCTGTAAAATGAGTGGCTTTGGCTTAGATCAGGAATTCTTAAACTTTTTTGTATTCTCAGAACAATGTTTTTAAATGCATAAAATAAAATATGTGGTTACAAAGGAAACCAGTGATATTCAAGATACAATTTGCATAGCATTAAAAAAGCAAGTTCTCTGGAACCCAAGCTACAAACCTCCCAATAAGATATCATTTATAGTACTTAATAATTTTCTGTGGTTTTCACAGCATCTTTCCTGTTAGAAAACTGTAGTAAATGTCTCTGGGATCAGGGAACCTGGGTTCAAATTCTATCTCTGTCAACAATACCTGTGTGATCCCAGGCAAATATTTTTATCTCCCTGGGACTCAGTTTACTCATCTGTAAAGTGAAAGGATTGGACTACAGAGCTTCCTGCCAGTTTTAGATTCACGTCCTATGAGATGCTGCTCTGTTGTTGTTCTTGTTAACAATTCATAATAATTATGCAAGAACTTCACATTTTGCTTCCTCTGCAACTAGGACCATATTTCCAAACAAGGGCATTAAAGTAGCACCTGGCTGTCATTACTTGTGTTTATTTGTTTCTGGTAATCTGTTTGAGAGCTAAGGGATCAATTTAAAAATGCAGTTACATGAAAGTCCTTCTATGCCTTTCCTGTGTTATTCTTTTAGGTTGGCAGGTTGGCACCCTTAGCTTAGTGGCCAGTGTAATCATGATAATTCAGAGAATGCCTCTGAAAGCAAATCAGACTCCTGAGTGTCTCTCCTTGTGTGTTGTGCCAGGCATGAGGTAGAGGGAACTTTGCCAAGTGCTCCATACCCTCTATCATAGTTCTTTCTCCAGACCACAGAAATCTTGGCTGTTCTTGACTCCTCTCTGGCAGCATCTTATCCTCTGGCAGCATAATTACAGGTAGATAGGATACCATAAAGTCCAAGAAACCAAAAATAGAACTGCATAAAAATTCAAAAGACAAAGAAAGAAAAGTCAACAAGCACTTATTAGACACCTACTGTGTGCCAGACATTGTTAAACTGGGAGTACAAAGAAAGGCAAAAAAAAAACCAAACCCAAACAAACCCAATCACTCTTCTTCAGGAGCTTGTTCGAGAAGTTATGGGAGTTGGAGAAAGTGAACATAAGAAAAATAAATTACTCCCCCTGAGGATTTTTATGTTGCATGAATTGAATTATAACATCCAGTAGAATCACTCAAAGTTAGCCTCTGTCAGAGACAGATCAATCAGTTTTGCTGCAAACATTTATGAAATGGGTAGTCTTTGCATAGTAATTGTTTTCCTAAAAACTTGCTTGAAAATTAAATATTCATAAATTAAATCATATTAATATCCTAGAAGGGTTTATGATTTAATACCAAACATAACTTTAGTTTTTCTTTAAAAAGAGTTTCTTGGGGCAGCTAGATAATGTAGTGAATAGGGCACCAGCCCTGAAGTCAGGATGACCTGAGTTCAAATCCAATCTCAGACACTCAATGAGACAGACACTATTCTCAGACACTAACTGTGTGACCTTGGGCATATCACTTAAACCCAATTGCCATGCCTTTCCCCCCTCCAAAAAAAAAAGGAGTTTCTTCATTATTATTGTCAACATTATTCACTGATCTCATACTCATGATGTTGTTGGGTTTTTTTTCTTTTTGCTTTTTGGAGGGCAGTTGGGGTTAAGTGACTTGCCCAAGGTCACACAGCTAATTTTTTTTTATTTGTTAAGTGTCTGAGGCCAGATTTGAACTCAGGGCCTCCTGATTCCAGGGCCGGTGCTCTATTCACTGCGCCACCTAGCTGCCCCCCACCTAGCCACCCCACTCATGATGTTTTTAAGCTTTGTGAGCATTTACAAGAGAGGGCTGCTTTGTCTGCTGCCTCTGCTAGAATACTGGCTCCTGAGTGTCCAACAGAATTGCTAGCAGAAGCTTGAAAAAGAAAGGGAAGAGGTTTAAGCTAAAGGAAAACAGAATTTTAAAAGGGCAGATATAGACCATCTTAGTTTGGAAGAATTTTTTCGAGGTATTACTAGAACTTTAAAATTGGATTCCATGGGACACCTTTACAAAGAAATACATTGCATTTGGTTCTGTCCTCTGGTGCTACAATCTTCCTAGCTATCTTTATACTATGAAACCTGTATTCTGACCATCATCCTCATCTCTTCCCATAATACAATATTAAACCCCGCCCCAAATCCCTTGATGGGTAAATCTTCACATTATTTTGCCTGAAACTGGGCCCCTCTATATCACTTCCCAGTCAAATCAGACCATGCTGTCAGCCATCATATCTCCCTGCTCCCCACTTTCCAGTTTCTTTTTATGTGTTTTCTTACCTCATTAGAATAGAAGGTAGTAAGTATCTGAGAGGGATTTGAACCCAAGTCTTCCTGATTTGGAGGCCAGTATTCTATATACTTCATCGCACTATAGACATTTATTAGACAACTAGCATGTCTAGCATGTTAGACAGCAGGCATACATACATAGTTGAAAAAATTATATAATTCCTGCAGTAAAGGCGATTGCAGTTTAATGTGGGAATGTGACATGTACTCAGAAGAGTAAAATTTAACAGGAACAAATAAGAGATGCAAACAATTCATGCAGGTAAACCTCCTTCTCTCCTTAACGCTGCTACAACTCTGGTGCAGGTCCTCATTATCTGCCTGTCTCACCTCATACCTGGACTTTTGCAATAATCTACTGGTGCATCTGCCTGCCTCAAGTCTCTCTCCACTCCAGTCCATCCTCCACTCAGCTACAAAATTGATTTTCCTAAATCCACAGGGCTGATCATGTCACCTTACTCTACTCAACAAATTCCAGTGGCTCCTTGTTGCCTCCAGGGTCAAATATAAAGTCCTCTGTTACATGTTTGAAGTTACTTATTACCTAGCTACTTCCTATATTTCCAGCCTCCCTGTACTGTTCATTCCAGTGATACTGACTTTCTTGTTTTCCAAGAACAAGATATTCCATCTCTTAGCTTCAGGCATTTTCTCTAGCCATCCTCCATGCCTGGAATGCTGTTCATTTCAACTTATTGTCTTCCTTTAAGTCCAAACTAAAATTATTTCCTATTTATTATTTATCATTCCTATTAGGTATTTCCTAGTTATCTTGTGTGTAGCTTATCTGTACATATTTATCTGTTGTTTCTTCCATCAAATTGTGAGCTCCTTGAGGGGAAGGACTATCTTTTGACTCTTTGTATCTCACGGCTCTGCACAGTGTTTGGCACTGAATCAAATTTTTTTTATTGACTATTAAATTTGGAGAAGAGGGAAGATTTTTTAAAAATTTATTTATTTGTTTACTTTTAGTTTACAACATTCAGTTCCATGATCCCTTGAGTTTCAAATGTTCTCTCTTCCCCTCCCCTCCCCACTAGGGTGGCATGCAATCAAATATAGGATGTACAAATACCTTCACATTAAACATTAGTCAAGTTGTAGAGAAGGATTATAACCAATGGAATGAACGGTGGGAAAGAGGAAACAAAACAAAACAAGAAAAAGAAAGAGAACAAGTAATTTGCTTCAATCTGCATTCAGACTCTGTAATTCTTTCTCTGGATGTGGACATCTCTTTCTATCATGAGTCTTTTGGAGTTGTCTTATCAATTTACATTGCTGTTATTTAATTATTTATGAGTTATTTAATTCCAACTATCAAAGTTAGTCCTCACACATATGTTGTGTCTGTAATTGTGTACAAATCTCTCCTGGTTCCTCTCTTCTCACTTAACATCAGTTTATATAAATCTCTCCAGGTTATTATGAAGTCTGTCTGCTCTTCTTATAGCACAATAGTATTCCATTACATTCATATACAACAACTTATTCAGCCATTCCCCAATTGATGAGCATCCCCTTGGTTTACAATTCTTTGTCACCACAAAAGGAGCTGCTATAAATATTTTTGTACATACAGGTCCTTTTGTCACTTCTACAATCTCTTTGCTATACAACCCTAGAAGTGGTATTACTTTGTCAAAGGGTATGCACTTATTTGTACCCTTTGGGGGTACAAATTTGTACCCTTTAGGAGAAAATTTGTAACTCAAAATCTCGTGGAAATGAATGATATAAACTAAAAATAAACAAAAGTTAATTTTTAAAAATTCTTTCCTAATTTTCCACTTCCCTCTTAATCTTGGTAAGATTGGTTTTGTTTGTACAGAAATTTTTCAATTTAATGTAATCAAAATTATCCATTTTATAATGTTCTCTGCTTCCTGTTTGCTCACAAAATCTTCCCTTCTCCATAAATCTAACAGGTAAACTGTTCCTTGCTCTCCCAGATTGCTTACAGTATCAGCCTTTATATCTATATCATACACCCATTTTGACTTCATTTTGGTATGTGGTATTATATATTGGTCTATGCCCAGTTTCTGCCATACTATATTCCAGTTTTCCCAGCAGTTTTTGTCAAACAGTGAGTCCTTATCCCAAAAATTGGGGTCTTTGGGTTTATCAAACAGTAGATTACTATAGTCATCGACTTCTGAGTCTCATGTACCCATTCTATTCCATTGATCCACTACTCTATTCCTCAGCCAGTACCAAGTAGTTTTGATGACTGCTGCTTTATAATACAGATTAAAATCAGCATGGCTAGGCCCTAGCATTTCTTTTCATTAATTCCCTTGATATTCTGGATCTTTTGTTCTTCCAAATGAATTTTTGTTACTATTTTTTCTAGCTTTATAAAGTAATTTTTGGTAGATTGGTTGGTATGGCACTAAATGTGTAGTTTAATTTAGGTAAAATTCTCATTTTTATTATATTAGCTCGACCCAGCCACAGGCAACTGAAATTTTTCCAGTTAGTTAGATCTGACTTTATTTGTGTGAAAAGTATTTTGTAATTATGTTCATTTAGGTCCTGGGTTTGTTTTGGCAGATAGATCCCCAAATATTTTATTATGTCCATAGTAACTTTATTTTATTTTTTATTGTTTTTTAATTTTTTAACTAACTTTAAAAAAATTTTTAGTTTATATCAGTCATTTCCATGAAATTTTGAGTTACAAATTTTCTCCCCATCTTCCCCCTACCCACCACCCCAAAACAGCGATCTCACTGTATACCTCCTTCCCCAATCTACTCTCATCTATATCTTCCCCCATCACTGCTCTGACTTTCCAGTAGGGCAAGATGGGGATCTCCCTGCCCATGTGCCTGTATATCTTATTTCCCAGTTGCATGTAAATAATAATAATATTAATAATCATAATTATTATATGTATATACACACATATGTATAAATATATACATATATATTTTTAACATTTCATTTTAGAACTTTAAATTCTAGATTCTTTCCCTTCCTACCTCATCGCCCACCCCCACTGGAAAGACAAGCAGTTCAATACAGGCTGTACATGTGTAGTTACATAGAACATCTCCACAATGGACATATTGTGAAAGATTGACTATATTTCCCTCCTTCCTATCCTGCACCCGACTTGGTCTATTCTCTACTTTGTCCCTGTTTCTTTACAGAAGTGTGTGATTCTAACAGCCCTCCCCTAAAATGTGCCCTTCCCTCCATCATTCCCCCTCTCATCCCTTTTCCCTCTGCTCTCCTGTAGGGCAAGATACCCATTATAGAGTGTATGTCATTCCTTCCGTAAGCCAAATTCAATGAGAGTAAGGTTGACCCGTTCCCTTTTGCCTTCCTGTTTTTCCCCTCCATTGTAACAGTTATCCTTTACCTCTTCTATATGAGATGATTACCCCATTCTGTCTCTCCCTGTTTCCTCTCATTATAATCCTTTCCCACCTCACAATTTCACCATTTAAAATATCATACCTTCCTATTCAATTGATCCTGTGCCCTCTGTCTGTATATACCTGTACATATACACACAGTCATATATGTATTCATATGCATATATACCCTCCTATATAGACATAAGTGTATATATATATATATATATTTATATTCCCTTCAACTATCCTCATACTGAGAAAAGTTTCATAAGTTACAATTATCATTTTTCCGTGGTGGCATGTGAATGGTTCAACTTTGATAAGTTCCTTATGATTTATTTTCCCTGTTTACCTTCTCATTCTTCTTGTATTTGAATGTCAGACTTTTTACTCAACTCTGGTTTTTTTCCTCAAGAATGCTTGAAAATCCTCCACCTCAATGAATGACCATATTTTCCCGTGAAACATTACACTCAATTTTGCTGGGTAGGTGATTCTTGGTTTTAATCCTAGCTCCCTTGATCTCTGGAATATCATATTCCAGGCCCTTTGATCCCTTAATGTAGAAGCTGCTAGATCCTGTGTTATCCTGATTGTGTTTCCACCGTATTCAGATTGTTTCTTCTTGGCAACTTGTAATATTTTCTCCTTGATCTGGGAACTCCAGAACCTGGTTATAATATTCCTAGGAGTTTTCTTTTGGGGATCTTTTTCAAGAGGTGATCAGTGAATTCTTTCAATTTCTATTTCACCCTCTGGTTCTAAAATATCATGGCAATTTTCCTTGAGAGAGAAATAATGTGAGGAGTTGTGGTGCAGAGGAAAAGGGTAGTGACCTGGATTTGAATGGGGGCTTTGCTCTCTGTGTGGTGCAAGTCTCACTCTCTTTGAGCCTCAGTTGCTAATCTGTAAAATGTGAGAGCTAGGCTAAATACGGTTCCTTCTAGCTCTGTCAGGGGTTCTTAACCTGGGATCGATGAACTTTTTTTTAATGTAATTTTAAAATATATATATTTGACAATCATACTTAAATATGATTGATTCCCTTTGTAATCCTGTGTATTTTGCTGTATGCATTTAAAAAACATTATTCTGAGAATGGGGCGTTTGGCTTCACTAGATGTCAAAGAGGTTCATGACATGAAAAAAGTTAAGAAACTTGCTCTAAATCTATGATCTTGTGACGGTGTCTTGAGGAGACTGATGGCAGGGTTCAGGGAAGGACTGGCAGGGTTCAGGGAAGGACATTTATTTATTTATTTATTTGCTTACTTGCATGTTTACTTATTTATTTTATTTATCTGTTCATTCATTCATTCATTCATTTATTTGTTTGTTTATGATAGAGGAGGCTGAGAGAGATTGAGGATGAGAATGATCAATGAGAATGAGCAAGGTCTTGGAGGAGGTGGTGGGGTAGAGAAGGTTTCCTCTTTGGCAAAGAGGAAGGCTACCTTATCACCCTCTGACCCTGGAGAAAAAAATAGAAAAGAATGGGTTGGAAGTATTGAGGATGGGCACCCCATTTTTTTACCTTAATCTTCAGAGCAGTCTTTTGATAAGAGGTATGGTAGAGAATGGGGGTACATCTTGCAACTTAAAGATAGAGGAGAAAGTTTAAAATAGGCACTATGGGAGGTAAAATGAGGAATGATAGGGAATTGATTGGATGAATGCAATGAATAAATGAAGTTTGATTTAAGATGCTTGAGGGTAGTTTTAGCATCTTATACTGTTGTACTCCATCATTCCTACCACCACGATGGAAGCTTATTGATTTTTTAAGGTATTTGTTTCATACTGACTTCATATAGAAAAGGATATCATTTTAGTAAATGGTACATATCTTTTTTTCAGTGAGTTGTATAATATGTTTTCTTATAAAAATATTTGTTTCTTGTCAAATATTTTATGTGATCTCTGGATCATTGAGGTCAATGGTAGGTTCTTTTTGCTTGGAGATCATTTGGATAAGCAACCAGAATAAGAGAATTTTAGCATTAGAAGGGATAGAAGCCAACAAGTCTGGGCAGAGTAAAAATCCCTTCTATTACATACCCAGTGAGTGATTACCCATATTTTGCTTGAAAATCTCTAGGGTTGGTGAAACTACTCCCTCCTTAACTAGTCCACTTTTTGACAGATCTCATTGTTAAATCTTTCACCCAAGTTCCTTTTCTTCTCTACAGTGGTTTAAATATCAGGTTGACTGTAGATGGACAACCATAGCTAAAATGTGCTAGGTCCATATTTTTTTTCATATTAAAAATGACTGATTCTTTCTTGAAGATTTTTATTTTTTCATACACTTATCTTTTGACTATATTGTATATAATTGTTGTCCATATGTAATGTGTGTGTAAAATAATTCTGAGAATATTGTAGCAATTTATCTTTTGTAATATTGTTTTGGAGAAACTTTAAATCATCTTGTAATTGAAGTTATTTTTTTTAATGGTACCAATTTCTAGCTGGTTAGAAATCTGATTATCCAACTGGTTTTCTAATATTTTAAATTATACTCCAAGGATAATTTTTTCTGTTCTTTTGTATTATTATTATTACATATTTGCATATTATTTTATAATTCAAAATGCTTTCTGCTACAGATAATAGCATATGTTTATACAGTGCTTTTTAGTTATGAGGGATTTAACACACATTATCTTGATTTTGTACAACAACATCAGAAAAGCTAATAGAATCCCTATTTTTATACATGTATAAACTGAGGCTCAAAGTAACTGAGTGATTTCCTTGAAGTTAGAGACTGATAAGCAGAGAAACTGCTCCCCCAATCTCTTAACTGCTGGTCCAGAATTATTTCCACTATACCATGATCTACTTAATTCTACTGTCTTAGCTTAGTGTTACCAGGGAGAAATGAAAATGGCAATCGCTTTTGTCTTTTCAATCAGGTTCAAAATGAGGATGATTTTCAAGTGCTGCTAGGTGGTTCACTGGATAGAACACTGGGTCTTCACTCAAGACGAGTTCAGATGTGGCCTCAAGCACTTTCTAGCAGTGTGACCTTGAACAAGTTAGCTAACCTCTGTTTGCCTCAGTTTCCCCAACTATAAATTGGGAATAATAATAGTACCTAACTCCTACAGTTGATGATATTTGTAAGCATAGTGCCTGATAAATATTAGTTATTATCATCCAAAAATATTTGAGGGTAGTGGGATAATTGGAGAGATTCTGGATTTCATCCATCATTTTTCATTCCATAGACTCCTTGGTACAAATTGGGGGTAGAACCTAAAGGTAGTGGAATAGATACAATTAAACCCACTTAGCTCATGGGCTCATAGCTTTAGAGTTGGAAAGGATCTAGAATTCATCTAGCCCAGTTGGAAAAGCTGAGGTTCCATCTAGTCACATATGGCTAAGGGTCTGGATAACTTAAGTGATTGTTATTTGGTTAATGCTCACAGCCTGGAGTTGTGTGGAACAAAATTGAGAAACACTACTAAGAAGCCAAGGATGCTTCAATAGTATTCCATTAATTCAAAGTTTACATATTATCTGATGCTTACTAAAAAGCATACACTTTTGAATGAAGTAAGAAGCTAATAAATACCAATTTATTGCCTAAAGGTAGGTAATACTCTAGTGGTCCTATTCATAATTTTACCTGGTAGACTTTGGAAGTTAACATTTCTGTAAGCTGAGTGGTTGTGAGGAAGCATTTTTTAAAGCTCTAATACAACAATGCATCAAGGATCTGTCTTTATATTTGTGGTTTGCTTCCTCCAATCAGTAGATCACAATCCCTCTATAACTCAGTAGGTGGTTCTCAACTGGGGTGTAAACATTCATCACCTTCCAGTTGACATGGTAAGGAGATCCTCAAGTCCCAGACATAAAAACCTTTTCACCTCGATAAGAACATGCCTCAGCCTGCATGCTGCTGCCATGGATGTCAGGAGCCCTGAGTCTCCTATAAAAACTTATGATTTCATTAATAGAAAGAACTCCTGAAGGAGGACTCACCCTCTACTGATGCAGGTGATACCTTCCCTGCAACTTCTTGTCCTAGAGTCCTAGAAAGTCACTTCAAGCACTGAGAAGGTAGATGACTTGTGGAGAGCCTCACAGCCAGCGAATGTCAGAGATCTGAATGAATCTGTATTGTCCAGATCCTCTGGACTCCAAGGCCAGTTCTCTATCTGCTATGCTACACCATGTTGCCTCTTGTAAACTGTAAAGTGCTGTATAAATAAGGATGATTCTTTCCTATTTCTACCTATGGAAATCCATCCCCTTCAAGACTCCATTCGAGTGCTGCCTTCTACATGGAGACATCCCTGATTCAACTAGTTAGAACTAATTTTTCCCACTTGGAATTTCTCAAAACCCCTAAAAATTTGCACACATATACAAACACACAGACATACACACACATATGACAGCACTCTGTATATTTCTTCATCTTTGAGGACAGGGATGGTTTCATTTTTATCTTTACATATTTAGTGCCTAACACAGTGTTTGGCACAAAGTAGGTATTTAGTGAGTGCTTGTTGACTGACTCCCTATTGGATTATAAATTCCTTGTGGAACTTATCTCATTTCTGTATCACCACACTGGCAAGTGAATTTTATGTTGTAATTTCTTTTATTTTTTTTCTGGAGGCAGGGCATTTGGGGTTAAGTGACTTGCCCAAGGTCAGACAGCTAGTGAGTGTGAAGTGTCTGAGGTCATATTTGAACTCAGGTCCTCCTGACTCCAGGGCTGGTGCTCTGTTCACTGTGCCACTTAGCCACCCCATATGTTGTAATTTCTTAACAAATATATTTATTGACTTAAGTTGAAATTATGTACCGAATGAATTCCAACTCCCTAATTAGTATTCAAAGCTTTTTACACTCTTGTACAGCTGTAATCTTATGTACTGAATACTTCAGTAAGGTTGTATTACTCAGTATTCCATACTCTTGCTCACATTGTACAATATACCTGGAATGCCATCTCCTTCCTTCTCTACCTGTTGAGATGCTATTCATTCTTCAGGGTCTAGTGCAAATGCCAGCACCTCCTGTTCAGCTCTCCTGGATGCCCCCAATTTGAAATGATCCTTTCTTTTAATCTTTTCATACTTTTGTATTTCCCTAGAGCAGTTACTGATTGTGATTTGTGTTGTCTCTACCTGGGTGTTCGTCTAATCACCTCTACTACATTGTAAACTCCTTGAGGGAAGGGGCCATGTTTCCACTGTCTGGCACAGTGCAAAACAGAGAGTTCTTAATAAAATGCTTACTGGTTTTTTAAAAGACAAGGTTCTTGAAAACTAAAATGAAGCCAACTGTACCTTCCCCTGCAACAATATTACAAATAGCCTTACCATATTGATTCATTCTCAGTCCCACTGATTGCAGTGTGAGGTTCTCTACTTGTTTTTTTTTTGGAGGGCAGTTGGGGTTAAGTGACTTGCCCAAGGTCACACAGCTAGTGTTAAGTGTCCAAGGCCAGATTTGAGCTCAGGTTCTCCTGACTCCAGGGCCAGTGCTCTATTCACTGCGCCACCTAGCCGCCCCGAGGTTCTCTACTTCTTAACAGATTTTTGCACATGCTAAATTCAGTGACATTTTTTGATAGAAGGCTTCAAATAGATGACTATGCAATATAGACCTTCAGATCATCAGGTCTTCTGAATTACAAAGTCTGACCCTCTGATCTCTGGCTCTGACATCTTAGCCCTATAACTATGGAAAGTCATGTCACCCTGCTGCATCTCAGTTTTTATCATGTGATAGAAAATAGTTCTCTCTCTAAAATGTTTTCTCATCTGTTGCTTCTCCACTGACAGACTTGATGTATTTCCCGGGCTGAGAAGGTGAGATTGAGTTAAGATGAGATTTCAACATTCAGTTAATCATAGAAAATAAAGTGTCATCTCCCTTTTTGCGACTGTTTCTTAGATTCTCCTAAGCAGAAACTTTTATAGTAGCATTTATTTGAATGCTTTAAGGTTTGCAAAATGTTTTACATACATGATTTCATTTGATCTTCTTAGCACCCTTTGAGTTAGGTGCTATTATCATACTTATTTTGAAGATGAGGAAGTCAAGGCTCAGAATTGTTACAGTGACTTGTCACTTAAATAGTTACTAAATAAGTCACTAAATAAGTGGATCAAGCAGAATTTGAACCTAAGTTTCTCTTGATTTTCAATCCTACAGTCTTTCCACAATACTATGCAATCTCTTTTAAAAATTGGTTTTATATTTCCTAATATCCTGTTTCAGTCATATGCATTTACTCTGCCATGTTCTTGTAAGTCTTTTTCTCTCAATACTGCTCTCCTGAATGGTTTCAGAAAGTGCTTTTAAGGCTTCAGATGATGGTGTTAGAAGTCCCTCAGGATAGCTTTGCACTTATCACACTGCCTGGAGAGGAGATATAAATTTCATGAGGAGCATTTGGTTGTTGAATTTTTGTTACATGGCCGAAGAAAAAGGTGTCTTAATCAAATTTTCACCCTGTAAAGTGGAATGCTAATCTATTGAGTCAAAGCGCTGGTGTCCAGATGTCATATTTGTAACTTAATCATTAAAAAGACTGTTCTAGTACAGAGGTGTCAGGCATACTGCTCAAAGGCCACACGTGGCACAGGATACTTCCTAGTGTGATCCAAAGTTAATTAAAATATAATTGGAAAATATTTATCAAAATAAATAAAATAAAACATAAGTGTTAACATGTGGTTTTCTTAGTCAGTAGGCAGCATATAAGGATCCTTATGCATGATTTAGTGACCTCTGTTTCTACTTGAATTTGATACCACTATTCCAGTCAACATCATGGAGTTTAAGATGGGAAAATATGGACTTTTAATTGAATAAAATACAAAATTTAAAGGCCTTTCTCTAACAACCTACGTCCAAGAAGATATTGGACCAGCTGTGGTGGATCTTGAAGTGAATGCTTTTTTGAATCATTTGTCAAGCAATTCTCTTTGGTGCAAGAGCACTGAGGTATCTTTATAGAGCCATGTTACTTACTGTCTGTCAAGTCATTTGGCAATTTATGTGCTACCCTTTTAGAGTCCAAAGATGTGCTAGTGATTCATACAAAATTCCTAAATGCACAATTTTTCATAAAATTTTACTGAATTCTTCAGTTTCGTGATTGTTTACTATATTATCTACTGTGACAAACCTGCCCTTTTCCCTCCAGTTTGAGTCACAGCCAACTCAATTATCTCTGGTTAGTTTTTAATCTTAGATTTACTTCTCTCAGTTGCCAAGCAGGCTTCTGGGCCACCTTCCCTTGCATTCCCTTAGTACTGTGTTGGCTGTTGGCAAACTGAATTCAATATTAGCATGAGCAGAGCTTAATTAGAAAGTGAAATTTACAGGAGGAAAGAGACCATGGGGTATTTGAAAGCCATGCATACATATATGTGTGTATGTATATACACACATACATATATAGACACATATTGCATATATGCGTACATACATACGTAATTTAATCTCCCCAGTGGT
>CM053596.1:168026194-168064098 GCA_028646575.1 Pseudocheirus occidentalis
GTGGCTGGGCAATCTTGGGCAAGTCCCTTAACGTCTTGGTGGCCCAGGCAAGTCTCTGGGACTAGAAGTTGCAGAGCAGACACTAATTTAGATTGGTAGAGGAAGTTCCTCTCTAGAAGCACATATCTATGATGAAATCTTGTTTCTGATATAAGGGGGAAAAAATCAGAGAAGCATGATACAAGAGATGGAGTCCTTACCTCTTATATTGTAAAAATTATACTTCTCATGGCTGACTAATAAGGGATTGGTTGAATGACCAGCATTTTGGATAGCAAGCTTGCAGTAGAATATAGATCTTTCCCTCTGGTAGACTTCCTAGGTGGCATCCATGTTGACTGAAAAATATCATGTTTTTTAAAAAAGCAATAATTTCCAGTCAGCTTCATTGTATCTCAGAGTTAGAAGGAATATTAGTTGTTATCTAGTCCAACACATACAAATACAAATTATATCTATTAGAAAAGTGGAGAAATAAGAGTAGGATCCCTATTTTCTGGTTAGATAAATATAATTTCCCTTCAATAAGCATTATTGGATAGAAAAATATATCCCGAGAAACAGTACCAAATTAGATATATTTCCTTTCTCTTATGTTCTAGCAAGGGAAATTATAGTCTAGCAGGAAGAACTACAACATAAATTCACTTATTTGAGGATATATTGAGGCAAGTAGACATCAGTGGAAAATCTCATATTTTCTTACTCTTGCCACTGGGTCATTGCCTAGAAATTCTCATCTAATCATATGTCCTGTTCTCAAACAGTTGAAATGTTAGATTTTTGAGTGTGTGCATTTATTTGACTTGACAGCTAAATGGAAAAGAAAAAAAATGATTAGTCAGTTCTAGACCAGTAAATCAATTAGCAATCAAATGCTTCAAATATTTCAAATGTTGAAGAGAAAGTGGTATTTAAAAATGACATGCCTTCATGAACTAAAAATCTAAATGTATCCTCTCTGCTCATTTAGCAATCATGATGTTCAAGAAACTCCTACTTAATACGTTCCTTATATTCTATGTGATAAAATGGATACATTCTTCTAGGGGCATGTGTTGTTTCCGTAAATAAATTTAGATTGTTCTGTTTTGAAACAAAAATAAGGAAAGGGAGGGAGGCATGATTATTGAAGAGACAAAGCTTAGTGGAAATCGCTTTCCTCTCACCAATTTTCTTTCCCATTGAAATATTTGATTTGATTTTAAAGCAGATTTTGAGAATTCAGTTTGTCTGCTCTGTGCAAAGTACTTTACTTTATACTCATATGCAGTTTGGTGGTGGATGTTTGGAACTGAATGAGAAAGAGTGGAGTTATATCTAAGTTATCTATTCTCTTGAATGAAATTAAAAGAATGGAGAAGAACAGGCTTTAACAGTGAACTTAAACGACCAGTTCATTCTCTGTCCTTCTCCTTGACCATCATTGCATGTAAATATTCCCTTTGTGCTTTTGTGTCATTTCCCTTGTACATTTGTCTGGACCATCTTTTAATCAAGTCTTACCCTAAAAGCCAAGTTCTTCCTTCTCACATCTGTTGGTGACAAGTACAGTTTAGTCCTGGTGCCTCATTTTATCTTTGTCCTTGACTTGAATTGTTAAATATCACAGAGAGATGATAACACTTTATAAACATAATTCTTTTACAGCTGCCAAAAGCTTATCAATATCAAACCCTTATCAAGCCTTTTTCACAACAAGGAGATAATAAATTAATTGTTCTACCTGGTTCTTCTGGAACATAAAGAAGATAAAATAAAACTTTGGGGTTTTGAAAACTTTCATTCTCAACTTCTGCATAATCACAGTTCCTATCTTCTTGACCACTCTATTTCCCTTGCCTCTTAAAGAATTTGAGTCTAGGACTGGGCTTATTAATGCCAAGTTCCATCTCTTATGAATTACTATCCTTCTTCTTTCTAGACATCATTTTCCCTGAAAAAACACATTATATGTTCCCCAAATACAGATTCTTTGTATGTATGAACGTGTGCATGTGCACATTGTGTGTGTGTGTTATGTAGATTAAAGAAAGAGAAACAGTCATCTGAGAGCTGTAGTTTCTAGCTAGATATTAAATTAGAGATTGAGTTATTCGTGGAAAAGAAAAAGTTAGCCCCTCTTCCTTTTCTCTTTCTTGAATCTCACTAGATTCCTGACTTGTCTTCTTGCGACCTGTTCTAACTTATTCCTTGCTTTCCTCCTCTTTAGCCATCCTGCTCATTTCAGTTGTAAACCCCATGGATTCCCTTATTCTGTTTCATTTCTCTGTGACGTGCTAGGTATGTGCTACATTTTGTTAGCATAATTCAAGCCCCCCCACCCCAGCCATGATTTCAAGGGTCCCTCCAACTCGATTTGTAGCATCTTTTTGAAGTAGCTCTGTTAGCATGTTTAAGTAATGTGCCCAACAACCCCATTATTGGAATATTTCAGCTTTCTGGGTTGAAATTCTGATTGGCAAAACTACATATCTTTCAAATACAGCGTGTATGTAAATCTCTAGTAGCTTAAACCTGTTCTAACACTTTATACCATGTATGACTATTATTGAAACAACTTTCTTCTGCCACAATTTTTCAGGGAAGGCTGTGTTTTCCCTAGAATTGAAATATAGTATTAGGTGAATTATACTGGTATAGTTCATTTAATTAGCTGAGAATAAGTTCCTAGTTAAATTATACTAAATTTCTTGAGGGGAAGAACTGCATGTTGGTTTGGTTTTTCATTAATACTATATCTAATACTAAAATAGCAAATAGTTCTTTACCTTTTTATAGAGCTTTTATAAAACATTTTCTTATGCATCATCTCATTTGACCCTTTCAACAACCTTGAGAATTAGGTAGGGTAGGTCTTCTTATATGCCCATTTTACAGATGAGGACATTAAAGCCCAGAGAAGTTGTGAGTCACTCACCCAAGGCCAGTACGAGTTGCAGCACCAAACCTCAAACTCCAAGGACTTCTAATTCTATAATTAGAGTTACCATAGCACTAAAGTTCCTTGATACTAATTCATATTAAAGATTAGCATATTGGGATACAATGTAATCTCTCTTGGGGCTAACTCTCTTAGAATATTATCTTTTAGAAGCATGGAATTTGGATTCCCAGATATTAAAATTCCATTTTCCTGTGGCATGAAGGCTCTCAAAGCAAACTTCTCACTGATGGAAATAAAAATACAAGCTGCTTTTGTTGCCCACGTAGACTAAATGTAACCACCTTGCAAACTAGAGTGCAGATTTTGATATTTTTTTAAAGTGTCCCCTCCTCCAAAAAAAAAATGGTCTTATTTTTCCTCCAGTAGTAGAATTACGTGCATTTCAAGGTGGTTCCTCTTAACATTTTAGATATATCTTGCCCTCAGATAATTAATTTAGTTAGAAATGTCACCAAATGTTCAATATATGGGTATTCAACAGTAACCACTTTTTTCCCCTCTCATCACTCTATTCGTTGAACTCAGTTCAAGTCTGGTTTTGTATAATTGGCAACGAGAAGCTGCACACATGTTTTTATTTTGATTAAAGTCTTTCTGTTGCAAAATAATTTGAGTTGTCATTTAACTAAAAAATTGTTGAGCTTAGTTTTCCATATGTAGTAAGTTAGAGCTTTCTCAATACAAATGTAATTAATCCTTATCAAAAATCATACTCCACTTATGCTTTTCCAAGGATGGTTGCTTTGTTAATGATTTCCACCCTCCCCCTGGTTTAATTTACACTTTCTCTGCTCTTCAAATAGCCCTTTTCACATCACAGGAGATGGAACATGGCTTGCTCATCTCTCTTGCCAGATTTGTGTTCCAATCAATATTTGTATCAGAGTAGCTCATTTGGGAATGCTGATATTTTAGATCCCTACTGCTATTTCCATCTAAAATGGAAAATTTGCTTTTCTCTTAATGGGCTTGTAAAAAAGAAATGCAAACCTAGTAATTCTCTAGGTATTTGATAAATATTAAAAAATCAACCAATATGCAATATATAATTAAATCAGTCAGCAAAATGACAGGAATGTTTCTAATTTGCTTTAGTGAGAGATTATTTCAAACACTGTTTTTTTCATACCTGTTATTCTGGTTGGAACTTTCTTCCCCCTTTGAAGGTCAAGAAGCAAAGGTCATTTACTGATTACAAATGAGGAAACTAAGGAGTGACTTTCTTTGGTAAAAGACTGGGTCATAGAAGATTATTTCACCTGTCCATTACAATCCACCAGTAGCCTTTGAAGTATACTCCAAAATGTTAAGTCTTAAGCTTTTTTCCTATTCTGTGGCATAAACTTCTGTTTCCTTCCCTCTGTACTCTGTCTCTCTTTTGAGATGTCCCATATGTGAACTTGAAGGATTGGGGTATCTTCTATAGGCAGTTCTTGATCTATATTTCCTTTCCTACCTTTTGCAGTACCTGCTCTAACAAGACTTGGCTTTACAGAACATTTCCACCCAGTGAGGACATGGTTTTTCATGGTCTGGGAGCTATTTGAACTTATATTTTTGTATATGACATACATTTAATTTTTCATGGTTCTAACCTCTATTACAAATAGACGAAAATCTCTTCTTTGTGTCATCAGCTGGCAAATTTGCTCTGCCTAGAAGTACTTCTCTTGACTTTACAAATTGTTACTTCCTTAGGTTCTTTTGAAAGAATCCTATTTGTTCTATAACTTTCTCTGTCTTATCCCCTTTTCCCCCATAGGAAAATCTTAGGGATATTTTCTCTCTTGTCACATACATAATGAAAGCAGCTAAGTATAGAATAAGCACTAGGGCATGTCCTAATCTTGGTATTTTCCTGAGCATGTCTTTTCATGCTCTCTGAGAATATGAGTCATAGAGATAAGCATCTTTGGGTGTGTAAACTTGAAAAATCTCTTTGCTGTTACATCAACTTGTAATAGATAGTGAGTTAGGCCATACCTTAAAGGTGTAAGTGGATTCAAGAATCCCATGTTGATTGACCTGAAATGTATTGGCTTTTCATACAATATATTCCTTGCCTACATGACATGCTGCAAAATGGTAATCTCATCCTAAACACTTCATCACAGGGCTATTTTGTTTACTGTACAAACCAGTTCTAGGACACCTTCTTGCTTTGACATGTAGGTACACCCAGGCCCAGATTGCTGACATCAGCAACTCAAACATTGTTGATGAACTTTAGTTGCTGTGGGATATAGAAGGTCACTTTCAACCTGTGAGGATAGTATTTTGTGATTAAAAACACACACACACACACACACCTAAGAGTTAGGAAATCTCAGTTCTACCATAATTGGTTGTGTATCTTTTGTCAAATTACTTTGTTTCTCTAGGTATTCATGTCTGGTAAATGAGGATATTGGAACTAGATGGTCCCTATGGATCCTTCCAGCCCTAGGATTCTCAGATTCTAGGAAGAAAGGAAATACTGTTTTGGCCTGGGCCTAATTCAGGCCACTTTCCTAGTAGCTTATGTTTAATATTTTGGAAAGGAAGGAGATGCTTATAGGTCATTCAGCAATTAAAAAAAAAGATTTGTCTGTTTAGCAGGGGAAGGATATTCAGCAAGGATATGTATGCTTCTAAAATGCATATCCTAGGTGTTTTAGCTGAACTGAGGTCTCTTGCTTCTGAGTCAGTTGTGATGGGTCTGCCAGAAAAGCATCAGTCAGCATCTGTGACTGTTTTCTACCAGGTGACCAAGAAGTGATGTCAATATCCTTGAATTTTTAGTCCCCATGGTCCAATAAAGTTTTGAGCATGGATTCAACACTTGTAAAGGTAAAACTAACTTTATTTTAATAGAGGGGAAGGGAAAGATTTTAGGGCATTGTTCCCTCTATATTTGCTCTTATCTTCTAAGAACCTGTTACTACTATTGTTTAAAAGCCTTTTTTTTGAGAATCCTATCAACATTTCTTCTGAAAGCCCATTAAAAACAGATTATTTCAAATGTCAGTGAATCAAGAAGTCTGAAACCTACCGTTATATCAATACAGCAAATTCTTTTATATGGTCCAAGAATGAGATATTCTGATTAGTCAAATATTTTAGGTTTATTAAGAGTTAAGATGTCTTCTATGCTCTATTATATGGATTACCAGTTTTCAGGATAAAAGGATACAGACCATCCCTGACATACATCCTACTTACATATGCTTAGCTCTTAAATACTAAGACACACCCAGACATATTCAGTGGGTTCACCATAATGCCTATTCGCTGCTACCATTTGGAATGTCTTTTCTCTTATTTTGCTCTTCCCTTCTTCTCTAACTGCTGTTCTTACTTCTACAAGGTCTCTTCCCTTCTTCTCTAACTGCTGCTCTTATTTCTACAAAGTCTCTTCCCTTCTTTTCTAACTGCTGTTCTTACTTCTACAAAGTCTCTTCCCTTCTTCTCTAACTGCTTCTCTTCTACAAAGTCTAATATTTGCTTCTTGCCTCTCTGCTTTTCCATATACCCTTCTAGGGAGGATCATTCCTGATGGTAGATGGAGAAGAGGAGAAGAATAGTTTGCTTCCATGGCTACATGTCTCTTCCCTGGCCACTGTTCCTGACACCTCCCAATCCCAGGACCCGTCTTGTGGGCAGCATCAGGGTTTGGGGGGTTATGTTGTTTTTTGTTGTTTTTTGTTTTTCTCCCTTGGGACCATTATTTACATCACTATCATTGCACTGAAGGCCTGGGGAAGAATTCTGATTCCTACAGACTGCTGCTGAATAACAGATAACTGGTTTTTACTATATGTGTCTATAAATAGTGTTTTCTCCAATTTAGGGGATACTAAAGTCCTATTAATGTAGTAAGCATTTGAGCTTAATCAGTGACAATTTTGATCATTTTAACTACCCACTAATGAAAAATATATTTGAAAACCTTCCTTTTCTATGAGTTAAGAACTTGTTTTGTATGAGATTCTTTTTCTGACATATTAGAGGAATGATTTGGTATTATTCTTGGTTTCTTACTCTTCGCTGACAGTGAAGCTTGTGCACAAAAAGTATCTGGACTCAAAACAGAAGGCTGTACAGTTCAAGGTATACTTAAAATCCCTCTTTAAAATACTGTGTTATAAATGCAAAGAATCACACCTTTTGATTGGATCACCTTTTGATTGGATTACAATTAACAAAATCAATTTAAGGTAACAAAGTTAGCTTTAATTACTGTGAAAGCCATAGTTCTGTTCTAGGCTGCCAAGGCTGCCTTTCCTTAAATTCTGAACAATTATCTTAAGTCAATAGCTTTATTTAAAGTATCTACTTTTCTTTAATTTCTTAGCATTCAGTTTAGTAAGTGAAGAATACTTAAAGTTGTTTATGACCTCCTGCTCTGCTTTTGAATTATTACCCAAGAAATCCAGCAAAATTCCATGTTTGTGAACTTTATAAATCATGATAGATGTTAGGCATTGTTTTGTTCACAACATTTGTTAAGTCTACTCTTTGCAAAGTGCCATGTGTAGGGGAAAAGAGATAAAGTTTAGATAAGACTTAGTGCAAGCTAGTAAGCTTACAATTGGGAGGGGCAAGAGGCTATAATAGGAAGGAAAGAAGGAAGGAAGGAAGGAAAACTATTATAATGATATGACATTGCATGATAAATGAGAGATGCCTAAATTCTGTATGAGTCAAGGAAAAAGAAAGTTCACCAAGGACCATAAGGGAAGGTAGTATGAAGGCAAAGTTCTAGTCATCTCAGTTTTCTGCTTCTCTGTTCTCTTCATCCCATATCTTAGTGAATAGTAACATGCTGAGGAGCACTTCTTTGGAATTTCTGTCTCCTCTTAGCCCTAGCTCCCTAAAATCTGAGAACCTATTGAGAGAGATTTTTGACCACTAGAACCTCAAAGTAAAGGTTTGTCTCTTAGGTGACAATATGTATAATGTGCAGGAATATATTTATGTGAAAGTTGTTGTGAAAGTGTTTGCAGATCCCATGCATGATTGTACGCCACCATGGCGGGGGAAGGGGGGGAAGAAGGAAGGGGAGAAAATCTGAAACTTAAGTGATTCTGTAACTGAATCTTGTTAAACTAAAAGTAAATAAACAAGTCAGTAAATTAAAAAAAAAAGAACACTGATTTGGGAGTTGAGAAACACAGAAAATAGAAACACAGTTCTATTTTCCCACCGACTTTGTGCCTACATACTATGGGTATCACTGTCTTTATCAGTAAAATTAGAGAATTAGGAAAATGGTCTCTACCAAATCATATAGCTCTAACATGTTATAATTGCAAAATCCATTTTTAAAGAAAGCTCTGTATCTCAGTATTGCTTTACGAACTTTTGTGTTGATTCCTTTACCTTGCATATGCACAGTATAATGGGTACTGTTTCTAACTTTGGACCTTAGAAGGTGGGGGATAATAGCAATCCCTCCCACTGTTACCAGTTTCATCTAAGGCTAGTTGCATTGAGGAATCTCATGAAAGTAGCTTTTGAGTGAAAAGGTCTAGGAATATGGAGTATTAAATCAATTAGCATATATACCATATGACATTGAATGTATTCTAAATCATGTAAATGGTTGAACTGAAAAATATATTTTTCTGGCAAAATCTTTTTTGGACCTCTGAGAAAATATGTTCACTTAATAATTCTTTTTCTTTTTTGCAAACCAGATAAAATGATGCAGTGACTTTTTAACATAAAAAAAAGTTTAGTTGTAAGGAGAAAAGAGAATTAAGTGTCTTGAAAAAATAAAAAAAAATACAAGGTGGTGATAGCAGCAATAATTTTGTTCTTACAATCCCATTATAATGAGTATCATTTCTACTTGCCTCCCTTGTGAGACATTTTAAAGTGTGAAGCACTACGTGTAGTGGAATGACATTGTTGATGGTGGTAGTGGTGGTATTGTTCACTGTGTATTGTTATGTAGTTTTAGATGTTAATAAAAGCAACAGGCTTTAGGGCAAAAAAAGGTCAGAAGAATTATTCTAGGGATGTTGTTCTACTGAAGATGAAGAGGCCTGTTTTCATTTTTCAAGCATTCCTGAGAAAGATAACAATGCCTTTCATTTTGGTTAGCATCCTCAACAAAAACTGGACATTTCTGAAGGAAACCTGTTGTGTGATTTTTTTTTTTTGTATGTGGCTTGTATTGTTGTCAGGAGGCATGGGAAGAAATCCTCTTTGCTAATTGATTTTTTTTAAGGATCTTTGAAATAAACTTAATACCTTTTGTAGTCTGTGATGATGTTAAAATGGATAAGGATGACTAGATTTGTGAAGTCTCTCTATCAATATAAGTCTGAACCCTCTCTGCAGCTTTTTGTTTTAGAGAGATGTCTAGAGCAGTCAGAGATTAAGTGACTTGTCTAGAGTCACATAGCCAGTGGGAGGAGAAACTTGAATTCAGGTTTTCCTGCTTGCAAGGCCTGCTCTCTGTCCATTAGACCACACTGCCTTTTGTTCAAATGGACATCATTTAAATAATATGGCACCATCAGCTTCTTATCATAGGAGCTGTATAGTGGAATGGCAGCTAGATTTGGAGTCAAAGGACCTGGCCTGGCCTCAAAGATAGTCTCTGAAACGTACTAAACTGTGTGACCTTGAAAAAGTCATTAGCCTCTTGAAGAATTAGTCTTATCATCCGTAAAATGTGAAGGCCTTAGAATGAATTACCCTCAAGTTACCTTTCAACTCTAAAGCTATGTTCTTAGGAGCCTACTATTCCATAGTATGCCATTTTCTTTTTGAAAAGGCAATCAAACAAAAAAAGTTTTAATCAGCCTTTATCATCTTTAACATTTATGCTGCTTGATGTTTCAGCATGAGCTAATTTTATTTCTATGTTGACATTAAAATTTGGGCTAATAAAATAGCATTTCTGGGTCAGCAAAATTTCATTTCATAGATTTTTTTAAAAACATCTTTAATTTTCCCCCCAATTATGTGTTAAAACAATTTTTGACATTTGTTTTTCAAATGTTTTGAATTCCAAATATTTCATAGATTTTTATCATGCTTAGGACTGAAAGGAACCTCCAATATCACCTAATCCAACACATTATTTTGAGGAAATTGAGCTTCTGAGAGATTAATTGACTTGCTTGAGATCACACAGGCAGAAGAGCTGGATTTGAATCTAGAGTCCTCAGAATCCTAATCCACTGCACTATAATGGCCCTCTTGTTTTTGGGTATCAAAACTAAATATTTATGAGGGCAGCTGCATAGTGCATTGGATAGAGTTCCAGGCCTGAAAGTAGGAAGACAACTCATCTTCTTGAGATCAAATGTGTCCTCAAACATTTTACTATATGTGTGACTAGGCAAATCACTTTTAACCCACTTTGTTTCAGTTCCTCATCTGTAAAATGAGCTGGAGAAAGAAAGGGCAAACCACTCTAATAAATCTTTGCCAAGAAAACTCCAAAGGGAGTCAACAAGAGTCAAACATGACTGAAATGAATGGCCAACAATTATTTGTGAATGTATCTTTTTCAGGCAATAATTTCCAGATTTCATGACCATAATTTTGATGAGGTAGATGTATATGAGCTATATTGGGTCCAAAAGTGGGAAATTTAGTTTTAAAAAAAAAACCTCCTATCAAATTGTTATTTGCCTAGTCACCGGGGTTATCTCTTCTGAAGAATTAAGCATTAAAAGTGAATAATTTCCCTTGGTCTTGTCTGGTCATTTGGGATACCTAGTCAGAATGCAGTTCCTACTAGCAGAACTAGCATTGGATAAGGAAATTGGAAACAGTAAAGATTTATTACACTGTTCCTCTGAAATGTTCCTGGAGATGGTCCCCATTCACATCTTTGTTTTTTCCCTAACTCTGTGATATAGGCGTATTAGGGTTAAGGTTATTAAGATACTTGTGTCTCTGGGCAGACACCCAGATAAGGATAATTTGTTATAGAAAAAAGATAAAGTCTTTTTAGAAACAATATAGCAGTTAAGGAGCAGGCAGAAGAATAATTGTTAAATTTTCTATTTAATCCTACTAACATTTGAGTTCCCTGCTTTGCATAGCCACTGTCTTGGGCAAATTTTATTCCCCCTAGGAATGGGGATAGATTGGACTTTGTATTTATTCTTTGACTACAATTAGCTCTCAAAAATCAAAATTTAGTTTTTCTGGTGTGCTATAGTTTACATTTATTACATCTCTGTGGAACATTCTTATAGCTCCTAAATGCTTGTCACTGTTGACATTTTGGTCTTATCATCAGAGTATTGGGAAAGTTCCTGTGACTTGATTGTGTCCATCCCCTGCCTCTGGACACCACTATCCTTAGAATATCTCAAGAGATAACTGTATAATCTCTCCTTAAACATTTCCAGAGATTCTACAGTCCCAAATAGTAATGCATTGTGTTGGCTTATACTTTTAAAAGAGAGAATGTTCTCTTGAACATCAAGACTAAATTTCCTTTAAAGTTGATACTTATTTCCATCTGTCATATTCTTCATTGGCATGCATGCATGCATGTGTTTATGTGCATGTGTGTGTGCACAAAATGGTGTGAACGTGTACACGCACACACGTTTTTGCAGTCACTTTTCATACATTTGAAGACAATAGTCTTTGCTTTCTTAGAGATAATTTGAACTTAAAAATCAAGAGTATAAATTTAAGAAATAATTATAATGACATAGTGCCAGAGCTAGAAGAGGCCTTAGTGAGCCTGAAATTCAATCCTCTCATTTTACAACCAAGGAGAACAAAACTCAGAGAGTTTAACTTGCTTTTCCAAACTCAAACGACAGTTAAGCAGCAAAACTAAAAATTCAGCCAAGGTTGCTGACTCCCAATCCAAGATTCTTCTTCTTCAAAGGGCAAGCACAGACCTCTTCCAATTTTAATGTTTTCATTTTCAGTGAGAAATTTTTTTATTGTTTATCAAGAAATATATTTCCTTGTGGAAACTGCTATAACTTTTAGATGACTGGCTAAACAAGCTGATATGGGAGAGGGGTTATGGACTGAGCCTGTGCAATCATTGATTTAGAGAATGACTGGATGAGAAATCTCCCTTTATTAATGTAGGTTGGCACCTTTTCTTCAGTGGATAGTCTTTGAAAGTTGCCTCCCTCAGTCAGGGTCATACAACTGGTATGTGTTTCAAAGAAGGGACTCAAACTCAGGTCTTCTTACCTCCAAGGCTGGCAATCAGGCACCGTTCTCCAGCCAGATGAATAAACAATACAAAATAATTCAGGAAATACAGCACATTTATTACTTAGAGTTTCATTAACTTTTTGTTACGATATCATAGACCGCTATGAAGCTAGCATGTGCCTTTCACTTTGTAGGTGCTTAGTCAAAGTTTGAGTTAAACTGACATGAGACTGACCCATTATATTAAATTTAGTGATGTGTTTTAGAGCGAGAGAAAGAGTAACAGTTTGGTCTTAGGAAGGAAAACTATGAAAACTGGACCTGTGATTCCATTAGCATAGGAAATTCCCAAGTGAGGAAACTCCCTCTCCCAATCCATGGGTAACATCTTCTCTTCAACTTACAGTCTTCAGGTGTTGCCTTGAACAGTGAAAGTTAGAGGGACTTGACCAGGGACACACAGCCATTGTGTTTGTGAAGTAGAACACAAATCCATTTCTCCCTGGTTTCCAGACCAGAACTTCATTTCCTATGCTACATTGCTTCTAGGAAAGAAAATGGCCATCAAAAGAACAGTTTTTAATTTAATGCTAAATTCAGCTGCCTAATTAATTGCTTTTAAAATTCTTAATTTGATCAGGGAGAAACAACGTGAGAAACAGTGGATAAAGGTCCTGCTTAGGATGCAGGAAAGCCTGAGTTCAAGTCATTTTCCTGCCAATACAATATAAAAACTTAATAGTGTCATTACTAAATCCAGTCTGTATTATATCACATTCCATTATCTTTTCCAAATCAAGGATAGACATTCTTGGCAGGACCTTATATTTCTATTTTATTTCATGTGGAGTTTGGACATTTTTGGATGTGTGATCTGGGGCAAGTTACTTAAATACAGATTGCCCTAGGCAAGTGTGAGACTAGCCCCCATTGACAGTTTCTATATAGAGATGATATTATAGAGGTCTATACCATTAAAAAATAATGAACATTATCTTTAAAAGATGCAGAGATGTGTTACCCATAAAGGATTAAGTGAATAGGTATTGTTTCAAAACATACAGGTGAGATAATGCATTAAAAAAATATTTCATAGAGTGTCAGCTGAACTCCAGTTTGTCATTTTATTTTCTCATAGATGTTTCCCTCAAACTTTGAGAAAATATTATTTCTTTAGTATGTCCAAAAGAACAACACAAAATCAAGAGAACACTAGAGAGTTTTCTGCTGCCTTCTTGAGGAGTTACCTTTTGAGGCTTAGAGATCAAGGGTTTGTTTCTTTGTCATTGCTTTGTAGCAGAACAAAGGAAATGCTGCAAAATCTTAACAGGGAACCATAGATGCTTTTCAGGAAGCCATTATAACTCCTCCCTATTCTCCTCCTCTGGGTTTGATAATTAAATTTTACTCTAGGTGATTCACAGCAGAGGTCAAAATTGCCTTTAATGGCAATAATGCACATTAATAACTATGTGGGAGCTAGTAACATGATCCTTAATTAGAACCAGTAATCTGATAGGTTTAATCAAGACACAGGAGGTCAAATGGAAGTGTATTGTTCAGTTTCAGTATGCAGCCCTCCAAAAAAAAAAAAAGAAAGAAAGAAAAAGAAAAACTACTGCTTCTTAGAGATACAGCTACAGCACAGTTTTCATATGTATACTACTCTAGTCTTGTACTAAGGATATCAGTTTTTAAATTGATTTAGTTTGTTTAAAAATACTTTTGTGTGTAACTTTTAAGGAGAAATTCTAAAATTTTGAATAGCTGTTTCCCTGAGTGTAACCAAAGAGGAATGTGATTAATAGTGACTTTGTTTTGAGAAATGTTTGGTAGGAAAAAGCATCTCTTTTCCCGGTATTGAAGCTTTAAGACATATATGTTATCCCACATTCCTAACCCCATGCAAATTGTGACATCTTTCCTGGAAATAAAGCTTTCAATTACACAGAGGATTTTTAGAAATCTTGGTTGTCAGCAGCTAGGCAGTTTTGTTGATGAGAATACTGCCTGAGATTCTAATTTGTCATTAAGTCATCACATAGCACTAGGTGTCTGTTTTCCTTCTGCATTTTTCCCATTCATAATCTGGGGAATAATCCTTCTTTTTAAAGCACTTTGAAGATCTTTCAGGGGAAAAAAATCTAAACAATTCTTTTCATTTTCTTCTCCTATGTACTCTCACATCTCTTTCTGCAGATCTAATTCTTTTTGTCTTCAAAGGGACTTCCAAATGTGCAGGGAATACAGGTGTTGTGGAGTGAAATGTGTATCTGACCTCAAGAATAGGTTTTGACTTTACTAAAATCCTATTTTAATGATCAGAAGCGAAAACTAGTCCACATACATTAGAGTAGGCATTGGACTAAATGATCAGTCAAAAAATATTTTTTAATTGCATACTATGTGCCAAGCACTTTACTAAGTACTGGGAGTAGTAGAGTCTCAAAGTCCTCACAGTCTTATGGGGAAGATGTCAAATAACTATGTACAATCAAGCTACATATAGGAGAAGTTGAAAATAATCGGCAGAGGGAAGGTAGTAGAATTAAGGGGTATCAGGAAAGTCTCCCTATAGAAGGTAAGATTTTAGGTGGAACTTGAAGGAAGCCAGGAGGTGGTATTAAAGAAGAGCATTCCAAGTGCAGGGGGCAATCAGCGAAAATACCTGGAGAAGAGAAATGCTGTGTTTTGTTTGAGGAATGCCAAGGAGGCCAATGTCACTGGATTTTAAAGTACGTGGGATTACAAAGTTGTAAGGTGTAAGAAATGAGATGATTGGTTCTGGGAGAAGAGAGGGTAAGTTATGAAGGGCTTTGAATGCCAAATAGGATTTATTTTTATTTCTTCCTGAAGATGTTAGAGAGTCACTGATTTTTAAACACTGACTTTTGTGATTTTAAGTAAGGTGACAACTGTGTGATAAGTGGGCCCAGAGATACTTTGTTTATAATTTTTAAACTTTTACTTTCCAGAAGAATTTTGTACATTCTCATAGATGAGATTTTTGTTATCTGAAAGTAGCATGCTAAATACAATGGAAGTAATTTCCTCTAAAGAAATAAAAGGGTTGGAAACTGAAGGCAATTTTTTAAACAAAACCGGTAGCTATTCAAAAGTCAAGACACATTAGTTATCCCTTTGGAAAACAAATTATTTTTTCCATTGGCTTTCACAGTCAGTTTTATCCAACTTTAAAATATGTAGTGTTAAAATCAATCAAGCTTAAAGGTTCTGAAATAAAATTTTTTTTTCATTTCTGTGTAAAGCATTCATGGTTTTAAAGGTGTCTTGATGGACATTTTAGACCAGTTTTAAAAATAATTTATTGAAGTTTTCTAACATTATTTATGAACAGACAATATTATGTGTGCTACTTAGGTTCAAACATCTGAAAATCAAACTCCACATGAAATAAAATAGAAATATAAGGTTCTGCCAAGATTGTCTATCCTTGATTTGGAAAAGATAATGGAATGTGATATAATACAGATTGGATTTTAATTTTTCTTATTCTAAGCCCAGTAATGACACTATTAGGTTTTTATATTGTATTGGCAGGAAAATGACTTCTTAGATTTTGAACATTGCAGGTAGAGGTATTGCTGGACATTTTTTAAAATGGCATTTTAGGTAATGTCACTGATATCTACTAGGTTTTACTTTTTACCTGCAGCAGTGGCAGCTATGCTTACAGCTCATTTTGCAGTTCTATTTTTGAACACATGAGTATTTCAATGTTAAAAGAAAAATTTTTATTTTCCATTTCCTCACATGAAAAAGGCATTAAGATCTCATGAATGGGAGTTTCTTATGCTTGTAGTTATACTTGTCTTCTTTTCTAGTTATCCACCCTTTGTGGCAGAGCTGTAGATTTAAGGCTCATTAATGCTCTTCCTGCACAGTGGCAAAATTGAGATGCCTACTAGGTCAGGGTAGAGATAATTAAAAGGTGTATGGGAGAAATATGGGATATTAATCTCATCTGGGTGATTCAAAGATAATCATTTGGGAGCCTAGTTTTGATCATTTCTCCTTTTTTTTTTTAAATAAATAGTAGCTTAATGAAATTGAGGCAAAACTTATCATGGTTTTGTGGATATTTCCATTCATGCACAGAAAGGGTAGGTTTAGTGAAAAGCAAGGTTCTACCTTGGCTTAAAAGTTGGTAGAGTGAACAAATTACAACTTATAGGACATTTTTCTTATATACTATTGAGTAAATCACTGTTTTTTGGGTCAAGGCACAGAAAAAAGGCAGGATGGTTAAGCGACATGATACTGATTTAAGCATTAACTCAGTAATGACTTCAGGGAATTTCTAATGCCATAAGGGACGTTAGAAATAACTTGGTCCAACCCTTTGTTCTTGCAAATTAGGAAGCTGAAGCTAAAGGAGTTTCATTCTAGAACAAGGGCTAGAATCCCTATCTCCAGATTCCCAGTTCCATGCTCTTTGCATTATACTGTGCTGTTCCTCATTGTGTTTATCTGTTCTGTAACATACCCCTAGGAATGAAAGAACAAACTATTCCATTGGAATAGACTATTCTTGGCTGTGTCTGAATCTTTGTAGATGTGTGCAGGTAAGTCTAGTGCAAGAGTCTTCTAAAATGACAACTTCAGCTCTAATAACCCTTTATCAAACTCCACTTCAGGCAAAAAGAAGCTGTGATCTTTAAGGTGGATGTGGATGGTAATAATTTCATACCTTTATTCAATGTCCATAGAGTTTTATTTCATTTAACTTCATTCAGCCAGATCCTGATTAGTGCATATAATAATCCCTCCTGAAATGGTCCCACTATTTGTATTTGCACTGCATTTTCCCTTTGGACTGAAATCAGTTATCATATTTTACATGATTATGATTCAAATAGTACAAATTCAGATACATGCCACCACTTCAGGGGATTCACTATTTTCACGAATAGGCGCCTGGCTATATATTGAAAGGTACCTGAGAGTGAATTGTGGAGAACTTACCCATTCATGCTTTGGTTTGTTTGTTTGTTTTGTTTTGTTTTTTGTTTTTTTTTTTTTGGAGGGCCTTTGGGGTTAAGTGACTTGCCCAAGGTCACACGGCTAGTTTTTTGTGTTAAGTGTCTGAGGCTGGATTTGAACTCAGGTACTCCTGACTCCAGGGCCGGTGCTCTATGCACTGCGCCACCTAGCCGCCCCCCCATTCATGCTTTGGAATGTACAATGATTTCCACTTTCTTTCCAGGGACTGTCGAAGTGTTGGCTTCAGTCTCTAAAGCCTTCTGTGATTTGTATCATTGTTACCTTAGAGATAATCTCTTTCTACATTCTCTTCATCCCTGTGCACTCTGAGATCAGCTGGTGTGCTTCTGCTGATGGTAACTTAAGTTTATTCTTTGGGGAACTGAAGGCAGTAGTTGGTAACTAGGGACTGTATCTTGGGAATCGCTTCCTTCTCTGTCTCCTAAATTGGTAACCATGAAAGTGTTCTGGACAGAGAGCTGTCTTTCTAGAGATAATACAAAGAAATGACACCAGGATAGTGAGCTGTTTTCAAATAATTGCCACATCTATTCCATGTGTTTTTACTAATGATACTTTTTTTTTTTTGCTTTTTGGAGGGCAGTTGGGGTTAAGTGACTTGCCCAAGGTCACACAGCTAGTTTTTGTGTTAAGTGTCTGAGGCCGGATTTGAATTCAGGTACTCCTGACTCCAGGGCCGGTGCTCTATTCACTGCGCCACCTAGCCGCCCCACTAATGATACTTTTAAAGATTTTGTTATGAACAGTTTGCAGTGGAGGACATAATTTTTGAAATATGATTACCTAAAACTGTAGAAAAGCTCTGTCCTTCCTCTCTTCCTCCCTCCTTTCTTCAAAATTTGTAGACAAAATAGTGCCGTTTTTCAAGAACAGTGAGTATTGAATGTAGCATCCTGAAAATTGAGGGCATACAGTAAATTTTAGCTGTGATCAAGAGGACAAATTGTAAACATTGAGGAGTTTTATAAATTAATTTGAGTTTGATAAGGGAAAACTTTTGTAAACTCACAAAAGCAAAGATTTATTATAATTTATTTTTAACTATAGCGAATTACTTGCCTCAAAAGTATTGCTTTTCCTTTTAGATACTTTTAGATTGTATATTGTGAAAGTTATTAAATAGTATAGTAGTTCCAGTGTTATAGATGTATAAATTTTTTTTTAGCCTTTTTGAACTTTTTTACAAAAGATGTTATTTTAGGCAAACCATGTTGAATGCTACACCCATGTTTAGTTTCTGGTACTGAAGCAAAAGCTAACTTGACAAATATTGTTCTAAAACTATGAGATCACTGCTCGTTATTCCATCACATCCATACTACTTTGTTGCCTCCTTTTCTCCATGTTTATCTCTAGCTCTATTAGAAACACAAGAGGGAAAAATAGTACGCACATTTATTTAATATAAACATCAAGGGGTTGTCCAACTTCTTTTGTTGTATTAGAATTTGGTTGTTTCACTTATTGCTATTCAGATGCTTTCTTGATTCTTATATGTGTCTCTGGTCTTTCTCCTGAGCTTCCGACGCATTTCACCAGCTGCCTTTGGATATCCCATAGGTATCAGACTCAGACTGTCCAAATACAGAACTCATTATATTTTCCCCCAAACACTTCTTACCCTATTCCAAATTCTCCTATTTCCATGGAAGTCACCTTCATCCTTCTAGTTAGCCCTGCTTGCAACCTCAAGGTCTGTCTCAGCTTCTCACTCTCACTTCACACAACCATATTGTCATTTTTACCTTCACATCTCCTGTATAATTCACTTACCTTCACTTATACAGCTATAACCCATGTTCTGGCCCTCATCATCTCCCACCTGGGCTATTTCAGGACCCTTCTAGCTAGTCTCCCTGCATCAAGTTTCATCCCTCACCATTCTAAAGCCTTAGTCTGACTATATTACTTCAAATGGATTATTATTACCCCTAGGATCAAATATAGAGTCCTCTGGTTGGCATTTAAAGCTTTTCATAATGTGCCTCTTTACCTTTCCAGTCCTGATACATTTTGCTCCCCTCCATTCACTCTGTGATCTATCAATGCTTACCTCTTTACAGTTCTCACACACAGCTCCCCATTTCCTGTCACCTTCTCTGCACCTTTATCTTTTGCCTAGAATACTCTGCCCCCTCATGTCTATTTCTGACTTTCCTTGACATCTTTCAAGACTTGGCTCAAGTTGTGCCTTCTACAGGAAACCTTTCCTGGGCCCTCCAGCTGCTAATGCCTTCCTCTCTCATTACCTGCATCTACTCTTTGTATTTCTTATATACACCTACTTATTTGCAACTTGTCTCTCCATTAGACTGTAAGGTTCTCTAAGTCAGGGAACATTTTCGCTTCTCTTTGTAATCCTGGCATTTGTCACAGGGTAGGTTCCTAATAAATGCTTAAGAAATACTTGTTGACAGTCCTGACTGATGATTCAATAAATGGATTTTAAGACCATAGATGGAAAGGACCTCAGAGGTCATCTAATCCAACTCTCTCTTTTTACATATAAGAAAACTGAGGCCCAGGGAGCTGAAGTGAGTTTCCAAGGGTAATATAGGTAGTAAGCAGTAGGATGCGGATCCAAACTATGGAGTCAAATTCAACAAGTTTTGCTTGTACCGTGTGCTTGGAAAGGGTTTTTTTTTATTATGTTTTCATTTTTATTATAGTTTTATTATGTTTTCACTACAAAACTTGACCTGTAATAGTAGAAATTAAGTCAAGCAATTACACTTGACCACCTATAACATGCCTTAATGAAGTACTTGATTGTCCTTTAAAAGTCCTGGTAGCTTTTCTCTCATCTATTTGATTACATATCTCTCCTTATGGTTCTTCATGGTTATATTTCTGCTCACTTCTCCTTCCACAGTCACTCTTTGACTTATTTCCATTGGGTTTTTTTCCCTCCATTTGTATATTGCCCGCTTTAAAGCCTCATGACTTCAGGTAGGGATCACAGAAAGACAACAGCACCACATGTTTAAGACTGTCACATTCTTTAATAAATTTTCAGCTGACTTGTACATGGGCAAATAGGCTAAGTAACTTGCCCACGGTTGCACAACCAGTAAGTGTCTTAGGCCATATTTGGCTCAGATCTTCCTAACTTCAGATCTAGTACTCTGTCCATAGTACCACCAGTTAACATGGAAGTACTTCATTACATCAATTATCTGTGATTTCATTGATCTGGATACATCAAAGTGCTACCATTTTATTGGGTGTGAGTATTTCTTCCACTAATCATTGTTCTTCTCTCACTTATCATTAAAGAAATGTTTATTATAATTTTTTGAGTAGCAGTTGCTGGTTGTATAATCTATTATTTGGTGATATTCTGGTATGTATATCCTGTTATCTTTTCCTTACCTTTTAGTATTTCTCAAGTCTCTTTCAAATCCCTTTTTCTTATGTCTTGTTGCCTACAACAGATGTGAGCTGGCAGAAAATGAGGGATAGTTGAAATTTAGCTATCACGTACATGTAGCACTTTCATACCTTGAAAGGCACGTTCAAATATATTTCATTTATTCCTTGTAAGAACTCCAGAGGCAGACAGGAAAGGTCACATCCCTTTTTGTCCATATGAACATGGCAAAGGGAAGTAGATATCTGTTTTGTGTTAACAGGCCAAGTCAGTCCCTAGGAGGTAGATGTTAGGGGGAGGTGGATTTGAATGGTACCAAAATTAGAGTGTTTTAATAGTTGCTTGTGCAAAGATGAAATGGGCTGCTGACAAGCAATTTTTTGACCCTAGAAGTGTTCAGTGAAGATTTGTCTGTAAGAAGATTCTTATATTGGGTAGATTGTTGGACAAAGATAATTTCTTAGGTTTCTTCAAACTTAGACATGTTCTGATTCTCTGTCACTTATTCAGTTTTGGATGCAGTGAAAATCGGAGAAGGGCTTGGTGTTAACTCCAAACTGGTGTACTCTTTACACCATATCAAGCATAGATTCTTACAATATACAATCTCTCTTTCTAATACAGAAGAAAAAAAACTAATTTTTTTTTTCTAATTTGGGATTGTCAATGCTGTTATAACAAGCAAAGTAAACAATATGATTTATCTAATCCTAAAACACTCTGAGTTAAAGTGTGACAATATATAAAATGCATAAAGCTGCATGTGGCCCTTTGAAGATACTTAAATTGTATTTTTATGTGTCGTATTCTATATACCAGTTAAGAAATAGAAATTTTCAAGTGTATGTAGTAGTAATGCCCTGCAGGATGAATCTTGTGGGAAATGGTCCATGGATGTGCCCTTAGAAACAAGAGGACACCAATAATATTTAATGTGTTACCCATTGGGTTAAGAGTATGTAATGAAGATCCTGGGGAAAAGATTCCTTCTCATCTGGGAAGTTTTTAATTGGCATCACTGCCTGGAATACAATTACATCAGGATTGCACATCCAATTATCAAAGAGTTTACTAAAATCTGATCTAGAAAAGCCGATACTCATATTAACCTGTGAGACTTTGTAATATTTTTAGTGTTTGATCTTTTCACTTGGCAAGACTGAAAACTAGTGAGAGTCAAAGATTCTCTATCTCCTTTGTTCTATGACACAATTTTATTTTTTTTTATGACACAATTTTCTGTAAAATTTCATGCCATTATTTTGGTGTCTCAGGTTTGCCTTGTATTCACAGCAATAGGATTTACCTATTTATGAACTGACTGCTTTCAAACACTTCCTTTCCACGCTTTCTCTTGCAGTAGATGTGAATTTATAGTTTGTGTACCTCATTAATTTATGATGAAAATTGAAAAAAAAGCATGTTTAACAGGGGATAATGGCTTATAAATTCAGTTTAAAGTGATAAGCCATATAGTACACTTCTCTATCAGTTGTGTCCTGCCACTTTGCTTACGCACCTCCCCTTTCCTCCTTTACTGAAAATGCTTTTTGTCCTTCCTGTTTTACTTTTTCTCTGGCAATTAGCAAAAAAGAAATCATACTTTTGCTCTGGGGCAGATAATAGCAATTTGAGACTAAAATTATATTTGGTGATGTGCTTGTAGATATTTACATTTGGCTCAAAGATTATGGTTTTTTAAAAAAAATTATCCAGAGTCCCTAGCTTCATTAGTATTAATTTCTTTTTTAGGAGGTTTAGTATGCTTAGTGGGTAATTTCAAACGATCTGTTTTCCACAACTTGATTTGAACATGCTAAGCCTGATCCCCATAAGGGAGAGAATAGCATCAAGATTTTGCTGGAAGCTCCCATTTTGATGGTAGAGGTCAACATTTAGCTGTGATGAGTCCCTTTCCTTTTTGACAAATCTTTTTTTTTTTTTAATGTCCACTCTACTTCAGGATGTTTCCAATTAGGGATTCAGGAAAACCTTCTGACTCAGACTTGCTCCTTTACCTTTATGACCTACCAGGAAAATCTTGGCCCCTGTCCCAAGAAACCTGAATTGCTTTTTAGATTTCTCCCCACCCCAATGTACTTTGTAAAAGTTTTAATCTCAAGGATCAAGGACTTCCTAATTCTTCCCTCCCACCTGTACACTTTTCTAAACCCATTAAATATGGGAACTCTCTATTAGTCACTTATTAAGCAACAGCTAAATTCCAGAATCTTAGTCACTTGTTCTGCAAGGTTGGGTCTTAGGACTAACCACTTAGTCACTTAGTAATTTAGTTTAGGGGAACGGGAATCCTGAATAATTAGCATAAATGTATTTTAGCTAATTGTTGAATGGTATTCTAGTATTGGTCAGATATGTAAGAATTTTATCATGAAAAGGATGGAAATTTTACTGGAATTGAGTATCCCCAAAAGTAAAACTTTAAAATGCTTTTTAATGATGAGAATGCCTAATTGTACATTATAACATATTTAGTTTAATTTTTTTTTTTAGCCATTTATAATGGACAGATACTAAAACTTCCTGATCTGTTAGAGTATATGGTTTAGGCTAAAGAATCACACATTTCTGTCCCTTGAAAGTGTTTAAAGGGTAGAAGAAATTAGTTTAGTAATTACTTCTAGATTGTCTTTCCTGAATTTTTACTTTTCTATAATTTCATGTCTTTTAAAATTTCAGCCTACTGGAAGAAAGCTCTACTTTAAAGTTAAAGAAAGAAAGAATGAATATTCCTATTTTTAAAAAATCCCACTCCATGCTTAATGGTTTATTTTCTGTCATAGAAATGGTCATTTTCTGTCACATCACCTCCAGAAATATAAGCACTAGCTTTGGTTATTTAATTTCAACTCTTATGTTGTTGTTATTGCTTTATTTATATTAACCAGTGTTAAATGCTTAAGTGTTTGTAGAAATTTATAAGAGGAGCAGATATCCCTTTATTTGGACCAAATCATGCCCCTGTGAGTAGTCTGACAACTCAGTGGTTGCTTTATAAATAGTCATAGATCTACCTTGTCTCCACATATGAGTGGTCTACTTAGAGCATGTAACTATCTTCAAAGTTTAACCATTGACCAATGGTCTCCAAAGTAAGGTGGTTACAAGATAAATCCAGTGGAGTACATAAAGAAAATGTTAGACTTGTTATTTTTAAAATAAACTTTACAGATTATGTTTTCTGGGTTTTACTAAATTAACCCTCACAAAATGCATAAGTGTCTCAAAACACTTGTGCAGTGGAATTACAAACTAAAGAGGATGCTAATACGCCAAGCACAAGCAAACAAAGAAAATGGCAGCATTGACACGTTTCCTTCTGGGACAAGCTTTCCATAGGTTTTATTGTGGGATAAAAATGTTGATGAGATCAGATAAGATCCAACAAGAAGATAGCCCAAAAAGGCAGACATTAGGTGATTTCAAACAAAGGTTTAAATCTGTTCTACTTAATACTGAACCTTACCTCTAATGTATGTTTTTCCTGATAATGGTAGCAAATAACGGTATGAAGCTGTCATTATTTTTAAAATTACCTGTAAAGCATGAAGACAGCTCTCCTTGCTTTTTTTCAGTTATATTTAAAGTCTTGTACTTAACAAAAATCTAGAATGTTACAAAATTTCACTAAATTTAATGACAGATGTTTAGAAGCCTTTGTTGAAGCTTTTAATATTGCTAGATAGTGAAAGACCAGTGTATAATACACATATTGGAGAAATACTTATTCTTCCTGCCACAGTACAAAAAAAATGACTGGAATAATACATGGAAAACAATATGGCAACAAACAAAAATGAATTCATTTGTTAGCAATTTCTGTTGGAAGTTGCATAGAATGTATTGCTCAAGATGTGAAAAAACATATGAAAACACATTAGGCAGCGTGGAAGCTGTGCTGTCCAGTTGGATGAAAGTTCAGATATTTTTAACATGTCTCAGCTTATGATATTTCCTTGATTCTGTTTATTTGAGGAAATGAATTACTTCTTTGTAAGCCACTAAATGAAAGATGAACTGGATCAGATATATTCTCAACAGTAAATGATTTCTTTAATAAAAGTAGTGTTTTATGGGAGGGAGTAGTGGCGCAGGAACTTTGAGTGTAGCCACTATGGTGTAGCTGCTTTGTTTTGATTTTTTTTAAAAAAAGGATTTTAGGGATAAGATTACATAGCATCACATATGAATTTCGTTCACTGAATCATTCATAGTCAAAACATTGCAGCACAAAAAGAAGCAGAAATTCCCAAAATGCTACAGGATAGCATTACTGTGGTTAATTTTATTTTTAAATAAAACATTTTTAATAGTCCAATCTTTATATTGAAGTTGGGAATGGCCATGAAAACCTTTTGTGCCACATAGAGATTTGCTAGTTATTTCGTGGCAAAATCCTTAATTGAGTTGCCTAACTTAAAAAATATGGGTTATGAATTTTTCTTTGAATAAATATGTAGATATATCTGTATATGTATATTCAAAATTTGCTGATTTTTTTGTAATGACAAGTGGCTGTTAATATTATGCTTCCTAGCAGATATTTTTTTAAAAAAAACTAAACACTGAATTTTCCCTTTATAAGGCAAGGTAATATAAACAATGAGTGAGAAAGTAACTGTTTTTCAAAAGAAACTTGCACTGTGAAGAGAGCATTTTGAAAATGAATGTTTGGAAAAATTTCCATTGCTAAGTGATTTTGTTGCTGAAAACAATACATGCCACCTATTTTTTTTAAAAACTTCATATCTACTTATAGTTAAATTTGGAAGCAGAACTTTCTGAGTGATTCTTTTAAAAATAAAAGTTTCCAAATGAAGTTTGACCAGATTTCAAATCTTTTTGGTTAAAAATATAAAAAGTAACATTTTTCTCTTAGTTTGTAAGAACAACTGATTAACCTCAGAGAGCATGAAAATTTATTGGACAAACTTCAACAAAAAAAAACCTTAACATAATTGGTATATGAGATTGAAAAAGGGGTATCGTGATTTTAATAGGCCTACCCAAAGATGCACTTTTTCCAGTTGAATTTACTTATATTTTGAAAGGTATTTTCCCAATTATGACAGTAATTAAACCAGTTATTTAAAAAAAATTAGCTAAGAACCTGATCTTTGAATTCATTTATCAGAGCATTATTAAATAAGATTTCAAAAATAGTGAAGCATATTTGATCACATTGATCTCACCAAATATTATTAATAATGGAATCACTTAAGAACTTTGTTTCATTTTTATCTCATTTTAAAAATTCCTTTTTTTAGTATGGCAGAAACTAGGTATACACCAGTATCTCACACTGTATGTACCAAGATAAGGTCAAAATAGGCATATGATTTAGACAGATATAAAGGGTGATACCATAAGCAAACAAGGAGAGTAAGAAAGAATTTATCTGTAAAATCTATGGAGAAGGGAAGAATTTATAACCAAGCAAGAGATACGAGAGCATTATAAAATGCAAAATGGATAATTTTGATTACATATAATCACAAAGGTTTGATACAAACAAAACCAATACCACCAAGGTTAGAAGGAAGGTGGAAAAATGTGAAACGATTTTTACAGCAAGCATTTCTGATGAAGGCTTTATTTGTCAAATATATACAGAACTGAGTCAAGTTTGTAAGACTACAAGTAATTCCCCAGTTGGTAAATGGTCAAAGGATATGAAGAGACATTTTTTCAGAAGAAGAAATAAAAACTATAATCATATGAAAAAAATACTCCACATCACTTTTGATTAGTGTTTGATTAGATAAATGCAAATTAAAACAACTTTTGAGGTACTATCTCATAACTATCAGATTGGCTATTATGATAGAAAAGAAAAATTGGGAACTGATGCATTGCTGGTGGAGTTGTGAACTGATCCAGCCATTCTAGAGAGCAATTTGGAGATATACCCTAAGTATTATCAAACTATGCATACCCTTTGATGCAGCAATATCACTACTAGGTATTTAACCCAAAGAGATCATTTTTTAAAAGGGAAAAGGACCTACATGTACAAAACTATAGCACTTCTTTTTGTGGTGGCAAAGAATTGAAAATTGAGGGAATACTCATCAGTTGGGCAGTGGCTGAGCAAGTAGTGGTATATGAGTGTGATGGAATACTACTGTGCTGTAAGAAATGATGAGCAGACCAGTTTCAGAAAAACCTGGGATGACTTACATGAATTGAAACTGAGTGAGTAGAACCAAGAGAACATTGTACACAGTAACAGCAACATGGTGTGATGATTGACTATGATAGATTTAGCAATACAGTGATCCAAGACAGTTCCAAAAGACTCATGACAGAAAATGCTGTTCACATCCAGAGAAAGAACTATGGAGTCTGAATATGAATCAAAGCATTTTTACTTTTTTGTTGACTTTTCTCTTTCATTCTATTTCTTCTTTCACAGCTTGACTAATGTGGAAATATGTTTACATGATTGCACATGCATAACCTATATCAAATTGCTTGCTTCTCTGGAGGGAGTGGGGACAAGAAGGAGGGAAGGAAAAACAATTTGAAACTCAAAACCTTATTTTTAACATGAATGTTTAAAATTATCTTTACATGTAATTGGGTAAAAAAATACTATTTACAGAATATTCCTATTTTATATATTTTATAATGTATAAGCTATAGTAGAGGATTAGCACAGTCATTATGTGTACATAATTTATATACTTATATGTTTAGATATATAAATATGCATACATATCTTGGAGGGGTGCTCAAAAAAATCTTGCCAGAAAGAATGTGTGATCAAAAAAAAAAGATTTGAGATCACTAATCTAGAAGAACAGTTGGAATTTACTAAAGCAAATACTACTGGGAGTCAGAATGAGAGCAAAAGTTCAGATAAATAGTAATAAGAATAGCTCCTAGTTATGTAACACTTTATAATTTACAATCCTTATAATAAAATATGAAATATTATTATTATCCACATTTTAGAGATAAGAAAACAGGCTTAGAGAGGTCAGGACTTGTCTATACTCTATAGTTACAGAGTAGCAGATCTAAAATAATTCAGGTGTTCCTATACTGTGCCTCCATGTCCTATGCTTTTTTCCTACCACTCCATACCTACTCAAGCTTTCTCTAGCAATGGACTGAATGTTTTCCATCACTAGCAAAAGAATTCTGCTTTAGGACAACTTGGATGACAAAGAAGATAGGTGAAAAAGAAGGAATTTTTTAAAATTAAAAATAATTACATGTTTATAAATCATGTTTGTATTCCTAATCCTGTGGTTGTAATAAGATAGGGAGAAGATCATTAAATGTTATTGCTGAATCCTGAACAGAATAGAAACAGTGCACTTGGTGGAAATATAAAGGTACTAGAATTTTGTGCTTCTGAGATTTCTCTTAAACTGAATGTTGTCCCATGAGTTAAATGGGAATGGGCTGTTGCTGAGACCCCCATCCCTTCCTGATCAGCTGTGAAATAGTGGAATAACTTGGTAAGCCCTTGAGCAATCAAATGAAAATATAGAATGATTTATTCATTTACAATCCTTTTCCTAATAGCTAGCATTTATATAGTGCTTTGAGGTTTGCAAAGGACTTTACAAACGTATCCCATTTTACTCTCACAACAACCCTGGAAGATAGGTGCTATTATTATCCTTGTTTTGCAGATGAAAAAACTGAGGCAGACAGAGATTTTGGTAATTTGCCTGGGATCACATGAGTAGGAAATGTCTGAGACCAGATCTGAACATGGTTCTTCCAGACATAAAGTCTAGTGCTCTATCCACTGTGGCACTTATCTGCCCTTTTCTAATTGAATTAATGCCTGACATACATTAGAATGGAACTGAAGTTGATTTAAAACCCATGAATTATAGGAGACAGTCAAGTCAGGGTGATTGTTTTGACACAATACCACATTATTCTGCCTCTTTCTCACTAAATAAGAAGACAGATCTTTTACTAGTTGGAAGAATATTATTTATAAATTTTATATTTTGTGATTTTTTTAAAAAGGTCTAGTACAGGAATTGACAAGTTTTCAAAAGTGGATTGCTGATTTAACAACCCTTGTTCTATTTCAGGTGTGTGTTACTGACCATGTACTAAGTCTAACTCTCACTAACTCTTAAGATGTCAAGGGGCCCACAGGTGGCTGCACATACAAGCAGCAGAGACAGGGGTGTTATCACACTTGTCACAGATCCTTTATGCTATTTTTATTAAATGTGCTTTAGGTTGCAGACCCCTGGCCTAGTGATTGTTCCTTCAGTTTTCCCTTGTTGAATTAGCAGAATCAACAAGATACTGGAAGAGATTTCTATTGGTCTCTCAGGACTCCTTTAGGTTATCAAGATATAAAGGATTTGCTGAATGTGAAGAAACATGTATAAACTTGCATGAAATATATTTTGTTTTGGTTGGTAACTTTTAGAAGGCAAGAAGAAGAGGAGCCTGGCTCTGAAGTCCCAAACATGTAGTAAGACCTTAATAAATGTTTGTTGATTGATTTATGAAACCATCTTGTAAAAGGGAAGGATCATTCACCAGCAGAGAGGGAGTGTAAGTGAATTAGAAGTTAATCAGCAAGTATTTTTAAATCACTACTGCATGCCAGGCACTGTGCTAAAGCTCTGGTAATGAAAACAAACATGGATCAGGTCCTGTCTGCCTTCAAGCAGCTTATGTTATAATGGGGGAGACCATGGACAGCATAAACATGCAGAAGCATATTCAAAATGTGTGCAGAATAACCTGGTAAATTGGGGGAGGAGGTATTAAGGGTTGTGAAAAATCAAGGAAGGCTTTAAGCATGAGTTAGGTCATGTGAGCAGAGTTTTGAAGTGATACAGAGATTATTTTTGTTGACAGAAAGAACTGAAAGTCAAGTTGGTATCCATTGATTGGGAATAGCTACATAAATTGTCTTACATCAGTGCAACAGAATCTTACAGTGCCATAAGAAACAAGGAATATGTAGATTATAGAGAGAAGCATCAATAGACATATAAAATGATGCAAAGTTAATAAGGAGACCAATAACACAATATGTAAATGACTGTAGTAATGGATATGGAAATTACAAACAAATAAATAAAGTGTCATATATCTATAATGACCAATGTAGCCCTGAAGAGATTTAAAAAATGCAATTTTCTTTCTTCAGAGCAGCATGGATATAAAACATTGTATGTATTGTCAGGCTTGTTTGGGATAGATAATTTTGCTGAACTGCTTTTTTCTTCTTTTTTTTTCCTTTGTTACATAGAATAGCTCTCTGGATTAAGGACAGGAAATGGATATAGTCCAGAATGAAGGGGATATGAAAACAAAAGATTAATTAAAAATGTTTATAAGTGATTTGCAAACAAATGTTATGTACTCCCATTTCAAAATGGCAATTTGGAGCTACCAAGAAAGAGACAAAATATGGGGATTTGGAACAATATTTTTAAAAGGTTGCAGAAGGTGCTAAGTAATGAACACATTTCCCCTGGGAAAAAAATAAGCACAGATAGGTGAAAAAGTCCTAGGATAGCTCAGAGGTTATGGCATTGCTTCCAGGAGAAAGAAAAACATGTTTAAATAAATGAAACTTGTAATAGTTCAATAGTGACAGGGATCCTTAATTTGTACCTGGATGTTTCCATTTCTGTTCATCTTGATCTAATTGGGATACAGCATTACTTATTAGAAAGTAGACAATGGTCAATATTTGTATTATTTTTCTAATAAAAAATTGTAAGAAATAACTGGGGTGTTGGTGCATCATCTGTTAAATTTCCGCTATCAAAGTAGTTAAGTGGCAAAAATTATAAAGTGCTGATCTTGAGAGTTGGGAAGAGCTGAGTGCAAATCCTCCTTCAGGTGCTGAGTGATGCTAAGCAAGTCACCTCTCTCAGCCTCAGTTTTCCTCATCTATTAAATGGCCCCAGGATTGTTGTGAGGATCAAATGAGAGAACATATTTAAAATGCAAATCTTAGAGCAATATATAAATGCTAGGCTATTGTGGCAGCTATTATATAATCAGTTACCCATTCCTGAAGAAGACCCAAGATACTCTGTAAACAGGTGGCAACCATTTCTCTAGGGACAGTTAGCCAGACTGTATGCATAACGCCTAGGTGGAGTAGCTGTCCTGGAACTGGGTAGCTCTTTGTACTTTAGATTTTCCCATATAATTTATCTTTGTAAAGAATCATTAAATTTATAAGGACATTTGTGATTAAAATAAGCATATAGACAATTTAGCTAATGTTGGTTTGCTGTGCAGGTTCAGTGCCATAGGGTCCATGATGCTGCATAATTTATAGTTTGGAATTGTTCACTGCAGAGGTATTTACCAGCAGGAAGGAAGTATAAGTGAATTAGAAGTTAATCAACAAGTATTTTGAAGCAACTAACATGTGTCAAGCACTGTGCTAAAGCTCTGGTGATGAAAACAAAAATGAGTCGGAGCCCTGTCTGTCCTCAAGCAGCTTATGTTATAATGAGGGAGACACTAGACAACATAAACCTGCCTTGTCTGCCTTAGAGGAAGCATATGAGGTCTTTCCCTTTGTTCAGCACCTTTGTTTTGAAGGTTTAAAACAGTCTAAGAAGCAACAAAATCTCCATCTAGTATGCACTGCACCATACCTATCCCTCTATCAGGAATCGAGCATGTTCTGCAAGTATTGGTAGTCTAGAAAACTAAGGAGAACATCACAGATCTCCAGGTTGTGGCTCTATTAATTCAACAGAATGATTACAGAAAAGTCTGCAAGATGGTAGCAATCACTTCTTTACTGTGTAATATGCAGCATTTTCTTTAGTTTTTAGATCTGCCTCTGTGTTTCTTATGGTTTATACTGAGATCATTTAGCCACTTAACTGAGACCCAAGGTGGCATAATGGATAGAAAGCTGGCCTTGGAGTTAGGAAAGACCTAGGTTGAAGTCCTGTAGTCAGACACATACTGGCTGCAGGACCCTGAGCCAGGCTCTTAGTACCTTCAGACAACTCTCTATGATATATATTGCAGAGCATGGTGAGATGGAACTCTTCACTGAGACTCTTCCTACACAGCTGAAATAACAAGTCCAGTTCTTTTAAAAGGTAATTTAATAAGTTCAGATTGTAGGTCTTTCTACTACATGACTTTCTCCTTTATGATCAGTAGCTGCTTTGTTAATGAGTATAGTTTTTCCTCCCTTACCCTAAACATCTTACTCCTCTTACTGGAGTATATAGCAACATGCAAGGCTGATTTAGTAAACCTAAGGGAGTGGTTTGAATTTACCAAAGCGTTCAGATAGTCCTATTGTCAAGATGAAAGAAAAAGCCTAGGTGACATTGTGACACCCAGAGTTTTTCATAGTGACTGGCTAAACCTGTCTTACCTGCCCTTGGGTGGAGGTGTGAGGCATTACTAGCTCCTTCTGTATGGGTCCATGCACATTGTGTTCATATACAATTGATTCAGATATACAATTGTGTAGCAGTCAGAATGCTAATTATTGTTCCAATATGTAACTCAGAGTTAAAAATAAATGGTAAATGTGTGAGGCTTGTCATTAGAATTGTTACTGATTATTTTAATATCTTATATGAAAATAACCTTGCATTTTCTTTAGTTACATTCTCTCATATTTTAGTCTAGTGCATGTCCTTTTAATGAGTCTTCTTGGGATACCCTTAGAATAATTTTCTTACCTGCATTATATAAGCAGAGTTTTGTGTGAGGTTTAAACCATTAAACCTCATTTGGGGCTTAATTTACTTTTTTCAGTGGTTCTTGTTTTACATGTGGTCACAAATAACTTTTGAGCTAAGTACTTAGGTTTAGAAATGATTAGAATTGTTTTTTGTAAAAAGCCAATGCTCTGTGTAAAAATCCTAAACTTGCTTACTGCACCTGGGATGAGCAAATGAATGCAGTTTCTCTTCTGAATCTCTTCCTTGGATTTCATCTTGAAGGTTATAGCAAAGATAGAATTTATGAGTAGGAATGCTTTTATGAATATGATAGAGTGCATTTGTAAATCAATATAAGTAACCATACACAATTAGTATGTTTTATTAAAACCAATAATTGGTATTGAAGCTTCAAAACCTCTTACTTGACTTTTATTTCTTAATAGAACTGATAAAAATTTTCAAGATGCTCTACATATCTTATTTTTATAGCTTCAGATAACTTTTGAATTTTGCTTGCTTTTACTTTGCTATCACAAGTATGTTCTTGTTTCAAATGAGGCAGTCATTTATGGCTTTCAATTTTGGAGTTTAATAAATTGCCTCATTAAATATCTACCATATTTTTAAAATGTCAAGTTGCTGATAACTGATGTTTAGTTTAGTGTTTAAACCTGAGGTTTTCTAGGTTTCCTCTTGTTTTCTGGTAAATTTTATTTGAGAGCATAGTGACTCAAGGCTGTTTATTTTTCTAAGATAAAAAACCTAATTCTATTCAATCCATTTTCCCCCTGCCCAAAATATGAGCAAAAAGGAACCTTAAAGTCATAGATTCACATTGGTTTAATACTGGACAGGAAGTAGCAAGAAAATTGTAGAGCCTGCATTTAACTAAAAATTATTTCCAATTTAGTTTCATGCTTGGATTAATTTGTTGAAGAAACTTTCTAAAATTCAACATTTCTAAGTGAAAGGAAATGCTTTTATGACACTAAGTAAACATCAGTATAAAAGCAGACAAAGGTGGTAAGGTGAGAGAGCTATTAAATAGGGTCATTTCAGGAGGGACCAGAATATTCATCCGTCTTTTTAAGAAAACTCTCATTGTCTAAAAATCGACTCCTGATTGGTCTGCAGGTTCATTTCCTACTAGATGTTGTACATTTTACTGGTAAGCTCCAGGTACACTCTGCAGTCTTTCTCTTTGTACATTAATACTGAGAGCATTAGTTTGGGCATGGCCGTCTGTGAGGGCGTAACTAAGTGCTCCTCTGTAGTGACTTGCAGCAAATATATTGCCATAAGATGATGTAAATGACCCGCAGTGCCCTACTCGCCCTGAAGCCATAGAATGATGTAAAACTGCTTTCCCTTGATTGCTATTTGCAATAAGCTGCTGGTGCTAAAATATAAAATCAGGTCTGCGCAATAAATCAAAACTATCTAGATGCCTTTAAAAGGGAGGGGGATGAAGGGAGGGAGAGGGAGTTATGAGTTTCTCATATGGAGCATGAAATGGCATAAAATGCATGTTTGCCATTTTTAATTGAAGTAGCTTTTGATGTTCATTCTGATATGAATTATTTAGTTCAAAGTAATACATGAAATAAATGGGCAGAGAGCAAGTACTGTCTTATCAGCCAGTGTTTGTAACATAGCAGCCAATCTCTCTCTCTCTCTCTCTCTCTCTCTCTCTCTCTCTCTCTCTCTCTCTCTCTCTCTCTCTCTCATTGAAAGATACATTTTTAGAATTAGCAGGGAAGCTTCAAAGTATAGTAACAAAAGGTTATTTATTCTTCAGTCTGTAGTAGAACTGCCAATTTTATGCATCCTGACAGAAAGTGCTTATCTTGAAATTGTCAACATTAGAAGAAATTAGGGATGCTGATATATGTTTTTCTTAAAACACTTGCCTTGTGATACATTGTGGTTAATATTTGAAAAATAAAGCATTTCCCAATTACTGAAGATTTTTACTTCTAAACTGCATAATTTATTTTAATTAGCCTGCAGATTGTAAGGCAACTAAGCTATTCAAGTGCTAGACGACTTAGCAGATGTCATAGCTTGTGGTAGGTCATCTCAAATAGACAGACTGCTGTTCTGGTAGCAGTGATGGAAAAGCCTTTTGTTAACATTGCAGAAAACAGAATTATGTTGGTTCCTCTTCACTGTCCTCTTTGCCCATCACCCCTCCCTGCACCTCCCATCATACAAAACAGGGAAAAATATAAGTAGTATTTTGTTCTCTGACATAGAGTTGGGCATACAGGGTTAGTTAAAAGAGGTACTTACTTTATCTTAAATCCCTTCTGCCCTTGACAACCTCTCTGTTCATTCCTAGCCCCTTTCATCACTCAATTTAAATTTCAAGAATCTTATTGCCAGTGCTTGATTAAAGCAAGCACAGGAAAATAAAATTTGGCTACTCCATCTACTAGTCTAAATTGTGAGAGACCATCTGATTAATTTTCACAAAACATTGCTTTAATCAAGCTATTCCCTTACTGAAATAACCTCCAATGGCAGCCAACATAAAAGTCTGACTTCTTCACTTGACATTCAAAGCCCTTCACAATCTGACCTTAACCTACCCTTTTAGCTCTGTTGCTTAATGGATTCTTTACTCAAGTAGAACAGCTCCCTGCCACCTACACTACTTTCGAGCCCCATACCTTCTTCATATGCTATTCTTTTCTGTCTTTCTTCCTATAATCAATAATAACCAACATTTTTATGGTACTTTAAAGTTTTGACACTATGGTATGTCATTTGAACATCACAGCAACTCTTTAAATTAGGTACTACAATTATTGTAACCATTATACAGATGAGTAAACTGAGGTTCAGCTTATCCCCCCAGAGGACAAGGAGTGTGCATTTTATCACTTTGTTTCTGTTATAACAGTGCAGGGGTGAAGTTTATATTAAGATGTAGAAGCCATTTAGCTTTTAAGATTTAAGAAGCACTTGATCTCCGCTATCTTATTTGATCCTCAGAGCAACTCCATGAGGTAGAAATCATTATACCCATTTTACAGACAAGGAAACTGAGACTCAGGATTACACAGATTGTAATTGTTAGAGGTTAAGTTCAAGTATAGGTCTCTCCTCACTCTTACTTAGTCTAGCATTCTTTCCACTGTATCATACTCTGTATCATTGATTGATGAATTGATTTTGATGTCCCCCTTCCTCAATTGTATCAGTTTTTTGAAAAGAATTCTTTCATCCTCAACTCCGTACATTTTTCTCATTTACTTTATTCTCCTTCAAAAGGCCATTGAAGCATCAACTTCTAAACATTGTCTTAATTCAAAGTGATGTGACTTTCAAATCTATCCCATTCCCCATGCACATAAACACATGCATCAGAAGCTCAACATAAAATATTTTGCATAGGGGCAAAAGGAAACTAGAATAAATAAATATCTTACAGTTGAAGAAACTGAGGCAGCTAGAGGTTAAGAGCAGATAAAAATACTAAATGGAGATAATAATAGCACTTAACTCCCAGTGAGGAGGGAGGATACAATAAGATATTTGTAGAGTGCTTTGCAAAACTTCCAGTGGTATATAATTGCTATTCTAAATGTGTGTGTATATGTGTGTGTATACACACACACACACACACACACACATATATACATGCAGTTCAATTCAAAATTATTTACTATATTAAAATATTAGCCAGGCTAAGGTTAGGCTTTGGGGGCACAGAAATTAAAAGAGCCCTTAACCCCTTGCCTTCAAGCAGTTTATCCTTCCTCTTAAGACAAATGACAATTATATAAATTATCATTCTCACAATAAGCGCAAAGAAAAAGTCCAGACAAAGTATCGTGAGAATTCAAGACATGAGAGAAAACTTAGTGGAGGGAGCATTCCGCAAAGGTTTTATGGCGTAAGTGACATCTGATTCATGGCTTAAAGGAAAGTAAAGAATTTCAAAAACTATAGCCCACCAAGTCAGAAACCTAAAAGAGTATAGTAAACTTTGTAAATGTTATATTCATAGGGATATGGGATTTACATGAATAAATGATGTGTACCACAAATCTCCTGCTTGTTTTTGTTATTGATACACTTGCTTCGCCAAACCTTCTATCACAGTTGGTGAAATTGGTTCATACTATTTATGACTTATTTCCCTACCTTTGCCTACCCTCTGGTGGAACTGTTTAAAATGGATGATGGAAATCTTTGCTTTTATAGTAGATTAACATGTCCAACAGGGAGAAAAAAAGGCAAGAGCTACAAAAATAAAAAAGCAACTTAATTTAGTTTCTCTGATGGGGCCACCAATATAAAATTTAGTAAATTTAACAAATACTAAAAGAAAAAAGTATGCTAACCTTCCAAAAGGTCCTTAATAGATGCTTGTTGGATTGAAGAGGGAGATAGCAATACAAATAGAGTATAACTATATAAGAGAGAAACATTCCAATAAAATTATTAAGGAACACGGTCAGATCTCAGTCTGATATTCATTTAGGAAGTAAACTTCAAAGGAATTCAATGTCTGTTATTCCCATTTGAAATTTAGATTAATCACGGATCACAACTAACTCTATAGCAATTTTTTATTTTCAAATTTTCAGAAGCTTACATTGGATAAGCTACTGGCCAGGTGGAAGAGTAGACTTGTAATCTAGACTTCTGAGACTGTGACCTGAAATGTCACCATAGCTGAATAAAAGCCAGAGGATACCCCCCAGCTTTTACTTACTCTCATTCTACTTTGTTTTTTGGACATGTTTAATTATATGATTATTATACTATATATGTGCTTATAAATAGTTTGTTTCTTATAAAACTAATTCCATTATTCCATCAGGTGTGGCTTTTTTTTAAAAAAAAGTAACTATATAAAATGAGCTTCAGTTTATGCAGTTCTTAATATGAAGAGTATTGACTAGGAGGATAGAAATCTGGAGTCTTTGTGGAGGCTAAGAGATGAGTCGCTCTTAAATATTCAGATCTAAATAAATTAATGGAAAATTATGTATATCTACATAATTGCTTTTTTCTCACTAAAAAGATATAAATATATTTTTTCCCTCCCTGCAAGATTTAGTAGGTAGTTATTGTGTGTATGTAAGGTTCAATGAGACAATTGGGGCCACACTTTAAATACCATGAAATATAACTGTTTCTCTTTCTCTTTTATAACTTGTTTATTTAATAGACTGAGCAACTAATTCATCCCACAGCTGTTGCTTCTCTTTTCTAGAACTATTTCACCAGCAATGAGTTCTTCCTTGTAGAAAAGAAAAGCAATTAAGCAAAATCACCTATCTAGACTGTGTGACCATGAATGTTGTTTTCTACACCTGTATTCCCCAATCATTTTACCTACTAAAGGATAGAGGTGTGTTTCAGAAGATCAGAAGTCTAGACCTAAAAGGGACCTCAGAGACCACCTAGGCCAACCCCCTCAGTTTACAGGTAAGGAAGTGAAACTCAGAGGGGTATAACTTTTATGAGGTTATATAGGTAGTATCAGGGGGAGAATTTGAAGCCAGGGCTTATGATTCCATACTCAGCCTTCTTTTCACTGGACTACTCCCAGACCTATTATTACTGGGGGGGATAAGCAAGGAAAAACAAAATGACTCATCTTACTATTTCATATTTATGGAGTAAATTTGGGTTTTAAGTGTTTTTGTATTGTATCATCTTTCAAGCAGGTTTAACCTATTATAACATTCCCTCATGTCCTCCTCCCCCAGCTTATTAAAAAAAA
>CM053596.1:168064598-168101933 GCA_028646575.1 Pseudocheirus occidentalis
CCATATGTTTTTGCCATTACTTTAAAATCCTTTTATGTATAAATATGTTCACCTCTTTATAAACTACATTTTCTTGTAGTTGGAACAAATTCATTGAAATTCTGAGCAGAAAACTTTGAATTGCTTTGTCTTTACCCACTACATTTGAATATTTAGAGAAAATATTGGTAGCATAGTGGATAAAGTACAAGACTCAGTGTCAGGCAGATCCAAGTTTAAATCTTGCCTCAAACATAAACCTTTTTGACTTCTCGCCTAAGAGTACTTTCTCCCAAGGCAAAAGAATCCATGTTGCATCCTTCTAGAAGCTGAAATTTCTATAGCTACATAAAAGTATCCATATTTATTACCTTCTAACAATAAACAGAAAAAATGGACAAAAGAACAGTAGAAAGTTATTATTAATATTACCCTTTGTATTTATAAAATTGATAGTCTTCTGAATGTTGCTATTTATAATTTCTCATTTGAACCTTAAAACCGCCACTATACTGCCACCCTCTATTAAATAGACAGGATAGTTTTTATTACCCTAATTTAAAAAAATGTAAAAACCTAGGCTCAAATGTGTTAAGGGATTTGCCTAAGGTCACACAGTCAATTAACATAGGCAGCAGGATTATATAACTCAGGTCTCCTGACTTTTCTTCTATGTAATTCTGCCTCCCAAGAACTGTTGAAAGAAAGTGATGATGAAATTTTTTTCTCCTTATTCCTGCCCCAAATCACCAATAAATAATGAGTCAAATTCAAGAATGTCTTTATAGTTACTAGTCTTGATGTGGAAGGAACCACAAAGGCTCTTGTCCTCTTATAGATGAGGAAATGGAAGTCCACATAGGTAAAGTTACTTGCTCAGTCACATAAGTGGTGTTAGAGACAGGATTAGAATCCAGATCTTCTGTATTCTTTCTACTCTGCCACACTGATATCTATCTATCTATCTATCTATCTATCTATCTATCTATCTGTCTGTCTGGTTATCTATCTGTCTGTCTAATCTGTCTGTCTATATACATATACACACATACGTATACATATGAAAATAAGAAGAGATTTCCTAGAAGTGCCCTCCTAAATCAGTGTCAGTTTTAATGTTCTTTTTGCGAAAAGGATATTTAACCAAAGTATTTATTTTATGTTGTGCTTAGTTCAGAGTATCATTTTTTTTTAGAAGTAGAAAGGACAAAGAGGTTATCTAGTCCAATCCATTCATTTTCTATATGAGAAATCTAAGGCCCAAAGAGGTGGTCATTTGTTCATATACGTTACTGTGTCAGAACCTGGTTTTGAACCCAGATCCTCTGACCACAAATTTTGCACTTTTTCCTAATCTTGCAAATGAGGTGTAGAGCAGTCAGATAAGGATTGAAAGGAAAGTAGGACTTAAGATGAACCTTCAAAATACACAGCAGATGTGGATAGGAGGAGGAGAAAGGGAAAAGATTTTTTAGACAAAGAGGACAATTTTAGTGGAGATGAAGTGGAAATAATATTTTGTGACAATGGGAAGACTAGAGCAAAAGGTGTGTACTGGGGAACAGTGAAGAATAAGATTGAATTGTTAGGGTAAAATTAGGTTATGGACTGTCTTGTAGGCCAAGGGAGTTTCACCTTGATGCAATAGGAAAAGCTGATCCATTCAGGTACCGTTTGTTTAATTTTTTAATCATGTTAGTAGCATAATAATAAAAGATTACTCTGGCAAAGATATGCAAATTGGATTGGAGAAAGGGAAAGACTTGAATCAGAGACCAGGTATAGGACTACTGAAGTAGTCCAGACTGATATTTTGTGTGCATTGATTAGAATGTTGGTGGGGGTAGATATGAGAGGTGTTTCAAAGGATAATTCAATGGAATTTGTGACTATAATAGAAAGAGATGAATAAAAAAATGACTGAAATTTTAGACTTGAAAGTCTGAAAAAAAATGATAGTGCTGTGATGTAGATGCAGAAACTACAAGAGTAGCTGATTTAGGAAAAGAAAATGGATTTATTTTGGCACTTATTATGCTTTAGCTGACTTGAAGTATCTAGTTATAAATATAGAAGGAAGCCCTTGAAAATAGGAGATTAGAGACTGGGGTGTGGGGACAGGACTTCAAATAAAGATAGGGGATTCATCAGCCTAGAATGAGTGAGAGTTAAATGTATGAGTCCCTTAGAGAGGAGAGTACCTTTGAGAGAAGAGAGACAAAGACAGAGCCTAGGGGCGTTAGGAAACTTGAAGACCTAGAAGGACTAAAATAGAAAGTTGAAAGTCAGTTGGCCCATAAACATTTGTGAGATGCCTAATATATTCCAGGAACTATGATAAAAATTGAAGATACAAAGAAAGGCAAAAGACAGGCCTTGCCCTTAAGGAACTTACAAGTGAATGGGAGGAAATAACATAAAAAAGGAAGAAAAACACCCAGAAGGGGGAGCATGATAGAGAAGTCCCAGGGAGTACAGCTAGGTGAGCAAGGAAGAGATACTTGACCCTGGTTTCCTCCTTAAATGGAGATTTGGGGAAGACAGTTTCCCACTCTGCATTCAGAGGAATGGTAGGGCCCCACAGGCCCTTACTGATGAAGTATCAAGAACCAAGAACCATGGTCATGGAAGCAAAGGAAGGAGGGAATTTCACAAAGGGTTATCAAGAAGAATGAGAACAGAGGAAAGGTCAGTGGACCACTTGATTTAATTGGGGCTTGAATGTAAGTTCATAGAGGGCAGTGACTTTTCTTTTTGGCTTGTATCTTAAAAACCATCTGCCATAACCACAGACATTATAGGTACTGTTCTTGTAACTATAAGGAGTCCCCCAGGGCACTTAGAGTTTTGCTTGTTTTCTAGAAGGACTATGAACTGTGATGGCTGAAGAGAGGTCAGAGAAAAAATACTATAAGAACTTGTTTCCTAAGAGAACAGAGTTAATCCTTATATTCAAAGAAACATGGGGGGAATTCTCAAGAAATTACTTTAGTTGGTGCCCTAAAAGATTTGAATAGTAGGATTGTGTTTCCAGAATTGAGATGTCTGCAGTTATAGTGAGTTAGTTGATTTTGAATATGAACTTTCACACCACTGATACATCATAAATGCTTCTTTATGTCTTGATTTTATTGTTTTGAACTATTAGATACAATGTAAATAGTTAATTTGATGTTTATGACCAGAGGGTTAGAGGAATGTGGGTGTGTATATATGTGCACATGGACACATACATTTGTAAAATGGCACAGAATGGGGCATATTGAAGAGTTTGGAGTAAAAGGAAAGGATGGAACATAGGTAGGTTGATTATAGTTGCTTCCCCCTTACTCTTTTGTTTTGGAGTAAAACATTCTCCATGTGAATGGAAAAGACTATTCTCCAACCTTATACCACGACCCTATTTACTTCAACCTCTGCCAAAGAATGGAACAAGATCTTTCATATTGTCATTATTTTCAGATACAGTCCTAGAAAATCTTAAGCAAAGTGGAACCAAAGATTATAAATTTATGAAACCTGCTAATTTTACCTTTAAGGAAAATATCTTAAGTGTTTATTATGTGAATAAACAAGTAAATGATAAAAAAAAATTAAAACAGGTAACAGAGCTTTCCTCATAGTTAAGTACAGAGTAAATAACACCCTTCATTCACATTTATTGCTTTTTAGTCTCAACATCTGAATCGAGTCAAACAGGTTTAACTAACATTCCATTCTACAAATCGGATAAGAATTGGGACAAAGGACTTGATTATAAGAGGAGTAAGTTTTAGTTAAATTTATACTCAGTTTGTGTAATACTTATGTTATGATCAATGAACAATTATTATTCAATGTTTCCCTGGCATCTGAATTGGCCACTGAACTACCTGACAAAAGATGGCTTCCATTTGACTAAGTACAATGCAAACTTGTTTCAAATAAGTCTTCAACAGAAGCCAAATGATCACTTTTCAGAATTGTCATAACTTAATATGGGAGTTAAAGCAGGTGTCTTCTGAGATCCCTCTCTACTCTGACAGACTCTGCTGTTGTGAACAGGTACTGTGGAAAAACCAAGAGTCTAAGACCTGGTCATTGAAATGTTGGTGTTTCCCTGCTTTGCCTTTGTCATTCAGATTAGTGAACATCACAGTGCCTGGCACATAATTGATGCTTCATAAATGCTTGCTGTCAGAGAATGATGCTATTTCCCTATTCTCTCTTGGAAATATATCTGACTTGGGAGTGAAGCATGGACCAAACCAGTTGGGTAGTATAACTAATACAGTTATATTGGCATCCAAATAGCGCATATATATTTGCAATCCAAATAAGCTACCGACAGGTTCTGGAGACTTGACTGAAGTTTTGTAGTATTGGTGATGCTTGTTCAAGTGAATTTTCTTTTCAGGTTATGTTCTTTTAATTTTTTTGTATAGTAGTGTATATAGTGATATTTTTATGAATCCATGGAATTTTCACAGGGAATCTGGAGATTATATACTATTGCCTCTTGAATTATTGTCTAAATCTCATATTATTTTCGTTTTCATATGTGATCATGATTATATGCCAACACAGAAATAAAATAGGAGGCAGGACAGGGAAGTAATTATTGATTGGTCAGAGTAACCATTTCTTAGCAAGACATTGTTCATTTTTCATTCATTCATACAATCTCTTAACATTTATAATAATTACAGTTATTGAACACCCTGCACAAGTCAGAATGGTTCAGCACCTATTGCATTCCCCTAGATCTCAAAATAAATCATAAGAACACAATATATAAGGGATGATGTAAGATGTTGGGGGCTAGTAAATAGGAAAGTAGAGATAAAAAAAAACTTAGAAATTATATGGTTCCCCTTCCCTCACCCTTATCCCTCTATCTCCAATAGGGCCCAGAGATACGAATAAAAATAATGATACGTTTATAGAGCCTTTGGTGGTTGTCTCATTTGAACCTCATAACCCAAGTGAGGTAGGTAGCACAATTATTATTTTCGCCATTTTATAGATGAGGTACCTGAGGGCCAGAAAGGTCAAGTGACTTAACCTGCCCCTAATGATTGTTTACTAAAAGTTCAGTTTTGAGTCCAGATCTCTTTTATTTTCTAAGTCTAATGCTTTTTGTACCACATCAGTCAGTTACCTGGGATGAGTCCACATCAGTTTTATTTCAGACTTGAAAATGCTTTTCTCTTTTTAAAAATGTTGTCACATGTATATCTTTAAATATATTTTTTTATTTAAAACTTAACGTAGATACTAGGGCATTATCCATATATCCTCTGTGAGAAGTTATGTTTTTAATGAAAATTAATTCCTCATCTGTAAAATTAAGACATTGGACTTACTGATCTCCAATTCGTGTGTGTGTGTGTGTGTGTGTGATTTTTGCTCTATTACCAGTCTGGATTTCCTCATTCTGTAAAGACCACACAGTAATAGCATTTATTCTTTAGATTGGACTATTTGTCCTTTAGAGTAATTGGGGTGAGAATTTATATGTTAAAATTCAATTCTTGAATTTTATCTCTTTAAAAAAAACACCTGGTTTGTTTTTTTAAATGGCACACCAAGGAATTTGAACACTTTTCATTGAACTGGGGAAATGAATAATTCCCCACTGGTCTGTTTGCATTATTGATTACATTAAGAATCTGCAACCCATTCTTTTTGTTCTGTATATGGAAAGCTCTGTTTTAAATAATCTGCCATGGGTATGTCTGAGAAAATCAGGTTTTGCTTAAGTGTCTAGGAATATTTTAGTTTTGTCTGTGAGACATGAAAAAAATAAGTGATTTAATCTCTATCTGTACCTCTTCTACACTTTGGTCTATACATTAGACTTATGAGTTGCTATAGCAATGAAATGAATATATTTTAGGGGGCCCCTTTTCATAATGGCTAGATGGAGAGTGTTCACTTCCCTAGAGAGTTGTACAGCCCTGTCTTCAGATGTGGTTGTATGATTTGACAGCACAATTAGAACACAATATATTGAAAAGGCTTATATTCCCTTTAAATGTCATGGTCTTCTCCCAGGATTGGCATGTAGAGCATCCTCTCCTTCAAACCTAACCTTCAGAATAGAAACTGGAGAGTCAAATTTGAAGCCAACATATTTTGTTTCATTTTAGCTCTGATTTGTTTTCTTTTGAGACTGGGACATGCTATGTGATCCAGGCTGGAAGTTCAGGACCTGATCAGGACTGAAGTTTTGACCTACTCCATTTCTGAACTATTTTTCCCCTTTTTTAAGTAACCCGACAGCTCCCTACTTCTGGGAGTTTATCATACTAATGCCAGACAGACTCTGGATGAGATTTAGCCCTACTGAACCTCACAACTCCCAGACTCAAGCAATCAACCAGCCTTCAGCCTCTAGCAGGAAGGATTGCTGTGCCACCATACCCTAACTTTAGTTCTGATTTATTTTTTTTAATTTATGAAATAAAGCATTTTTGTAATACAGTATAATAAAAGAGTTGCACATGAAACTGCAAATCCATTCATTATGTGCAACTTGCTATTCCTTTTAAATATATAATAAAGTTTTTCATGTAAATTTCTTTTTATCCGCTTCTCTCCCTCCCCTGCCCGGGAGATGGCTACTGTTAGGCCCAAATAGATATATGTGTATATGTGTGTGTGTGTTTGTGTGTGTGTATCTGTATGTTTATATATGCAAAATTATTCTATACATCTATTTATCAGTTCTTTCTCTGGATGCAGATAGCATCTTTCTTCGTATGTCCTTTATACTAAATTTGGGTATTTGTAATAGTCAAAATGACTGATTCACTCGACATCATTTTTAAAACAATATTGCTGTTACTGTATACAATGTTCTCTTGGTTCTCCTCAATTCACTGTTCATTATTTCATGCAAGTCTTGCCATGATTTTCTAAGATTATTGAGCTCAAATTCTACCCCTGAGAAAAAACCTATTTTGTACATGACTTTGTAACATAAGCAAACAGATGTCCCAAACTGATGAAAAACATTTTCTCGGTGAGATTTATTGTTTGTAAAGGGTTCCATGAATATAACTGACTTTCTCCCTTTTTTGTTTCAGATACGGAAAAATCGTCTCCACAAAGGCAATTTTGGACAAAACAACCAATAAATGCAAAGGTGTGTTTTCATTGATCATTTTCTAAAACAAAGCCTCATGACTGATTGAAATGATGGGATTTATGGTTGAGCTTTAGTTTCAAAACCACCTCTGTTTGGTGGGAAGGGACATCAGTCCTTATTTATTTCCAAGTTTCTCTCTTGCACAATATCAGCATATTGGTTACGTTTGTCCCTAGTGGAGTTGGCTGGCTGCCCAACAGCAGCAAGCCCTTTGCCAGAACTTCAGATTTGACTCCAGTGAAGTTAACATGCCAAACACTGGTTGGCATTTAGCCCCTGCTTTTAAAAGGAAAATAGAGTTAGAAAACAGCTTTTTTTTTTCCTGTGCTTGAGAAGATTAGAGCTGCTTACTGAAGACCATTCTGCCTTACTAAGAAACTGAAAAGATTACATATTGTGCAAATTGGCTCTATTAATTAGAACAGAGTAGTTTTAAGCTGTACTTAATTACATGTTTCAGTACTCCCAATTGTTCTTTGCTGTATGTCTATTGAATATATTGGAGGTAAGGAGGGGAAAATCATTTTCACTGACCAAATTATAATAGGGAAGGGGGAGGTCATAGACTTCTTTGAAATACCCTGATGCATTAATTTAGTGCACTGACCTTCAGTATTCAGTGTAATTAGGATGATCTCATCTGGTTTCATGAGTAATTTAAGTGGAAGACTAGAAGGGGAGGGGCCTAGGAGCTTACACTCATGCTTTCTGTTCCAGGCATTTTAACAATAGGGAGCATGATTTCTAGGAAAAGGGAAGAATGGATCCAATTGACTTTTCAGTATAACCTCTGCCCCCATGAATGGGAATAAAGCTGATAGGAATAGTCAAGAGAAGCAAGGCTCTCTTCTATAAGCCAGAGCATCTTAGATATGGGCTAAGCAGAACCTTATAACAATCAAAAAACAGGGAAAGTTTAAAGGCATTCCATGGTAAGGCATCTGCTAAGACTGACATTTTCTTTACACTGAAATGGGAGTAAGAGTCATATTTCTTTTCCTCAAAGTTCTTAAAATTAAAGAAGCACTTTTTTAAAAGTCTGCAAGCCCATATATAATCCATATATCTTATTAAAGAATTTTTTGATGGAATAAGAGTCAGTTTTGGAATGTTAGAAAGACATATAAAGCTGATTACTGGGAAGTTTAAATATCTAAAATAGTACATTCCAGTTGCAAGGGCCCTTTAAACATATCATTATCTCATTTGATCCAATTGTAACATCTTACAGAATCTCACAATTGGAAAGACTTTACAGATCAATTAGAACAATCATATGTGAACAAGAATTGTCTTTCCACCATTGCCAACAAATGACCATTTGGTTATTCAACTTGTGCTTGAAAATCTGCAGGGAAAAAGAACTTCTGGATCCTGAGGCAGCCCATTCCTCTCTTAGACAGCTTTCAACATAAGGAAGTTTTTCTTTTCTCAAGCCCAAGTCTTCCTTTATGAAATCTCTCTCTTTTCCACCTAATTCTAGGAAGAGTTCCTCCTTTTCCATAAAACAGTGCTCCAGTTATTTTAAGATAACTGTTATATATGTGGATGGGTGGTGGGAAGGTGGAGAGGAGGCTCTCCCAGCCACCAACCAAATAACAGGCAAGAGTAGCAATCTACTAAAGTCTCTCATGTCATCTGTAATTATGGAAAAGATAAAAAGATAGATTAAATAATAGTACAGTTAAACTTGGAATTGGTTGAATGGCTAGACCAAAAGAGTTATCATTAATGGGTCAAAGTCCACTTGAGAGGAGTTTGCTTGGGAGCTGACCTTGATCTTGTTCTTTTCAGCATTTTTATCAATGATTTGGATGAAAGCATAGTGTGCTTATTAGATTTATACATAACTCAAAAATGGGGAGAACAGTTAATACCAAATCAAAGAGTCAGAATCTAAAAATATCTCAACAGAGTAAGATAGTGGACTGATTCTATAAATTATGGCCATTTGTTATAGCATTTAGAATGAGGGCTTTCTTTGTAAGTTTAAGACGTTTTCAAATAGACACGATCAGTTACTTCTCCCCATTTCACTTCATTTGGTGGCAAATTTCTCACCAAATGAATGATTACTTTCAATTACTCAGCATTTGCACTAAATACTTATGAGTCCAAAAGAAATTTATTAAAAGATATTCTTTACAGCTGACTGGAAAGGGAAGAAAAGTCCTTCAAATCTGTTTCTAGGTTAGGGTGATGATATAGCAGCCCCCTCCCAGGTCAATTCTCACTTTTCCCTTTTGCATTAGAAATATCTCATCTCTTATTATTTTAGAGGTATCTGCGCCTTTTGAGGGATTTCAAGATGGTGATGAATGGGTAGCAATGTGTTATCTATTTTTTCCTCCTTCCAGATATACTCTTTGGAATCTCTTAGCACATGATTCAGTGGAAAAGCATAAGAATATGGAATTGGAATGTCAGTCCACAAGAATTTAGTAAACATTTTACTAAGCGCCAGAATCTGTGCTAAAGCACTGAGGATGCAAAGAAAGGCTAATACACCATCCCTGTCCTCAAGGAGCTCACAATTTAGTGGTAGAAAAAAAGCATATAAATAACTTAGGTAAGAACAATATTAGATGAAAGGTAATATCAGGGGGAAGGCAGGTACTGGAAGAACAGGAGTAGAGGGTGGAGTGGGAGGGGGACCAGGAGAGATCACCTGTAGGAGGTGGGATTTGAGCTAAGTTCTGAAGGAAGTCAGGGAAGTTTGAAGATTGAGATGAAGGGGAAGAGCTTTCTAAGTATGGGAAATAGCTCATGCAAAGTCAAGAGATACAGTCTTGTGTGAGGGATAGCTAGTAGGCCAGCACAACTATACCATAGAGCAGGGGTAGGGAACCTGTGGCCTCAAGGCCATATGTGACCTTCTAGGTCTTTGGGTGTAGCCTTTTGACTAAATCCAAGTTTTATTTTTAAAAAGCCTTTTATTAAGGGGATTTGTTCTGTGTAGTTTGGATTTAGCCAAAGGGCCACACTTGAGGACCTAGAGGACCACATGTGACCTCAAGGCCCTAGGTTCCATACTCCTGACATAGAGTATATGGATTTGAATAAAATATAAGGAAATTGGAAAGATTGGAAGGGACCTAGTTGTAAAAGGCTTTAAATGCCTAAGAGAAAAATTTATATTTGATCTTAAAATTAATAAGGAACCACTGGAGTTTGTTACATATGTGTGGCAGGGAGAGGGGAAAAGAAAGAAGGAAATAAGCATTTATTAAATGGCCACGATGTGCCAGGCAGTATGGTCATGTACTTTACAAGTACCGTATCATTTGATCCTCATAACAGTTCTGGGAGGTAGATGCTACTATTATCTCCATTTTACAGTTGAGAAGATTGAGGCCAGCAGCAGCTCAGTGGCTTGCCCAGGTTCACACAACTAGTAAGTTTATAAGACCAGATTTGAACTCAGATAATTCTGATTCTAGGTCCAGTGGTCTCTCCACTGTGGTATAGCTGCCCACTCCAGGGGGAGGTGAGACCTGGGCTTTAAGAAGATCACTTTGACCATTGAGTGGAGGGTGCAGTGGGGGAAAGACAAAAGGGGCAGTAGTTAGAAAGCTGTTGCAAGAATCATGAAGTGTAGCAATGATAACCACAGAGGAATGACCATGTGAGTAGAGAGATTTATAGAAGAGATCTTATGAGTGTAGAAATAATGAAACTTGGCAAAAGATTTGATTTATGTGGTGAGGCATGAGTGAGGAGTGGGTTACACCAAGATTGTGAGCCTGGATGATTGCAACAGTGGTGGTACCCTACGGGTAATAGAGAAGATCAGAAGAAATGAAGGCTTGGATGGAAAATTAATTAGTCCTAAGACCTTACTAGAGATCTTCAAGCAAAAGTTGGCCAGTTGTTTGGGATTTTTTTTGTGGCAATAAGATTTTTGTTTAGATTCAAATTGTGTAAGACGTCCTCTAAGATTCTTTCCAACTCTGTGCCCTTGTGAAGTTCTCTCTACTCCAAAATGTCTTTGGTTTCTTTATCCCATCCTCATGTGGCTTGGTCTTTCTTCAACATTCTCATTGCATTTTAGTTTGTCAATGTCCTTCATAAAACAGAACAGAAAGTTTCAGATGTAGTCTACCTAGACCAGAATAAAGCAGAACTGTCACCTCCCTTGACCTGGGCATTTGCCTTTCCTAATACATCCTAGAATGCTTTTTTGACTGTGATGTCACATTGTTGACTTAGATCTTTTTTTTTTCAGACACAGTGTTCTCTAACTATGCAATCCTTATCTTTTACTTGTTAAACTTTTTCTTTTTAACACAAAAGTAGAACTTTATATATGTCTCATTTAAAGTCATCCACTTAGATTAAGTCCATCACTGGATTCTGAGTATCACTCTATCACACAGGATCTTTGCAATCCCTTCCAGTTTAATAATTTATATAATTCTGCCAAATTTAAGAATTAAGCTCACTAGAGTTTCCTAACTTTCCTCTATCTCTTTAAAAAGAAAAAGTCCAAGATCTCATTTTTTCTTTACTGGTACTTGTCATCTTGTCACACTATCTTTCAAAGATTAGTGTCAGTAAAATGGCATACATACATACGTGTGCACACACATGTATCTGCATGTGTGTATGTATACACACATATGTATAACGACATACACATGTTTTATGTGGATATGTATGTGTGTATTCGTGTATGAATGCACACATTTTCTGTCCTATTTCAATTTGGCCAATGAAGTTGATGTGGGCTTTTAAAACTTGGATTTTGCTGCTGATTCTCACCTTGGATATATCCTGTGAAATGCCTTTCTTTGAGTGTTGTTCCTGCTTCTCTTCGTGGTATTTGGCTTGGCAGATACATGTGTATTTTTTTTTCTCTCTCTCTCCCTTTTTTGTTTAAAACCCTCTTGTTCAGTGAACTCCACCCTTGGCCAAAAGCCTAATATTCCTTTTAAAGTCATGATCCAGACATCCAAATCCCATTCTCAGACACTATCTTCTTATTAACCTTCTATTCACTTTCCAAATCTTCCCTCGACAGCTATGATGAAAATATCATCTCTACCTCCATGTTTTTTCATTTCTTGCCCAAAATATCACAGTCTTTAACAAGTTCCTTTTGGTGTTTTATTTTCTATTTCCATCCCACAAATCACCAGAAATAGATAAGAGTAGTCTGGTTTGACAGGCCTTAGTAGACCTTCCCTCATGTTCAAGACACATGTACAGAGAAGAGAGCATCTCCCTTATATCCCTCTCTCCCTGTCTCTTCATTCCCCCACTCCTCTCCCTCTTTCCCTCTCGCCCCACCTCGGTTTTTCATATAAGGTTGATATATCTTTACCTTGAAATTACTAACTAAGCAGGCACTTGACCACCCCTCCTTTTATGTAGATGATCCTTAAATCTTTACATCTAGCCTCAGTGTCTCTTTCCAAGACCATTCCTTCATCATTAGCTGCCTTATTAGACATTTCAGTTAGTATATTCTGTAGGCATCTAAAACTCAACATATCCATAACCAGAATCACTATCTTTTCCTACCTTGTTTTTTTTCTTTCCTATTTCCCATAAGGTTACTCCTCTGCTTCTGTTCATGCAAGTTTGACACCTCTCTGTCATCCTTGACTTATTATTCTCACTCTACATATCTATCAGTTGCCAGATATTGCTGTTTCTATTTCCACAAAATTTCTTGGATATACCCCTTTCAGCTCATATAGCCACCGTCTAGTTCAGGTCCTAATCAGCTTATGCCTGGACTATTGCAATAGCCTCCTCATTGGTTTCCTTAAAACCCAGGTCTGACCATGTTGCCCTCTTGACCCCTCTACTTACTAAGAACTTTAGTGGCTGAATATTATCTCAGTGATCAAAAGCTCTTTTTAACCTGGCTCCTATTGCGTGTTTTCAGCCTTTTTATGCATTGCTTCACTACACGTTCTTTAAGGTCCATCCATTCTAGCCTACCAGTCTTTGACAGGATGTATGAGGTGTTCAGAAGGACTACCACCTCTGGTCTGAGGGCTTTTTCAGCCTTTTTGGGTATGGTCATCCACCCTCGATGTCTACCTGTCACCTGCTTCTCACCTGTGGCTCCAAGAAGCTGTAGCACGTGTGGAGGCCACCCTGATAAACCGTCTTGGCAGACAGGATAAACCATGTTGAGAGTAACCAAGAGTCTTCAAACCCATCAGTGAGTTATGGAGCTTTCTACCCCAAGCATGTGATGATTTCCCTTAGAATTGGTGAATGAGAACAATTTGTTCCAGTGGCCATGAAAGATGACTGAAGGAGGCACTGTAGAGCACTTAGAGTTTGGTTAGACAAGAAGACACCAAGTTTATCCACTGTACCCTGAGCCATCACCAATCTTCTTGACTTTTGTCCTGTCACTGGAATTTGATGACTCAGCTGATGACCTTGTGTAGCTCTGCCTCACTTAAATTCAGTTTACAAGTCAATACATTGTCCTCTTCAAAGTCATTGGTCCTTTTCAAAAATGAATAAACAACAACTAGTCTTTCCTCACACACCACTCCATCTTCCAACTGTTCCTTTGAACTGGTTGTCCTTCCAGTCCTAGAATTTTGTCCTCTTTTTCCTCCCTTTCTTAGAATTTCTGGGGTGTTTTTTTTAATACTTAGTTGAAATGTATGATGCCTTTTCCTGACTCCCCTCTTTCCCATTCGACAGTTCTTCCCTTCTCAATGTTACTTTGGATCTGCTTTATCTGTATGTTATATATACCTATATGTGCATGTTGTCTCCCCTATTATAATGTAGTCTCCTTGAGGGCATGGAGTGTTTTGGTTTTGTCTTTGTATTCTCAATGCCTGGCACATAGTAGGCACTTAATAAATGTTTATCAATTGATTAATGGTACTAGAAAGTTGATTGGTCTAGAGAAAGATTACCTGGAACTTGGCCTATAAATACAAGAATTACCTATAGCTCACGTTTTGCATAAAACATTTGTTTTTAATAAAGAAAGGATGTGATAGAACTGGAACATGGGTCAATACTGGGGTAACATTCTGAACAAATGAAAAGAATGTCAGAGAAGTTGGTTGCATTCTTAAGATAATAAATCAGACAAGACATTGTTACTACAGAATGTTGATTTGGATCTAACCTTCTAGTCCATTCACCTTAAGATTCATTCTCCATGGTCAATGTTACTTATTAGTGTTCATGAGAGATTTCTGATTTAATACCCCAAAGTGTGTTTGATTTTTCAGTCTAGACCACTGGGGGAGTTCACTTATAATATTCTCTAATTATTTACACTAGTATTCATCATAGTTGCTCAGGTTCAAGGTTGTTTCATTGCTTATTTCTCTCAAGCTGTATTTAATATGTCCTTTCAGTAAAATATTTCTTTCAGAAAGTATCATTAATATGAAGACAGCATGTTTTTGCATCCCCCCAAAAATATGCTGTTTACCATTGACACATATTTCTCCTTAGAAGCCTAGTTTTTCTTTTATGCTGTTATCATTATCATAAACTAGGATTTCTTTTCATATAATCTACAGGTATATAAATGACATTTTACGAGAGTCACTTTTTTGCCTCTGAGGAACTCATCATCCAAATGAGGAGATAAGACATAACACATAATGAGCTGTAAGCTTCAGTACTTAGGGATCTTGTAGTTTCACTGGTGTGGCAGCTCCTTCCACAGATACAAATGTTAACCTCTTGACACCTGAATAACTGTCTTTATGATTTACAAAATCATTATTTGGTAGTAAGACTAATCTTCCTTATGTATAGTCATGTTAGAACCTTTCCGTGCCTTCCTGTATCCTACCCAGAGAAGTTGAAACTCTGTCTGGCATTCAAGCACTTCTACATTTTTGGCACCTTTCTTCTTTCTCCTTATTCTACCACTCAACATAATCTTGTTTCCAGCCAGAGTGAACTTCTCTCCTGCCTTTGCTTATATTATATCTTATACTGAGAAGAGCTTGCCTCTGCCTCTTTACATATGGACAGAATCCCTACAAATCCTTTAAAAAACCAACTAAAATAACTATCTTCTCTTACAAGTCTTACCTGTTCTTCCTAGTGAAAATCTGCTCCCACCCCCCCATACCCTATAGTACTTTATATAGTCCTTTTCTGTACCTTCTATGTATATGTTTATTTATTGAATCTTTCATCTCAATTAGATAAGGAGCTCCAGGTGATAAAGGGTGAAGGGCACACACATACTCACTATGTGTCAGCAATGGGACTTGAACCCAGATCATTCTGACTCCAAGGCTGGCTGTCTATTGATTGTAATACAGCTGCCTGTCACTTCTCTAATAATGGACACATGTATTATGATGAGGTGTGGTGTGTGTCTTGGGAGGGGTGAGGCGGTGGTGGAAGGAGAGAGGATGTATATTGTCCACTATAATTTCTAAGAGGAGAGAAACTCTGTTAAACTAGTCTTTGGATCTTTCCCAACCATAGCATTTTATATTACATAATAAATGTTCATTGAACTGAAATGAAACCTCTGGTGATGAGTCTTTCTGAACTTAAATGGGCTTATTCTTCAGACTCCCAACAAATTCTGTCCCTGGACCAATATGTCATGCTTTTCCAACATGATAGGTTCTACAAGACTTGGCACAGCCTTTAAGGACTCATGATGAGGCATTAGGGTAGGAATTTAATGGAGGAAACAACCATCATCCATTTATATGTCAAATAATTATATATAGAAGTGTACAAAAATAGTCACAGTCCTGGAGGATCAAGGTGGTGGTAAGTGTTTAGGATTAAGAGGATAAAGTTCTGTTTATTTCAAACCAGCTTAATGGAGTAAGTGAGTTTTTAAGTAGGACTTTAAAAGACTGACTGTAAATATCTTCTTATAGAGAACCAAGAGCAATTGATGCCAAGGGGAATGAGGTGTAGTGGAAAGAATATGAGACTTGAAGTAAGAAGGCTTGATTTTGAGTCCCAGCTCTGCCACCTTCTAACTGTGTGATCTTGGGTAAATTGTAATCTCTCTGAGTCCCATTTCTCATAACCTTGGAGATAAATTGCAAGGGGTTAAGTAAGGAATAGTAGGAGGCAAGGAAATGGAGAAAAGTACAAACAGCCCTTTCTAAAAATTTAGCTGGAAAAGGGGAGAAGTGATACTAGATGGTAGCTTGAGTAGATTTCAGCATCAAAGGAAGAGTTTGTTTTTGTTTGTTTTGTTTTTAAGGATAGAAGTGATATGGATATGTTCTTAGATAATAGAGAAGGAAACAACAAGAACATGTTGAAGATGAAGGCAAAAAAGAGAAGCTGGGGCAAGGTGAGCTTCTTCGGGAGCTGGTTTTGGAGCAGGCGATAAGTCAAACAAGAGCACAGATGGGAAAAATGGTTTCTGCACAGGGGAACACTACTCCTTTTTAAGAGACAGGAACAAAGGAGGTGACAGTGGTGATGGTGTGGATGGATTTTGACATGTTGGGCTTAAGAGAAGTTGGAGGTCATAATGAATAACTTTTTTCCCTTATTAAAATAAGAATTGAGTTCCTCTGCTGAGAAGAAAAGGATGGCAGTGTAAGGGTGTGAGGATAGTGTGAGAGGGAAGACTTGGAAGACCGACTATAAGGAGAATGCAATGAGCTTATGAGGAAGAATAAAGGGATTGTTATGTTTTAGTGAGGACTGAGTTGAAATTAGGTAATATACACTTTTTTTATATTAGACCCAGTCAGCTGAACTATTCTTCTGCCCAGTCTTCAGCAGCAGGAGAGTCAGAGTTCAGAAAACAGGTGAAAGTAACTTGGAATTGAGAGGGGCAAGATGTGCATGGCAGTACAAGGGGAGATTTGAAAGTAGAAGCTAGAGTGTAGCCGAAGTGATCAACCATACAATCAAAATCAGTAAGGGAAAGAAGTGAGGACAGGCATGTTAGACTGGGAGAAGATGTGAAGAAGCTGGTTAGGTGGGATTCAAACTCAAGTCCTTTAACTCTCAAACTAGTAGTCTTTTCACTATATACTTTCTCCCCAGTACTATCCACATGGTAAGATGCCTCAACCTTATTCACGTCTTCCACCATTTCTGCATCTGAAAAACCACCAGAAACTTCTTTAGCATCTGATAGATCTCTAATTTGGTATTATTCTTCAACATGAAGAAAAACTGTGTCACAGTCAACTTGGGGATAGAAACAAAGGATCTGAAAGATGGGATACTAGGTCTAAAATGGTTAAAAATGAGAACTCTGAAGAATGGGAAGCTAGGTAGAGGGAAGACAGCAGGTTTGTAACTTGCAGTGGTCAATTCTGACTCAGAAAGACAATGAGAGGAGCTAGGAGTTTACCTGCCGTAGCATAAAGGAAGAACCATTTGAACTGGTCCCCCTATTGGGTTCTGGGATAAGTGGGCAGAGAAGCATTGCTCTTAAGTGTGGAGCCCAGTTGTGAATCTTTGGATCCTAGAAAGCACAGGACCCCTTGTTTCTACCTTTAGTGTTCTGTAATTTGGGCTCTTTAATAGATTTGAATCCCCTTCAGAATATGGTGGTCCATCTGCAGTACAAGATATACATACTGATGATTTAGCCCAGGGGTGAGGAACCTGTGGCCTCAAGGCCACATGTGGTCCTCTAGGTTTTCAGGTGTGGCCCTTTGACTGAATTCAAACTTCACAGAAAAAATTCTCTTAATAAAAGGATTTTTTCTATGAAATTTGGACTCAGTCAAAAGACCACACCCAAGAACCTAGAAGGCCCCATGTGGCCTTGAGGCTACAGGTTCGCGACCCCTGGTTTAGTTCATTGGTTTGACCACCCAACTCCATAGTAATGTAGACTATACTCATCCTTCACCTATTTGGTTTATTCCATGGGATTGTCAGACCAGTCTCCCCAATAGCAATTTATCTCCTTGAGAACAAAGCTTTGGAGTGTCATTCAGTCAAGAAGCTGACTGAATTAAGTGCTTGCTATGTGCCAGGTACTGCTAAGTGTTGAATACATAGAAAGACAAAATCAGCCCCTGCCCTATGGATATTTACATTCTAGTGGAGGAGAGTAAATGCAGAAAACTGTGTGTGTGTGTGTGACATGTACAAAGTAAATTCCTCAGTGGGAAAGCAGAAACATTAAGGGAAATAGCAAAGCCCTTACAGAAGGTGAGATTTTAAATGAGACTTAAAGGAAGTCAAGGAAGTCAGAGGCAGAGATGAGGAGGAACATGGAAGACACTAGTGAAAATAACAAGTTGAGAGATGGAGGTGTACAAGGGGCAGAAGGGATAGAGTACGTAGAAGGAAGCAAAGTATAAGAAGACTGGGAAAGCAGATTATAAAAGACTACAAAAGCCAAATACTTGATCCTGGAGGTAAAAGGTAGCCACTAGAGTTTATTGAATGGGAAGATGATGTGGTCAGATCTGCACTTCAGGGACACTTTGGAAGCTGAGTGGAAAATAGACTAGAGTGGGCAAAGACTTGAATAGGAAAACCAACAAGGAAGCTATTCCAATAGATTAGGCAGGAAGTGATGAAGATCCTGCAATGACCTTAAGCTGTTTCCCCCAGCTTAGCAAGGAGAGCAAGTGTTCACTCATTGACTGTTTTCAGGCTTCTTTTGACCTCTTCACTTTGCTTTTTGTTTATATTATTTATCTTCTGTAGAAAGTATGGTGATAGACCAGTTTGAAGATTTTTTCCTTCACCCATTCTTCCTTTTTCTAGTGTCAGTATTGATGTTAATAAAAATAGCTGGCATTTATAAGTCTGTATACTTACATATTGAACTTGAAGGTTTGTAGAACAATACACACTCTTACATATACACATATGTATGTATGTTCTCATTTCAATGCCTTTTTTCTCAGTCTAAGCGTGTTTTTAATTTTAGGTTATGGTTTTGTGGATTTTGACAGTCCAGCTGCTGCCCAGAAAGCAGTCTCAGCTCTAAAGGCTACTGGAGTTCAAGCCCAGATGGCAAAGGTAAGCTATAAACTAGGAATTGTTTTTCTGGTGTTAAGTTGTGTTTTATAGGTATCCTGCCCTCTCAATCATCCATCCCAACAAGCCACATAACAGGATGCAGTGCATATATAGACAGTACTTAGACAAATTACTTTACTAGTATTGAATCTCAGCTATGTGTTTTAAAAGACATTTTTTGGCATGCTGACCTTTATCTTTGTCCTGTGTCTCCACATGCCTACCAGTCAGTGAAAATTATGTTCTCTAAAATAATTTCCCCCAAAGCAAAATCTTTTATTAAAAATTTGTAAATTATATTGAGTGAATCAGGAAGTTTTACAAACATATCAAGGTATAGGAGGGAGCTGATGGCCACATTTCATGCAACTGAGTGTTTGCTTTTAAATTACTAAGTGTCTGTTAGTTTTTTAAATTAGTACTGTTGTAATAAAATTTAACCCTCCTGCAGTAAGGCAATAGTTTGCAGAGCCCACCCCTGTTTCAAATAAATAACAGAAAAATTCTTCCTACAAATGAAAGACATATGTACTATATGCATATGAAGTCAGATCTAAAAGCAAATTTAAGTTGTAAAATCCTTTCTTATGAATTGTTAGACACATATTGATTAGCTAAGTATTAAGGTATACAAATTTAGTGCTAGATCATAGACAATAGATTTTATTTCAACCCAGTTTTCTTAGCTCTTCATAGCTTTCCAGATGAAAAGTGAATGAACTACCCAGAATGCCCTAGGATATATCTAGGACTACAAAATGGAAACCGTACGTTTTAATACTCAACGTGCATTTTAGCTTAATAAACATGAATGTGAATACACTTATTTTCTATAAAACACAAGATCTTTCCCTTTCAATGTTTACTTGCTTTGTCAAGTTAACTATACATACACACACACACACACACACACACACACATTTTATTTATAATGTTGCACTGTGATTGAACTCAAATGAACTTGACCAACTAAGGAAGATTATTTTTTCAAATAGAGTTATTGTTGTTCCTTTAAAAGCAAAGCAAAAAAAAATTTTTTTGGTAAGTGCCTGTGTCCTAGTTAGCCCTTTTGAGATGTATATTCCCTTTTGTAGTCTATTAAAATACTGACCATTTCAGTGCCTAATTGTACCATAATGACTTAATTTCATGCATCCTCAGAAGCGACCAGATTCTCTGTCCTGATCTGATCTTTTCTTTATCAAAAAACCATGGACTCTAAATCTATGGCATTGAGAGGCATTAGTACAGTAAGTTATTAAAGCTTAAAACTACTCTAAGGCTTTTGATACACCATGCGTATTCTGGCCTTAATATCTGGAAGACTTGTATTTGAACTCTTGTCTCTCATAGGTAGGTTGCTAAACTACTCTAAACCTTAGTTTCATTATCTATATTATGGTAATAACAATAATCTGAATTAATTAATTACTTCATTAGGGTTATGAGTCACATAAAATAATGTATATAACTGCAAATTTTAAAATGCTATATAAATACTAGTTATGATCAAAGCTACAAGAGAGCTTACAATCACTCAGTCCCATGGCTAGCATTATCATATAGGTATGGCATTATTATTCTTTTTTTCCAGATAAGGAATGGTTATTTAAGGCTATATGATTTGCCAATAAGTTTTATTCATTTCTTGCTGTCACTAAATGTCGAAGATGCTTAGCAATTATTTGTTGATAGAATGACCCAAATTTATTGTTATTTTATTTGACATTCACATACCTTATTGCAAATACAGAATCCTGGAATATCTTATAATAATTATTTTTGGCAATAAGGATAAAAAATTTTTCTACTTACAAAGATTTTTTTCGCCTATGATTTTATAATTGCTCAAGAACATTCTCAAGACTGAAAATCAACTTTACATTTAGAAAACACTTTTCCTTATTTCATTTTTTTATCTGGCTTCTTGAAATAGAAGAAAAATTAGCTTGCTTCCTGCTACTTCTTAATCCAATTCAATGAATCATTTTAAAAGAACCCATTTACATAGATTGTATCACAATTTTAGGTACAGGGAAACTAAAGATGAATTATGACACAGCTTTTATTCTTATGGAGCTGACAATATACCAAAGGAAAATGATACATATACATAACTATAATACTAATTGGAATGTAAGTACTAAAAGTAGGTAGGTTCAAAATGCTGTGAGATTTGAAGCATCCTTACCTAGTCAAGGAAAGCTTTCTGAAAGATGTAAAAGCCGAGTTGGGTGTTGAAGAAGGGGGACAGGAACCTCCAACAGAAAAAGACAGGAACAGAGTTCATTCCAAAATAAAGAAATGAAGGAAGAAAGGTACAGACAGAGAAGAGGGCAGGATGAGACCAGGAGATTAAAAATATGCTTTTTTGGCTAAAATGTAGACTATGTGAAACTGACTTTATGAGATTAGCCAAGCAATAGAATGCATTCAAACTGTGAAGGATATTCAATCTAAAAACTTTTATTCAGTAGACAATGGGAAAGCAGTGGACATTTTTGAGTAAGGATCTGATGTAATCAGAGCAGATCATTTGGGCAGCTGTGCAAAAGAAAAATTGAAGAGAAAATAAACTGGAGACAAAAACAATAACTAAGGAAAGCTATTACAGTTGTCAAGTTGAAAAGAAGTGTATACTTTTAAAAAGAATCTAGAGTGATTGCAGTAAGAGGGTAAAGGAAGCGCATGGATGCAAGAGGTTTTAAAGAGATTTGTGAAGTCTTTTGGAATCAGACCTTGAATCCTCTGCCTCTTGCTAGCTCAGAATTTTGACAAGTCTCTTGTCTTCTGTGGGTCTTAGTTTCCTTATCTATAAAATGAGAGGGTTATGGATGCCCATCAGTTGGGGAATGGCTAACCAAGTTGTGGTATATAAATGTAATGGAATACTATTATGCTATAAGAAATGATGAGAAGACAAAATTCCTAATAACCTAGAGAGACTTTTATAAACTGATGCCAAGTGAGGGGAGCAGAACCAGGAGAACATTGTACACAATTACAGACAACATCGTATCTGTGACAACTAACTTGGATAGACTGGGCTGCTCTCAGCAGTGAAAATCTATAAGACAACTCTAAAAGACTCATGATGGAAAAGGCTATCCACATTCAGAGAAAGAATTACAGAGTCTGAATGGAGATCAAAGCAAACTACTTGCTCTTTTTTGTTTTGTTTCTTCTTTCTCACTGTTCATTCCATTGGTTATAATCCTTTACAACTTGACTAATGTTTAATGTGAAGGTATATGTAAAACCTGTATTGGATTACATGCCACTGCGGGGGTGGGGGCAGGGGGATGAAGAGGGAAGGGAAGAAAATCTGGAGCTCAAAAGACTATGCAAGTGAATGTTGCAAACTAAAAGTAACTACATAAATAAATTTAGAAATAAATAAAATAAGAGGGTTAGACTAAACATCTAAAGTTCCTTTAAGTTTTAACTTGTTCCATGATTAGCTAGCTGCATGTGCTGAGAGATTCATTAGTGGGGTTGGGGTGGAGATTGAGTAGATTTTTAGACTGAAAGGAAGGAGTTGTTGGAGAGAGAAATTGAAGATTTCTAAAAAAGATGAATGATTAAGTATAAGGTCATGGAGAGGAGACAGGAGGGGATGTAAGATCATGAGTATGGGTATAGTCATGGCAGAGAAAGAAGGCAAAATGTTCTGAGTCTAGAGAGAAGAATCAGAAGATGGTTTGAGAGATTTGAAGAAAGTTCGAAGGAATTTCCCTAAGCCTTCATCTTTTCAGTAAAGGTGGAACTGAGATCACCAGCTGAGAGAGATAGGGAGGGAAGGGAGGAATTGAGGGCTGGAAGTGAGGAGGGTGGGAGGGGTAGAATAAGCATTTATGTAGCGCTTTCTGTGTGCCACCTACTGTACTAAGTGCTTTGCAAATATCTCATTTGGTCCTCACAACAATCTATTGGTAGGTGTTATTATTATCCCTGTTTTACAGATGAGGAAACTGAGGCAAAATGATTGTCCAGGATCACATAACAAGTGTTTGAGGCCAAATTGTAGCTCAGTCTTAATGTCTTGTGGCTTGGTGCTTGATCCACTGTACCATCTAGTTCCCCAGAAAGAGAAGAAGCTTTATGAAAATTATAAGGAATTTATATAACAATAAATTACAGCCAAAAAAAAAAAAAGAAATAGTGCCACAAAGCATTGAGAGCCCATTTGAAGTTAAATAACCTAAAGTTGTAGTAGATCTAGTGAGAGCATGCTTTTATTTGTCAGTTTAGGAGCAGGAATGGAAGAAGGCAGCCTTCGGTACTTGATCACGATTAGTTAGCAGGGCAAGAATAAGTAAAAACATTAAGGGGAGGGGAATTCAAAGGTGGAAAGCAGGGCATTATTGAATTGTTGAAATCTAGTCATGAAGTTATGCAGTCGTTTGGTGGAGAACTACTCTGCTGAATGAATAGGTGAATAGAATAACTTATTGAAATCCAGGGACTTCATATTAAAGAGACAAGTTAAGGAAAGCCTTAAGACAACTCTAGCAAGCTCTAGCCCAGACAGAGACAGAGAGAGAGAGATAGAGAGAGAGAGAGAGAGAGAGAGAGAGAGAGAGAGAGAGAGAGAGAGAGAGAGAGAGAGAGAGAGAGTGTTGGAATAGTGAAAGGGTGGGGGCAGTGTTACAGAAAAATAACCCATAACTTCTGGCTTTTTAAATGCTTTAGTCACAAAGTAAGTGGCAGTATGGAAACTAGAGCCTAGGGTTGGGCTCCGTTCATTTAGGTTCATTTTTAACTTCTGGGAAGGAAATGTTTATTTTAACTTGACAAACAATGAAAACTTTGAGAGCTGAGTAGTAAGATTTTGTAGTCTCTCTTTTTCCCATGAGGTAGAGCAGTTTTCCTCATAGCATTTTTGAGAGAAAATAGTTTCTAAGAGTTAAATCTTACTGTGATTGTGTAATCCCTAGTTTTTAAAACGTGAGTTGTTTGGTGGAACAGTGTTACAGATATTAGTTCTCAAAGTGTATTTAGAAAGGAGTGACATCATACATCTTGTCAATAAAGTATTTTGAATGCTTTCTTTCCCATGGGTTGATATGAGAGCTGTCAAAGATCTATTTAAGAGGCTTATTATGTAAAATGACTAAGAAATAATGGTTTCTACCCACATCCTCTTTCTATAGCTACTATACTATGTGTTCATTGATAAACTGGCAGTTGCCAAGATTTTACTAATTACAAATCTCCTCAGATCACCATAGCCTGGATAAAAATGAAGTTTCTTAGAAATGATTTCTAAAACATTCATTACTAAAATATCAAAGATATTTTAAATGCTAGAAGAGAGTGGCTAGGGGGTTGCCAAAGAGTATGTGTTAAAATACCTAGACTCCCTGGAGCCACAGGTATTTGAATATCGGTCAAGTTGATTTAGCCTTTTCTTATTGTCTAGGGAAACAAATGATCCCCATGAATTTCCTATTTTAGATGAAGACTCTGAGATGAAGCCTTTTGTCATTTTAGCCATTTGCTGGATTTGAAGTGAAGCCTGCTATTTCAATTTGCATTTCTCTTATTAACAAGACAATCTTTCATCTTGTTTTTAGTACTTTTCAATTCTTCTCTAAAAAAAAACCCTATTCATAACTTTTGAGTGCTTATCTATTAAAGGATGACTCCTCATCTTTTTGCCTTACCTCTCTTCCTGCTTGCTAGAGAAACTTCCTGCCCTCAGGTCACACACACACTCACACTCCATTATGTCCCAACTAGTCTCCTCATCTGGCCTCATCATGACTACTTGGAGATACCATCACCTATTCCTGCCTGGATGGAGAGAAACTCCATTTCATTGTTTTCCTTCTGGTGGTCTCCTTGGTTAGCCTTCTTTGCAGAGACAGGAGAAAAATACCATTCCTTTGGCTCCGTCCACTGGTCTGCTTGCTGGATTTGAGAGGATTCTATCCTGAGGTCAAATCTTAAAGGTTAATCTAACTTGAACCTATTTCACAGTGATTGATAAGTGCCATTTGATTATACTTTGCTCATCAAAGCTCCTATTACTCTATAACCCTGTTCTCTATTCCCCACTGCCTATTCCCTTATTCTGATCCCACTCAACCTAACCCCTACATTATACCACTTTAAATCTACCCATCTCTTCCACTCTACCTTCTGGAATACTTGGTCCATGGGAAATAACCTTTTCATCTTATATCATACTCACAAACTGTGGGTCTTCCCCAGGACTTTGTCCTATGCTCTCTTCTCCTCTCCTTCCATACTATGTCACTCGATGATCTCATCAGCTCCCAGTTGTCATCTCTATGCAGATGATTCTCAAATCTACTTATCCAGCCTTAATCTTTCTCCTGACCTACACTCTTACATCTCCATGTGCTTGTTAGACATCCCAAACTGGATGTCCTGTTGTTCAGTTGCATCCAACTCTTTGTGACCCTGTAGACCATAGCACAAAAATACTGTCCATGGGGTTTTCTTGGCAAAGATATTAGAGTGGTTTGGCATTTCCTTCTCTGGTGGGTTAATGCCAACAGAGATTAAGTGACTTAACCAGGGTCACATAGCTAGTAACTATCTGAGGCTGGATTTGAACTCAGGTCTTCCTGACTGCGGGCCCAGAACTCTATCCACCAAGCCACTTAGCTTCCTCCTTCAAATGTATTAAACTCAATATGCCTGATCTCATAGACTTTCTCCCTAACCCTCTTTTCTTGACAACTTCCCTAAGACTATTGAGGGCACCACCATCTTCCCAGTTGCCTAAGTTTGTTGGTGTCATCCTTTACTCATTCTCTCTCACCTTTCACATATAATCTGTTGCCAAATCCTTGCAATTTTGCCTTTACAATATCTCTTGTACATGTCCCCTTTTCTCCTCTGACACTGCCACAACCCTGGTGTAGGCCTCCATCATCTGATGCCTAAACTATTGCAGTAGCCTGCTAGTGAGTCTGCCTGCCTCAAATATCTTTTCACTACAAGCCATCCTCCATTCTGTTGTCAGACTTCTCTCTCTCTCTCTCTCTCTCTCTCTCTCACACACACACACACACACACACACACACCTCTCCCCTTTCCCCTACTCCCAACCACTGTTCAATAAATGCTAGTATTTCTCTATCACATCAGTGATCAAATATAAAATATCCTGTTTGATTTCCAAAGTCCTTCATAATATGACCGCATCCTACTTTTCCACCTAACTTACCCCCCAGATACCTTTCCATCCACTGATTCTGAACTCCTAGCTGTGCCTCAGATGAGTCACTCCATCTTTCAACTCCATTCACTTTCACTGATTACCTCCTTTTCTCAAACATCTGGAGGCCCTGAGTTCTTTCAGCACCAGCTAAAATCCAAGTCTTTCTGCCTTGATGCTAATGCCTTCACTCAGTGGGTTATCTCCAATCTGTCCTGTAGACATCTTGTTTGTACTTAATTGTAAAGTTTTTTTTTTCTCATTCATTCTCCTCCTACCCCTCCCACCCCCATTATTAGACTGAACTACTTAAATCAGAGCAGGGATGTCTGTTTCCAGCACTGGAAAAAGAAAGTAGTTGTGGAGAGAATTATGACAGTAGATACAGTTTTTTATGTGTGAATTAGTATGATGCCCTATAGAGAATCAAAACTGAATTATAAAGTTTGTACCTTTAAAAAATTTATCTATATCTTATAAAAGGGATATTAAATCAACTACTGTCTCTTCTCATATTCAAAGAAGCAAATTAAGGGGGAAAAGAATTTTCTCTAATCCTTGTGGAAATTTCTAATAGTTGGAATCCTTCCCCTCCCCCCTCTTTGCAGAGCTGAAGGTATGGAACACTGCAGATAATGTCAAAACTATTTTTTTGGCACATTGATTTTGTTGAACTCTTTCTCTTTTTGTATTCTTTGTTAAGTGAAATGGCCTTCTGGGAAGGGGATATATTGAGAAATGTCATTGACGTAAAAACAAAAGATATCAATAAAAATGTGTTTTTAAAAAAGAAAGAAAAGTTCAGATTTCAGTGGAAAGGTACTTTGGTAAAACTTGCCAAATAAATTTTGCAGAAGCCTAGGATTTAATTTGTTGAATTTAGCAGATATCTAGCAGCTAATGCAGATTTGTACTTTTTAAGAACAGAGAGGAAAAAGGACTATCTATAACCTCTAATAGCCCATCTTAATCCAAGAAGCTTAGCCAGTGATGGAAGGTGGCCAAAAGGTCACATTCTAGAATTCCCAAAGCTGTTTGTTTCTTCCAACATCACTGCCTCCACCCCCCATTGCCTACCTTCAACCCCACTCCCAGCTAGCTGTGTATTAAAATTTGACTGCAGGAAATCAAAGAGGGAACAATACTGGGAAGGCGAACATGACACAGATCATTATTTCAGCCTTTCTCTCTTAAGGGTCTTAATCTTCTTTTATTCTTCTCACTAATTTTAAGCTGCATTACTTACAAAAATTAAAATGAGCTAACAAGCAAAAAGGCCTTCATCTTTGAATGATAACCATGTAACTGAAAATGACATTGATGTTAACTGTTAACAGGAAAGCTCATATGGGGAGATGATTACCTCTTAAGGGAGGGAATCTTGTCAAATTATCCCAAGTTAAAGGTACATTTGATATTTGTCTAGTTGATGATCTGATAGGAAACTTGAAAATAATTTCTCTATGGACAGGCAAGAAGGAAGGCAAGGAGGGATTTTAATCCCTCTTTGAAGAGAAGATTCACCGTGCTGCGAGCAGCACGTAGTCACATGGGCCTAAATGGCTATCTGTTGGTTGGTGACCCTATTCAGTGCAAGAGAAAACAGATGTCTGATCATCCTGCCAAGTCCCTTTCTTGCATTTTAGGAACTGTTCCACACACACAGGGAGGTTATTGTTAATTTCTTTCAGATGATGATTGAGAGCTTTACACCTCTGAGTACCACTTTTCAACTTAAGTGAACATTAGTACCCATTTGTTCTTCTCTCTTATCGCCAATGTGGAATGTAGTCCTTTACTTATTAGAGAAGCTGTTGAACTTTTTGCATGTCTGAGAAATGAAGGGACACTCTGCCCCCACATCCCTTCTATTTTTGCCCACTCCCTATAAAACAGAGCATATCACTATGTTTTAAAATAATCTCAACATAGTGAAAACAAAGTAGTCATTCTAATTGCTTTTTAAAATTTTACTTATTTTAGTATTAATTTATGAAATAAAATGGGTATTTTCATAACAGTATAATAAAAAGATGATTGCAAATGAAACTGCCAGTCTATTATGTACAAGTTGATATTCCTTTTAAATATGGAATAAAGTTATCATGTAAATTTCTTTTTTTCCCTTTTTTCCTCCTCTTCTCCCCCATCCTAGCGATGGCAACCTTTAGACACCCTCTACTAGGGTGTCTAGAGGGTGTGTGTGTGTGTGTGCGTGTGTGTGTGTGTGTATAAGTTTGTGTAAAATCATTTTACACATACTTCCATTTATTAGTTCTTTCTCTGGATACAGATAACATCTTCTTTCATATGTCCTTTGTAGTTAGTTTGTTTATAATAGTCAAAATAACTTCACTCAAAGTTCTTCTTATAACAATATTGCTTTTAATTAGTTGTTGTCTTTTTAAGTCCTCAATGCAGTTTAGTAAATTAGATCTTAAAATGACTGATGCAATTAGAAGATATTCCTTTAAAATAATTAGACTTTTTATTAGGAGGAAGAATGCTGAAGGTAATTATTTGAGAAAAAAGAGTAACTACACTTAAGATAGCTGTAAATGTGGTCTAATTGTGAAGGGGCGTCACTGTGCATCATAAATGGATTGGGGACTTAGCAAAGAGTTTGCCCTTTTTTCTTGGTTTAATAGACTTCAATGCTTGAAAAGGTACTTTAACTATATGAAGTAAAAATTTAGAAGTCTGATAAATTCTTAGTATTTTTCCTGAGTGGTTTTAAATATTGAACTTATTAAGGTCTCTAAAACTCTGAATTCTTTTAGCAACACATCAGGATACTTGATATCCCCTGAGGAACATTAGATGAGTTCATGAGGCTTTCTTGACAGGGATTAGGGGCCTTGAGCCAAATGAAAGCCAATCTTTAAAAAACAGTGATTATGTGATGCAGAGATGAGGAAAATATATTCTCGTCATTGAAGTGGCATAAACAAATATCAATCATACAGGATTCTAACAAGTATTTAAATATCCCTTGGATAGGAAGAGGACCTCTGTATATGTCATCCTTTTCTTACTACAACCAAAAACTGGATACTTTTAACTGTAAATGTCAGTTGTCTGGGCCAGGTCAGAAGGTCACAGTGGGCGATTCCTTTAGGGAGAACTCTGTTTCTTGGTTGGTTGATTGGTTAGTTGAAAATCATAAAATAGCATTTAGAAGTTGTAGAATTTTAGAGTTCATAAATTTTAGAGTTTTTTAACTGCAAAGGTTCTTAAAGAACCTCCATCAGCTTCATTTTATAGAAGAAAAATCTGAGACCCAATAATTTGACTTTCCCAGTTAGCGTGAAGACAGAAACAAGACTCAAGCCCAGTTCTTTAGACTCCATGTTCAGGACTCACACTCATTTTGCAATTACACATAGATATGTATCCTTTTGTCCCCAAAATAGTTCCACTGTCTCAGGAAGCTAAAACTCCTGAATCTATTAGCAGGGAAGTTGGAGGGAAAGAAGAAAGAAATAAGACTGTTATCTTCAAAGGCAATCCTCTGTCTAGTCTAGATTCAGATCCTACAATAGTATAGAATTAGTCGTGGGTCTTCTTATTGTTTATTCAATTTTTCGCTTGTGTCCGACTCTTTGTGACCATAGCACCCTATACCTTCCTATTCTCCACTATCCCCAGAAGTCTATCCACGCTCATGTTCATTGCTTCCATGACACTATCTATTCATCTCCCTCTCTGCTACCCCCTTTTCCTTTTGCCTTCAATCTTTCTCCACATCAGGGTCTTTTCTAACAAGTCCTGTCTTGTTATATAGACAAAGTATATAAGCTTCAGCTCTACTATGTGACCTTCCAGTGAACAGTCTAAACTAATTTCTTTTAAGTATTGATGGCCTTGATCCCCTTGCTATCCAAGGAACTCTGAAAAGTTTTCTCTAAGCATCATAATTCAAAAGTGTACATTTTATAGTGCTCACTTTTCCTTTATAGTACAACTCTTACAGCCATACATTGTCGGAAAAGCCATAGCTTTGACTATACAGGCCTTTGTAGGAAAGATGATGTCTCTGCTTTTGAGTATACTGTGCAGATTTGCCATAGTTTTCCTTCCAAGGAGCTGGCATCTTTTAATTTCGTGACTGCAGTCGCCATCTGCAGTGATCTTTGAGTCCAAGAAGATAAAATTTGATAGTTGTCATTTCTTTTCCCTTTTTTTTAACCAGGAATTGATGGGACCAGTTGCCAAGATGTTAGTTTTTGATGTTAAATTTCAAACTAGTTTTTATAATCTCCTCTTTGACCCTCATCAAGAGCTTCTTAATTCTTCACTTTCTGCTTTCAGAGTAGTATCATCTGCATATCTGGGATTATTGACATTTCTACTGGCAATCTTAATTCCTACTTTTGATTTGTCCAGTTCTATTTGTTATTAAATGAATCACATGATAATATACAGCCTTGTTGTGTTTCTTTTCCAATGTTAAGCTGATAATTTCTAACATATTCGGTTCCAGCTTTTGCTTTTTGGACTGTGAACAGGTTCTTCAGGAGTCAAAGCTAGCTGATCTGGTATGCCCATGTCTTTGAGATATACCTTGTTCTAAAATTTCAGCCTCAGGGATCTCTGCTACTGTCTTATGACTAGAGAATAGGTTGACAGGCTTTTCCAATAGCATCAATGATTTCCATATTCTTTTATGTGACACATAAGAATATCTGATATCCACTGACAAACACTGGATGAATGTTGTTGAGAACAACTATATAGGAGGTGCAATGAACGGCGCTGGGAATCAAAAAGATTCATGTTTATGAGTTCAAATACTGCCTCAGACACTTAGTAGCTATGGGACCCTGGGAAGTCACTTCACCCTGTTTACCTCGGTTTCCTCATCTATAAGGTGAGCTGGAGAAGGAAATGGCAAAGTACACAGTATCTTTGACAAGAAAACTAGAAATTGGGTCACAGAGAGTTAGACACAACTGAAACAACTCACCAATGAAATTTCAGATAATTTTATTTGTACATTGTATAAAATAAACAGATTCACTTTAAGTCAGTCAGGCAAAAAGCATTTATTAAATACCTTCTATGTGCTAAGTACCGGGGATAAAAAAAAAATACAAAAAACAGTCCTTGTCCTCAAAGAGCTCACAGTTTAATGTGACAACAAGTAAACAAATATGTACAAACAAACTATATGCGGCATAAATAGGAAATAATTTACAGAGGAAAGGCACCAGGATTAAGGGGGATTGGGAAAGGTTTCCTGTACAGGGCAGAATTTTAATTGGAACCTAGAGAGACCAAGGGAAGCTAGAAAGCAGACATGAGAAGAGAGAGAGAGAGCATTTCACGCATGGGGAACAGCCAACGGAGATGCCCAGAGCTGAGAGATAGAGTTTCTTCCTCATGAAACAGCAATGAGTCCAGTCAGTGTCTCTGGATTTAAAATTATATGATGAGGAGTAAGGTGTAAGAAGACTGGAAGGGGATTGAGGGTTGGGCCTATTTTATGATGGGTTTCGAGTGCCAGCCAGAGTATTTTGTATTTGACCTTAGAGGCAAAAGGGAGACGGTAGAGCTTATTGAGCAGGGAAATGATCTGATCTGATTCTATACCTTAGGACAATCACTGTAGTGGTTGAAGAGATTGGAGTAGGGAGAAACTTGTGGCAGGCAGATCCACTACCCAGCTATTGCAATAGTCCAAGCATGAAGTGTTGGGGTCCTATCCCAGGGGAGTGGCAGTATTAGAGGAGGAGTGTACTAGAGAGGTGTTGCAAACATGAAATCCACAGACCTTGACAATAGATTGAATATGGGGAAGAGAGAAGGTAAGAGATAGTGAGAAGTTGAGTTGTTAGCCTGGGGCACTGGGGGGATAGTGGTACCCTTAACAGTAATAAGTTTAATTTAGACTAGTATGAACATAAAACTAGTCATTTTTTGTAAAGTCAGAAATACAAAGCATACCAAAAACATTTGCACTCTATTTTCCCAAGCATTCTACATTTAGAAATTCAAACTGCTATAATGAGTATGATATTATTGCCCAAGGCTAAAATATCAATTAAAGGTTTTACTAATCATGTTTATTAAAGGAGAAACCATAAACCTGCATTCTTCAATATATAAAAACATAATAATCTAATAGATCTAAGAACAAGTTAATTCTAGAATCATTAAGACGATCCTAATCCCCAGGTTTTAGTGGTAAAGTATGAATTTCTTAGGCAATATTGCTGATCTAATGTAAGCTTTTTCCATGATGATTTTGAACAGTGCCATAATGAATATTCATAGATGTTTCAGTGTCTTAAAAGATTCATTTTTATGTCTTTGGTTTTTGCTGATTCTTCTTTTACCAAGACAGAAAAAGATCATCTATGATCATTTGTCTTAAGCTTTCATTCTACTGTTTTGATTCAATGTTATTTCATAGTATTTTCGGACAAATATTTTCATCTTATGCAGCATGGCTGAAATTTTCAGGTCTTGGTGATGAATCTTTTCTAAATATCCCCTTTCCTATTTACCTCCAATTAATCAGAATCCAGAAGGTTTGAAAATGACAAAAATTCCAAATGGTCAGACCAGAGAAGTGTACCCCTAAGGGCTCCAAGTGACCTGATTCAGAACCAATCTGTGACTCTCAAAATTCAACAATTATCCATAATTGCCTGTTATGTACAATCAAAGCTCTCACAACTGTATGCTGGAGCTGTATACCTAAAAATAGCAGAATGGAGCTTGGTTATTTTTAGGTAAACAGCTCCAGCAAACAGCGTAGAAGAGTTGTCCTTCTGCAAAGGTGTCCTTTCCAAATTAGCAGTGCCTTCTGGTCCTTCACCATCTATTGTTGCCAAGACAATGACAATAATATGAGGTCTGAGCTGACCTATCTGAAAGAATGCCCGTGTTTTAAACACTTATTTTCAGCAGCGTGATTGGCCAACCTGTCATTTATGTTACCAAACTTTGGGAAATGGGGAAAGACAATCAACAAGCATTTATTTAATACTTGGTGTGCACTAGGCACTGTGCTGGATGCTGAGGACATAAATACAAGGAACCAAACTATCCCTACTCACAGGGAACTGGCATTCTAATGATAGAGACAACCAGCACATATATAAAAGTATGTATGGAAGAAATAGGCCTAGGGATGACTGGACTTGTGATTTTATTCACATGTAGGTAACGCCTAAATAGGGAGTCACTTTCCCTACTTACTGATCTGCACCTACTTGGAAACTTATAGTCTTATATAGTTGCCTGGACTACTGAGAAATTAAGTGATTTGTCCAGGGTCACACAATCATTTTGTTTCAGAAGTAAAACTTGAACACAGGTTTGCTGAATTGTGGGCAGCTCTCTGTCCACTATACCACACTGCCTATTGCTAAATAAGCCTAAAGCAAATAAATGTGAAGTACTTAAATTTGTAAGACAGTTTGAGATGATAAACACTTCCTTTTGGATGGGACTGGGACAGAAAGGGGAGATCAGGAAAGGCAATGTGAAAAAGGTGGTATTTAAGCTCTGTTTGAAGGAAGAAAAAGAGTCTGTGGCAGAGTTCAAGAGCAAAGCATTTTAGGCATGGAGATAAGTACAAAAGCATGGAGACAGGAGATAAAATACCTTATATGAGAAACAGAGAGAAGGCCAAATGTGATTGGATAGCAGGGTGCAGGTTGGAGACTTACTATCTAGTGAGCCTGGAAAGCTAGATTGGGAGCAGATTGAGAAGGGCTACAAAAGCTGAGTAGATTATATTTTGTCCTAAAAGAAATAGGAAACCATTAGAGTTAATTGAATAGGAGAGTGACTTGGTCAGATCTACATTTTAAGAGATTACATTGACAATAGTGTGTAGGATAGAGTAGAAAGGAGATACATATGGTTATAATTATGTCAAATTATTTGTGTTGCAGATTTCATATCTGCTTCTCTTGAAAAATTAACGAGCAGCTCTGTTTTGTTGCAGCAACAGGAACAAGATCCTACAAACCTGTATATTTCTAATTTGCCATTGTCCATGGATGAGCAAGAACTTGAAAACATGCTCAAGCCATTTGGACAAGTAATCTCTACAAGGATACTGCGTGATTCCAGTGGTACAAGTCGTGGTGTTGGCTTTGCCAGGTAAGTATGTCTTTTTTTTCCATATGGTTCATTGTTATGTCTGCCATTTTATGTACCTTAAGGAAATAAAACATTACCTTGTTGGATGTTTCAAAAGAAGAAGCATTAGGGAAAAGAAGGAGGAAAGCTATGACTAAATACAGTGGGGCACTGATTTTGATTTTAAAATGTTTTTGTATGTTCTCCAACAACTTTAAAATTTCCCAGCAGGACTTTTAAATCTGAGAAGGCAAAGTATTTTGGAGGCCACATTGGGGAAAATTTTCCTAAGAGTAATTATATCAAGTGCAAAGATGGTCATCATGTATGCATGTGTGTGCACACACACATACGTTTCAGATAATTTTTTTTTCCTCATTAGTGGATAGAAATTTGTCAACAGTAATAGTAGCTGATGTTTATGAAGCATTTTAAAGTTGGCAAAAGTTTGCATGCATTCTTGGATTCTCATTTAAGCCTCATAGCAATCTTACAGTACTAAGGTATGAATGAATCCATTTTAAAGAAGTAGAAATTAATGCTCAGAATGGTCAAGTGACTTGATCATGTTTACACAGTGATGAAGTGTCAGAGGTGAGTTTTGAATACAGATCTACAAGTCTAGCACTCTATCCACTATGCTTTGCTGCCTCTCAGTTAACTTTTTATAAAACATTTGATACTTGCCAGGTGTGCTGCCACAAATTCATAATCCCTGCTACTGTGGAAAGAGTGCTGGGCTGCAGTGGGTTAAATCAAAACTTGAAAGTTTGTCACCGATATGGTGAGCCACGGGGAAGGGTGAGGGACTCCATTTCACTAAGAAGTGAACCAACCCAGTTTGGAGAGGAGCATGTTAAAGCTCCCCTGCTAATCAGTAATGGGCCGGAGCCCATCTTCATTCATTGCATTTCCATTCTGGGGAAAATAGGGAACCTAGTCTCAATAAAATAAAGCAAAGTAAAATAAGTTTAAAAAAAAACCTGATTTTCTGGCCCATACACCTTATGATGAAAATGAAAATAGAATTCTTAAGAAAAATTGTTGTGATGCGAAACTTGAATTTTTACATTTAGCACAAATAGAATTTTCTATGATATGTAAGGAGACACTAAAGTCACCTGTTAATGTTATCAAATAGTGGATAAGTTCTCTCTTTTTTTTTTAATACTCATTTCATTGTTGGGGAGCAGCCTTGTACTTAAGCTATTGGGAAGTGAGATGGGATTAGTATAGATTCATTAGCTCCCTTTGTTATTGCATGTTGTTCAGGCAGTGTAGGTTTGGTTTGTGGTTCAGAAAAGTTATTGCAGCATTAAGAAGGAATAAAAAAAAATTGGTTGTGACTGACACTGTTGAGAAACAACCACCACTTTGATGGGGCTAGCAGGGCCTATGCCATAGGATCCTTTGGGACTTGGTGGAGCTTTAATTTTGGTCAGTGTGCTTGTGCACTTAATCCCTCTACTGATGCAGATGGATCTCCAGATAAAACTTAATAGATGAACTTCTAGAATTGTTGTGGCCTCTCTATTTGTCACCCTGTGGCCAAACTGATAATGAGTCTATCTGAACTTAGCTTCACTAAAGATAATTATAGAAACCAGAAGTACTCCCCATGTGATCTACGGACTGCTGGGGGCTCCCAGCTATGAGATCAAAAGTGTTTTTGTGATTATACTAAGTTTTTATTAGCTTATTAAAATAATCCTTCCATTTCTAACTACATATATCTGTAAGGCTGGGTTTCTTTGTATACTTCAACTAAAACCACACCATGCAATAGATTGGATACAGAAGCAAAATGAGAATCCATCTCTTCTCCACTAATCCAGATATTAAAGAAATTTGCAAAAATAATGCCACTTTTTCAATTAAAAACTTATTTTAAAAGTTTTGTTTTAATAGATTTGTCACTGTTATACATTTAATTTAATACATTTAAAAATTTATAACACGGTGAATATTGATAGATATAACCCGCATGATAAATGAAAGCTCTCTGGGGTCCTCAAATATAAAGGAATCCTGAGAGCAAAAAAGTTGAAAACAATGGATACCAATTTTCAAAGAATTTAAATACAATGAATGTAATTAATGCTAAAAGTACACTGGATATAAATTAATATTTAGTATTTGAAAGGTGTGTTGGGCTCATCAATTGGAAACAGCAATTATTTTTATGTGAGTGTACATGAGCATTAATATAATAGACATTAATATTATAAACTACCAAATAAACCAGCTTTTATTTTATTAGAGTTATGTTTTACCAGGTCATGCCTATTATATTTAATGGCATTCATATACATAAAAACAAATTAAAAATAAAAAGATTTCTAAATATTTACAAGTGTTTTGTATTTATATATCAATAGGATGGAATCAACAGAAAAATGTGAAGCTGTTATTGGTCATTTTAATGGAAAATTCATTAAGACACCCCCAGGAGTTTCTGGTATGTTACTTAAAATTTTATCAGCAGCAACTTTTATACTTCCATACATTTCCTTGATATAAGTTCTTCTGCATGAAATACTTTAAGTAAATTTAGGTATATATTTTTAAAGTTGCGTGGTTTGAACTATCAATTACAGTTTTTAAAAAATCCAATTACTATATATGTTTAGTGAAAGTATACCCTAGTATTATCATATTTTAAAGTTTTCATTCCTTTTTTTTTTAAATTTTATTTTATTATTATCATTTTTAAAGTTAACTTGTTTGTTCACTTTTAGGTTACAAGATTCTGTTCCATAGTCACTTCAGTTATAGATTTTTCTCCCCTTCCTCCCCATGCCCCCATGGTGGCATACAATCATGTATAGGATCTGCAAACTCCTTCACATTGTACAATAGTCTGGTTGTATAGGTGTTATAGCCAATGGAGTGAACAATGAGAAAAGAGAAACAAAAGCCGAACATTGAAAAGAATGATAGCATGCATTGCTTCAGTCTCCATTTAAACTCTGATCTTTCTGGATCTTTCTCTGAATGT
>CM053596.1:168102433-168118199 GCA_028646575.1 Pseudocheirus occidentalis
GAAAATATGAACAGTGCTTTAAATAGAACATTTTGGTCACAATGTTACAGATTTCCACATGTTCACCAGCCACCCTTTGTGGTATCCCTAAACTAATGAAGTAAATTTTCTTTATTACATGTTACCTTTTTTCTTTTTTAACTATAGCTAATTAGGAATATCTAGTTCAACACCACCCCCCCCCCTAATTTTCCAAATGAGGAAACTGAAGCTCCATAGTTTAAGTGATTTGCCCAAGGTCAGACAGGCTGTAAATTGGATAGTATGGATTTTAACTCAGTTTCAGAGACTACAAGTTTAGTACTCTCATGCTGCATCTTCCTCTTGTGTTTTTTAGCATCAGGATGCCTAACTATCATCTTCCATTATTCAGGGGAAAGAAATGCATAATTTTGTTAAGATTTATATTTCATGTACTGATCGTCAGCTTTTTTCAAGATCTTTTTTTGAGCATATATCCAAGTTTCACTCAATTTATGATTAATATAATTTTTATTTATTTTGATATTTTAATCATAAAACAGATATTCAAATGTTAAAAATGTAAACGGAATATAAATCTGTTTTCAATATGACATGATATTACAAAAGTATATAACAACACAAACTATGATGAAAAGCCTTTCTGTGGTAGACACAAGAACAGGAATAAAAGGAACAATATCTGAGATAGAGTTTGAAGTTTGCATCTGCTTTTTACATTTTTCTATTAGGAATACATGAATGTATTTTAATGGCCAACCCTTAAGGGAGAAAAATATTATCACTGATTGATAGTACCTTAATAGTACTGTCTGGGAATCTGGGTACTGGTGGGAAGAGTGCCATAGATCTTAAGCCTCTGACAATTAAAAGTAAAGCATAAACTAAAGGGATATCCTTACTATATGCTACCGTTTATAAACACTAAGAAGATAGATTAATGTGTTAAGGTTGGTCAGACCAGTTAACCTGAAAGACTATTTCAATTTAAAAATCAACTATAAATCAATTCTTTTGTATATTTGAGCCTAAATTGATTCATTCTTGCTTTTGGAAACAGCCAACTGGGGCTGAAAAAAAGAAAATTCAGGATGTAAAAGGGAAAAAATATACAACTACTCTACAGAAAGTAGAGCTAACAATAAGTTTTTTTTTAATGTTTAATTTTTTTACTGGTGGTTTTGAACATTATGTATTTCAATAGATTAAAGTTATGTATTTTATTGCCAAGAAACCATTGATTCAAGTATTCATACACTAACATGCATACACACATTAATGCAAACAAACAAGATTTCTTGAAACCTTTTTAGGAGGTTCACACAATTTTTCAAGTCTTTTTTTTGGCTTTTTCCTCTTCCATTTTGTTTTCTTTTTCTTAAACTGTCTTCTAGCCCGTACATTTTCTTAAACTAGGAATCTCAGAAACACTATTTGGAAGCTAACAATTATTTTACAAAGAAAAACAGGACTTCATCTAAATACAACATTTTTCTTTGGAAGTCCCAAAACTTATGACAAGGAAAAATATTTTTAATACTGAGATTATTTAATGAATATGTATGTATTCCCTGTTTATTTTCATTTTAATCCTTTTTTTCCTTTCGTGGCTATCATAAAATAAATATTGTTGTATTTGCTCTTCTATAATATATAATTATGAATTGTATTGAGTCTCTTTTTAAAAAGTTCTCCGTTTGATTCTCTCAGACATGAAAGTAATTCTTGTCATGTGTAATTAGAAATATTTTTCATTCCCCAGTTAAGGTTTCCAATCTTCTTAATATATTTTATACCCTTCCATACTGTCTTCTCTCTTATTTCTGTAAATTATCCTTGATATCATCACAGAACACTTTAAAGTAGAACCACATGGCATATGGTTGTGATGTAATTAACAAGAACAATTATGAGGTCATTTACTTAGTGTAATAGTTCAAAAGTCCTGATGAAAATACATTTTGTCATTGAGAAGTAATTTCTTTTAAAATGAATGCAACTGGGGTGGCTAAGTGGCACAGTGAATAGAGGACCAGCCTTGGAGTCAGGAGGGACTGAGTTCAAATCTTGCCCTCAGACGCTTAATACATACTAGCCATGTGACCTTGGACAAGTCACTTAACCCCAAATACCCTGCCTTCCCCCCTCAAAAAAGAAAAAATAAAATTAAATGAATGAAGCACTTGAAATGATGGTTTGATTTATTTTTCCCTTTTACCTATGCCAGATTTAATAATTCATGTAATTAAAAGTTCCTGATAATGAACTTCATCAAAAACCCATCCTGAATTCGAGATTCAATGGGGTATTAAACTGGGATTGTGCAGAGCATACTATCCTTTCCAGCTGGGAATGTGAGAAGTAACTCCTGTTCTTTGCATGTACCTTCTAATGAATCTCCCAAGTTTCATTATTGTTCCTTTGGCTGAATTTTTCAGATAATAATCACAAAACTATAATACATATCTCATTTTCAGATATACAGTTGATGAAACACAATTAACTTATGCCTTTTATGAAATTTTGAATAATAAAATAAGAGACCACATGAAGTCTCCTGTTTACCTGTTGCTATAGTAACCAGGTAATCTTGAATGACTTCAAGCTGTTATCTTAAAAAAAATGTTGGGTTGAAAGCTCTTCATAGGACCTTGAGAGAGTAAGTTCTTTGGGAAAGGAGGAGAACTAATGAGATGGAAGAAGACAAACTGTTTATTTGGTGACGAAAGTGAAAAAAAACTCCTAGGGTTTGCTAGAGAAAGGAGACTTTTAGAAAAATATTCTGGTATTTTATTGCAATTATAGATAGTTATTGCTATAGAGAAATTTCACTGCCCTGCTGGGATTTCCTTTCTGCAAATCCTGGAGCAATTATAAGATGGAAGTCTGGAATGTATAAACAATGTCCTTTGAACAATAAATCTTTCTTACTGAACTTGAACAGAAACGTGGCGCCCTTTATCTTGTGGCCCTTTGCCTCTGCTTCCTTTTTAATAAAAGGAACAAGTGTCTACTCTGAGGATACATACACACATCTCTTTGGTTACATCATTTTAAAAGATGGGTACAGTGCATTAAGTGAATGAAAACAAGGGCATAGTTGCGGTGTTGACGCTATTGATTTCCAAGTCACATCTTCAGTATTCACATAAACACCTAACTGGCCTGTGTTGGTATGCTTGGAGATTTCATTAGGACCCTGGCATAGTAGTTTTCCATTACATTTCTTCATTTCACTCTGCAATCTTTAATGAACATTTTCTTGCTACTGAATTACAAACAAACAAACAAACCAAAAACAACAAACACAGTGTGGTACAGCAAAAATTACATTAGATTTGGCACACTCTGATCAAACCCAGAAGCCTTGGGTTCAAATTCTACTTTTCTCCATATTATGTGTATGACTTTGAGCAAGTCACCTAACCTTTCTGGGACTCAGTTCCTTCATTTATAAAAATACCATTTTATACTAAAAGGCTCCTTAAGGCCTTTTCCAGTTGCAATCTACCATTTTAATAGTCAATGTCTTTCTTTTTAAATGGCACCATGTGAACATCACATTACAAACTGAATATGCAAATGTCACTCTGAGTGTACCAAAATGGGGGGAAAAATATCTACACTAATCAGGGCAAACAAGACCTAAAATCCTAAAGAGGAGGTAACTGTCACTTAGAATTAACTGTAAAAAAGCATGAGCTCCATTATTTTGCTGAACTTACAAACCTTATACAATGTTTACAATAAGGTTTGGAAAGTTGCCTAGCACTGGAATATATACAATTAAACAACATAGTTGAATTGCTCTTTCAAGTCAGTACTGCTAAAAAGACCTTCATTGTACTCATATGATAGTCATTCTTGGAACTTTTAACATAAACAGGAATAGAGAACATTCATTTGTAATTCTATCTGAGTGCATATGGGAAATTTTTTTTCACATTAAACCCCATGGAAACTAAAGATAGAAATAATAAAGGTATCACTGAATGAGAATCAAGTTTTTGACTGATGGAAGAATATAGTCCTTTTATTTTGTTAGCAATTGAGCTTAATACTCTACTCTTTTGACATTCATTTAAGCTTACATAAGCTTCAGTTTTTGTTTAAGACTATTGCAAAGTTAATTTGTATTTCCCTGAAAAGCTTTGCAATATAAATTTATGCAATATAAACTTTCTGGTTTCTCATTTCATAACATTTGCTCAAAAATAGCAAATTTAAAGAGACTACAGAAAGTACTGAAGACTGAAAACAAAAGAAAACAGTGAGCCAGTGGTAAAGCCACATTTTAGTATATTAAAGTTGGATTAAATGAAATGAACATATCTGGCTTGTAAAAACACAGTAATCCTTTAGCATTGGTGACAATGAAAATACCTATTATATGTAACCTAGTTTTCTGAAGAAAGAAAAATGCAAATATATTCACATTATATATATATATATATATATATACACACATACATATATATATATATATACATATATGTGTGTATTATGCCTGTAAAACCTGGAAAGCATTCAATCACCATGTCAGGAAACTGAATCTCTTCCATTTGAATTGTCTTAGGAAGATTCTCAACATCACCTGGCAGGATAAGGTACCAGGCACTGAAGTCCTTACTTGAACTAAACTGCCAAGCATTCAAACTCTTCTTTAGAGAGCACAACTCCAATGTATTGCCCATGTTGTTCTAATGCAAAACATATGACTGCCAAAAAGACTTTTTATGGAGAACTCACACAGGGCAAGTGTTCACATGGTGATCAGAAGAAATGACATGAGGACACTCTCAAGGTCTCTCTCAAAAACTTTGGAATTGATTGTGTGACGTGGGAGTCCCTGGCACAGGACTACTCAGCATGGTGTGCCCACATCAGAGAAGGTGCTGTGCTCTATCAGCAAAGCAGAATTGAAACAGCTCAAAGGAAACATAGTACATGCAGATTTGGAGAATCTACCCCAAATGTTCACCTGGGCTATTTGGGCCCAACCTGTGGTAGAGCATTCCAAGCTCATGTTGGTCTGATCAACCACAGTTGAACACATTGAAATTTGACTTTAGCACAGTGTTATCATTTTGGTCCTCTTGAAGATTGAAGGACAACAACCAATGCACGCATGTGTGCGCACATGCACACACATATGTATGTATATGTATATATACAGGTATATTCATAGGATCATAGATAGGGAGCTAGAGAGGATTTGAGAGGTCATCTAATACAGGGCTTCTTAAACTTTTTCCACTTCAGAACCCTTTTCATGTTTTGGCAGCATTTGGTGACATTGTGTGACATGAGAACATGCATAGTGCAAAGTATAACATGCTGTATTTTCAGAACCAGGGCTGCAATGAAGTTGTGCCATGCAGCATGGGTAAGGGCTGCCCAAAACCCCTTGGATTTGTTATGCATTCGATTTTGGATTAATTTTTGGTTGCTGAATATTCAGAAACCTTTTGCTATTGTCCAGAAGCACTGAGCTAATATAACCACCTTAATCTTACATATGTAGAAACTGAGGGCCACAAAAGATAAGTGACCTGAACAAGGTCATATAGGTAGTTTGTGATAGATAGGACTTTTATATTTTCCCTTTAAGTGATTTTAGACTCCTTGTACAGATGTTGGGCTATGTATATATATATAAACATATGCTGGCATAAGGGGCAGCTGGGTGGCGCAGTGAATAAAGCACTAGGCTTGGCATCAGGAAGATGCATCTTTGTGAATTCAAATCTGTCTTCAGATACTTACTAGTTGTGTGACCCAGGGCAAGTCACTTAACCCCGTTTGCCTCAATTTCCTCATTTGTAAAATGAGTTGGAGAAGGAAATGGCAAACAATTTTAATACTTTTGCCAATAAAACTCCAAATTGGGTCACAAAGAGTCAGACACGAGTGAAAAAAACAACCAACCTAAAGCAACAACAATGCTGGTAAATGTCTAATGCTTTCTGGAGGAGAAAAATGTATCCATACACCAAGTTTTTTTTAAACTTGATATGCATTTTTAAGATTGTCTTAAGTCTAGACAAGTAACAAAACAATAAATCAAGGCCTGATGTGTAACAATCACCAATCTCTGAAGTGCAAATGTTCACTCTGAAAATTTAATTATTGGCTCTGGCAAACGGCTTAGAGCTGGCTCCAACCTACCCCTGCTGTATAGTTTTGACAATAACTTTAAATTATGTCAAAACTGATTTCATTGGTATAAGAAATGGCCACTACTAAAATGGGTCAGCCCATTCTTTGCTACTTTTGAACTTTAGAGAATCCCCTGTAGCATCAGTGGCTTACCCAGAGTAACAAAGTCAGTATTTATCAAAATCAGAACCTGAACCCAGATCCTCCTGGCTTTGAGACTGGCCCATTACCTCCTGTAGCTGTGTTGGAGCAGGAGTACTATATGATCTAGTATAAAGAATATTTATTTCAATATCAAGAAGAAAATGGGGCAGATTCCTTTCCTTCTCTTTGTCTCTGTTTTTCCACCTATTGAAAGGAACTGCTTTATGTACATAACAAAATTTATTTTTAAATTGTACAGCTTTGAGCTATTTGTCAAAGAAGTTGATCTCTATATGTCAATATCATAATATTTTGATGGTGGGGTATTTGATTTTTTTTTATATCTAAAGAATAAAATAGTCATTTAAAATATTGATTTTTTTCTTCTCTAGACCATAAGATATATATTTTTTGTTTTGTGGAAAGGAGCACCTGATGAACAATTTATGACCATTGTAAACTAACAACAATCTTTCCCTAGAAATATTATAATATTTTCTATTTTGGAAAATGCCTGATGTACCCATAAAAGAATTCAGGGATCAGGTTTTGCAGTCATCCTGTGCCATATGACATGGTTGAAGATTTGGTGATAGCACTGGGGATTGGAGAGAGAAGTAGATTTGGAATCAGATGCTTCTGGTTCAAATTCCGAGCTCTGAAGCTTCCTAGTTGTAATACCTTGGAGAGATCACTACATTTCTGATCCTTGGGTACCTTTATCTGTAAAAAAGAAGGGACAGTGCTTGGTGGCTTCCAGAGCCCAGAAAATATGTTGTAGTCTGCTAATCCAGACTAGTACAGGAAATTTTATACAGTAGTTCAGCTTTGCTCTCTTCAGAGAATTCAATTCCTAACAATAACATGTTAGGAAATAGGGCTGTCATCAGGTAGCCTTACCCTTACACGGTTATTCTCCTGCATTTGCTCTTTCCCCCTTTCCCATTCTGGAAACATTCAGTCTGGACCAGACCAGTGGATCTGGCAGTCTGAAATTCTGTTGCTGATAGTTGAGGATTTTTTGTTCTTGTGAACTGTTAGTTTTCCTATGTTATATCAGCTTCAAGAAGTTAGGCACATACCTGAAACCTGTTATGGAATTTTCATCTAATATAAAGATGGACCATTTCAAAACCAAGGACAACTCAGGGGCTACATTTTCCATGATCCCTCAGCTAAAAGTGATAAATTTCTACTTGAGAAGCTCTCAGCACTTTGTCAGTTCCTCTCATAGAATTAGACACATTAGAGTTGGAAGTGACCTCAGAGGTGATCTATTCACCTTATTTTTGCAGTTGGGGAAACTGAGGACCAGTAAAGTCAAGTGACTTGCCAAATTTGAACCCAGGTCTTCAGACTTCAAATCCAGTATTATTTCTGCTTCAGCAGGGTACCTCCTTGTCATTTTTCACATTCTATCTACTCAGAATTATTTGAATAGATGATTGGAAAATAACTTATTAAATATTTATTGTGCTAAGCACTGCATTAAGCCTGAAGATACAAATACAGAAGTGAAAACAGTCCCTACCCTAAAGGAGCTGTATTGATCAACTCAAACTTCACATGAGTTGGCATTTGAAGAGTCTTGAAGGATGGAGTGAAATTACATAGTTCCGTTGAAGTGGATGGGCAGAGGAATCTGAAATGCTTCCACTTACCACCTATGTGAACCTTAGTCAAGTCATTTAACTTCTATGGAGCTCAGTTTTCTCCTCAGTAAAACTGGTAAAGTTCGGGCAGATAGATATGGAATAGAATGCCAGGACAGGAGTCAGGAAGACACATTCAAATCTGGCCTCAGACACTTAACTAGCTGTGTGTCCCTGGACAAATCAATTAACCCAGTTTATCTCAGTTTCCTCATCTGTAAAATGAGCTGGAGAAGGAAAGAGCAAACCACTCCAGTATCTCTGCCAACAAAGCCCTAAGTGGAATCATGAGGAGTCAGACACAACTGAACCAAACAACTGAGCAACAACAAAATTGGTAGAAGTGAAGGAAAGATGTACCAGTCATATAAGACTTTTAAGGTTTTCAGATCTCTTTAATTATATTATCTCCTTTAATTAGATGGCTTCTTGGATCCCTTCCAGGGCTTGCTCTATGATCTTATTATCAAAGCTATGTTTTAAGAAAATATTAATTTGCAATCTCATGGAGAATTTATTGTAAACAAAGAAAATCTTATGATAACAACTTTTGTAAATGTTATAAAAGAGTATATGGGAGATAATTGAGTTTAAATTTTTTAAATTTTTTAATGGCCAGTTGCAAGAATTTGTTTTATTTAATGGTGCATATTTTTATAAGGATTTTTCCCCCCTCCCCACCATTGGGTGGCGGGAAGCATTTGGTACAGAGAAAGAATTAATTTTTTGATTATTAAAAAAGATAAAATTTAACTTCAGAGAAAGAAGAAAATGGAAAGTAGGTGCTGAAAGTGTTGTTCAAACAGCTTTCTGTGAAAATCAATGTATTAAAGGAACAGTTTGTTCAGAAAATATGATACTTTCTATTTTCTCTACTGTTAACACATAAAGTATTGCAAAGCATACATACTCTTTAAAGAGCTATGCAGTTGATGTTCAGAGGGTATCTATAACCAAAGTGCCCCTTGTATGGTGCACCAGATTCTGATAGTGTTCCACCATTAGTTGTTTTTCATTTGGAATCTCATTTTATGAAATTCAAGTATTGAGGGAATCCTACATGAACAACTGTAGGTGTTCTCTGAAGGTACAGATTGTGGTATAAATAGAACAGAAGTCATTAAAGATAAGGTCAACTATAAATGAAATTGTCTCTGTTGCATTAGCAGTTTGGTATAACTATTTCATGTTAGAGCGAGTATTAAGGAGAATCAAAACAGGATATTAAACAGATGGTGCTGAATAAAATACATTTATTTTATTTATATAGCAGTTTTTTCCATTTAGGAACATGTCTTGAGTTCTTGGTTTAAATTTTTAAAAATCATTATTTAGCAAAGCAAACTGGTCTTATTGTTCTATAATCAACAACTGAACATCTTTCTGGGATGAAGTTAATTCACATATGTTGAAAAGTAAAAATAAATTCACAAAAATTAGGTTTACACCATAATATTTGTTGAGTGTGATGTGGAGCTATTCCAAGCAGAACGACCAGCTTGGGTTTGTTTTTCTTATACATATACACCCACACAACATGAATTTAAAAATATATCCAGGCTTTGTCATTGCTTTGGCTCTTAAATACAGTTTTAGATGAAAAAAATCACAGTTCTCAGTTTTAGGTTTCAGATACTTATAATACAACCTACTGTCTTTTAATGTGAAGTGTGTAGGATATTATAGACTTCAGAAAATTCATAGACCTTGCTTGCTATGTCTCTGAGCTCTCAAAGACTTGAACAACCTCCATGGCAGTTTAAAACAGAAATATTCACTCTAATATCCAAGATCAAATTTTGCCCCCTTTTTTCTGCCCTAAGTTAGCTAGTGTTTATAAAGTGCCTTAAGGTTTGCAAAACACTTCACATGTTAGCTCATTTTATCCTCACAACAACCCGGAGAGATGTCAACTCCCCATTTTATAGACGGGGAAACCATGATAGACAAAAGTTAAATGACTTGCCTTGAATCACGAAGATGATAAGTGTCTCAGGCTTTGAATGTGGGTTTACTGAACTCTAATTTGAGGACTTTGTGCCACCTAGGTGCTTAATTATATGTATCTGTTAATACCGAATTTCCTCTGGAAACTGAATATTTTTTAACATTATCCCCATTGTGTTAATAATTATATTGACATTGTAATGCATGTATTATTTGCATTGGAAAACAGTGCAGTCTTTCCCTAGAAATCATGTGTGAAGTGAGAAAAATTCTAGTTAGACGAGGTAGAGCCATAGTAATTGAAACATGATTTGTTTTTAGAGATGCTAATACTGATCCTAAGAAGACAATATAATTAACATTGATGGTTTACAACCCAGAGTTCTCAAGAACCAATGTTGGTGCCTTTCCTTCTGCTCCAGTATATAAAACAATCATCATCATCATTGTCATCATCATCATTATCATCATCATATAGCATCTATATAGCCCTTATTCTGTGCCAGGTGCTTTCCAATTCTTAGCTCTTTTGATTCTCACAACAACCCTGGGAGGTAGGTGTTATTATTATGTCCTTTTACAAATGATGAAACAAAGGCAAACAAAGGTTAACTTGCCCATGGTTACAAAGCTAGTCAGTGTTAAAGCTAGTTTTGAACTCAGATCTTTTTGACTCTAAACCTGGGCTCTGTCCACTGATAGGCAGAGAGAGATGGAGATATAGACATAAACACAGAGAGACAGGGAGCTGTATGTGTGTGTGTATTACATATGTAATAGGTATCAGAAAATTGCATTTAAAAGATTCTGCTACTTAAAATAGAAAACAGGCTAACTCTTATTGTTTCATTTACAAGCTTTGCCTGATAATTAATTTATAATTTTCAATTTAAAAATTAGACTAAATTATTATAGGATCATTGATCAGAAATTCTAAAGGACTTCAAAGGCCCTGTCTTTTTATTTTAGGCCATAGAAAGCTCTTGTAAATTTGTAAAAGAGTTGTGTATACAAAAATAATAAGCTGTAAGTTAAGTTAAGCCATAATTTTATATTAAACATAAAATCAAAGAGAAGAGATTTGAGAGAGGGTAAGGTGTACCAGCTGAAACAAAAATCTTGACAAAATTGAAGGTTTCCCCCTCCCTGCAAATAACATGAGGATAAGTCTTGAATGTTGTTAATACTGGATGCCCTGACATGAAAGGGACAGCAATTGTCTAATCCAAAAAGTTCAGTCATAATGATTGTTACATTGGATTTAGTGGGCACTTAATACTTCTTGTAAGAATGAAAGAGTGAAAGATTCTCCCATTCCATCTTATAATTAGAGCATATGCCCCACAGTCATAGCTAAGTTGTAGGTAGATAGGTGGCATGGGGGACACAGTACTAGACCTGCAGTCAGGAAGATTTGAGATCACATTCAACCTTAGATACTTTCTAGTTGTGCAGCCGCGTCCAAGCTTTGACTGTCATTCCTCATTTGCAAAATGTGGAAATTACCAGCAAATAATAGCACCTACCTCCAGCAATATTATTATGATGATAAAATAGTGGAGTATTTGTAAAGTGCTTTGTAAACCTTAAAGATGATGATGAAATGAACCAAGTTTTCAAATGAGAAACAGGATCCTGAATTCTAGCCTCACCAGCTCATTTTTTGACCTCAAGCAAGTAACTTCCTCTCTTGGGGACTCGGTTTCCTCATCTATAAAATTGGGATCTCAGATCAATGATCTCTCAGGCTGTTTCCAGTTTTATAAGTCTTTGATTCTATCAAGATTCTGGAATAGGTCAGAAGCATTTATAACCTTGTTAACAACAGAAAGATTATATAATGACCAGTGTCTGGTTCCCTAGCGAGCCCATTGATGTGAATGAGCCAGGGAAATTTGAGACCAGCCATTATCATGATGTAGGGTAATGAAAGCTGCTGCTAGAGATAGAGCACTGGACCTGGAGTCAGGGAGAGTCATCTTCATGAATTTGAATCTGACCTCAGATACTGGCTAGCTGTGTGACCCTGGGCAAGTCACTTAAGTTTGCCTCAGTTTCCTTATCTGCAAAATGAACAACAGAAAGAAATGGCAAACCACTCCAGTATCTTCACCAAGAAAACCCCTAAAAGGGGTCACGAGGAGGCAGACAATACTGAAAATTAACTTTCTTACTCCAAAACCATTGCTCTATCCGCTCACTGTAGCACATACTTGCCTTGGGAGATGGCTATGTGAGTGAAGTCTGGGTGACATTGTATGTATATGCATATACAAATATTTAAGTGTGCATATGCATTTACATGTGTATGCACATATATACACACATGCAGGTACATAGATATGTATATACACACATGTAAGTGCATTATATATCATATATACCTGCCTGTGTAGTACATCTATAATAGGTGTGTGTATCACTATATTGTTAACATGTGTGCATGTATTGTATTGTATAGTTATCTGTACATTGGTATATGTATATATCAATATATGTGCCTATCCATGTGCATAGACCTATATATGTGTAACATGTAATATTTGTGTGTGGGTGTTTATATACTGCGAACACATGTATATTATGCATGTATATGTATATGTGTATCTATGCATATATTTGCATGTATAATATACATATTTTCATGTGTGTATGTATGTGTGTATATATATCTATATATATCTATATATATATATATATATACAGAGAGAGAGAGAGAGACTGATAGATCAATCAATCCCTGGTACCTGTTAAAAACAAACTAAGATATGGTAAAATTAAAGTAGATGAGATTCCTAATTTGAAGTTGCTTATTGGAGAAAAAAGAAAATTAATGATGACAGAAGCTAGATAAAATTAATCATGGAAGTGAGGAATAAGAAGTATTTTGAAGCAAAAAAGGAATATAATTTGAGGGAAATGTAGGAACATAGGCATAAACAGAACCTCAGATTTATGAATAGTGTGTGTATATGTGTAATATATGCCTCTATTATCTATAGCTAGATGTAAATTTATAGAGATATATAAAAATACATACATAACACAAATATATACATATATATGAATAAATATGTACAACCCTGCCTCTAGGTATATATGCATGTATTCATATATGCACATATAGTGTGTGTACATGTGTGTATGTATGTGTACATAATATATAAAATATAAATATATGCATATATATGTATACACGCATACACAATAATTCTATCTCTTTGCCAGAGTCATTGGATATTTTTTAAAGCCCAGCATCCTAACTCACTTTTTTTTTTACATCATCACATTTCCTTACTATGCCTCCTGACACTCCCTTTGATAGCTATTGGGTTTCCATATACAGAAGAGAGGTATTAAAGCAAGGCTTCTTAACAGAGGGTCTGGGAACTATTTTCCAATATTTTTTGTAGCTATTACAATGTAACTGACATCCTTTGTAATCCTACATTTTTATTTTATGCATTAAAAAAATATTATTTTGGGAAAGGGTCCACAGGCTTTGGCAAATTTCCAGTGGGGTCAATGATACAAAAAAACCGCTAAGATCCCTGGCACTAAAGGAAAAAGATTAACAACCAAATGGAATTAATCTACAACTCCTGATGACTAACTCAAATACATCTTCCTCTCAACTTTCTTCCTTCTTTAAATTCAGGTTGGTGGTAGTTGGTTGTTGTCCTTCTTGAAGAGGACTAAAACAATATCACTATGCTAAAGTCATGTTTCAATGTGTCTAACTATAGCTGATCACATCAATATGAGCTTGGAATGCTCTTCCATGGATCAGGCACACACAGTCCATGTGAACATTCGGGGGTGAATACTCTAAATTTACCCATCCTACATTTCCTTCGAACTATTTCAATTCTGCTTTGCTCATAGAGCACAATACCTTCTCTGATGTAGGTATGTCCTGCTGAGTGGTCCTGTGCCAGTGTCTCCCATGTCACACAATCAATTCCAAAGTTCTTGAGAGAGACGTTGAGGAGTGTCCTTGTATAACTTCTGCCCACCATTGTGAACACTTGCCATGTTTAAGTTCTCCATAAAATAGTCTTTTTGGCAAGTGTGCACTCCAACGTGGCCAGCCTGTTGGAGTCTGTTAGAGTTGCACTCTCTGAAGCAGAGGTTGAATGCTTGGCAGATTAGTTTGGGAAAGGGCCTCAGTATCTGGTACCTCATCCTTTCAGGTGATCTTCAGAATCTTCCTAAGACAATTCAAATGGAAGCATTTCACCTAGACAGCCAAACCCAATCCCAAATTCTTCACTTCCAATTTATTTTTTCCCACTTCTGTGACAAAGTATGTTGCATGAAAATGAACCTGGAATACCCTCCCACTCACTTCTGTAATCTTTATTCTCTAAGGATTTTCTTTCAAGTTAGAGTTTCCATCTACTTTGATTATAAAATCTCTTAGTACCTTTTAACTTGTATCAGAGATCCGAAAAAATGTAGCTGACAAAACCACCTAATTAGTTGCTTATTGGAATCCAAGGAAATGCTATTTTATAACTAGGAATTGCCAATTTCTCTATCGTATCCCACAATGTAAAGTGTTCACGTTTTGAAAAATGCACCTTGAGAGATACATCGGGGGGCAGAGCCAAGATGGCAGCGCAGAAGCTGCAAGGTCCCGCAGCTCCCACACCGCCACCCTAAACACCCAGAAAATTATGAGCCCAGATAAAGTCTAGGACTCTCAGACTCACAAAAAAATACAGAGAACACATCTCTCGCTGAAGGCAGCTCGGCAGCAGGGGCTCATCACGGCAGCCAGGATGGAGGCTGAAACAGCCTGAAGCCGAGACCGTGACCAGGCCCGGGGCAGGGGAAGGAGTGGCTGAGCTGAGCCAAGCAGTCACCTCAGCCAGTCTTCAGGAGAGATCTACAGCCTCCAGCACCTCCACTTCTGCCAAGGCGTGAGGAACAGGGATGGGAGAGGGAGAGGGGCAGCTTGCACCGAACAGGAGCAGAGAGATCAAGCCAGCCCAAAACCGCAGCCTCTGCCATGCTAGGCCCCAGGGTGGCCTGGAGGAACTGAGTCTCCCAAAGAGTCTACTTCAAAGAAAATCTAAAGCACCTGCCTGAGGGGATCTTAAAATCCTCAGAGACAATTAGTGAAAGTGAAACTTTGAAAATTAATTTGGGGGTGGTAAAGCAGTTCAGCCAATCTGCCCCCCAGGGCAAGGAAGCAGTGGGGGAAGGGAACTGCAGGAACCAGCGGCAGCACCCACCAGGCTGCTTCAGAGCCCATGGCCTGCAGACTCTGCAGGGGGGCTGAATCGTTTGATCAGGGCCAAGTGCTCTTGCATTGAGTGGCCTGGATCCGGATCATGGTCTTGGGTGGTGGTCCTGGGGTGCACTTTCAGCAAGCCAAAGCTGGGGGGGACTTGCAACACTCCCCTAATAGCTCTGGCAGTTGGGAAAACCCCAGCAATTTGGAACAGAGCTTCCCCCCTTGGAAGCAGAATTTCACAGACCTAAAAAAAACAACCAATTAATTGACTGGCCAACATGAGGAAGAAGAAGTAAAATAAAAACACCAATAAAACTTTAGAACCCTTTTTATGGATAAAAAGGGTCAAAGCATGGAACGGGAGGAAGAGAGCCCAGAACTCAGAACTCCCACACCAAATGCTTCCAATACACTTGAAGAATGCCTAGAAGCTATACATCAACTGAAAAGGGACTTTGAAAACCAAATAAGAGAAGTGGAGGAAAAATTGGGAAGAGAAATGAGAACGATGTGAGAAAATCATGAAAAGAGAGTCAACAACCTGACTGAAGAAAACAACACTTTCAAAAATAGATTAACTCAAATGGCAAAAGAGGCCCAAAAAGCCAATGAGGAGAAGAATGCCTTAAAAAGTCAAATT
>CM053596.1:168118699-168134754 GCA_028646575.1 Pseudocheirus occidentalis
AGGGAAGAAATGGCCTAAACTCTAAACTGGGCATCATGCCACACAGGAGAATAGGGGGCATGGGGATGAGAGGGGGGAGGACGGAGGGGAGGGCAGGGTCTGAGGGAGGGATGCTGGAAGCACACACTTCAGTAAAGGGAGGGTAGAGAACAGAACAAGGGGGAGGAGGGATAGGAAGGAGAGACAGATGATCACTGTCACAATATGTCCACTATGAAGATGTCCTGTATAATCACACATCCATAGCCTGTATTGAACTGTGTCCTTCCAGCGGGGGTGGGTGACAAGGGAGGAATCGAAAGAATCTAGAATTTAAAGTTCTGTGATACCTTCAACTAGGAATTAAGATATACAAAGGCTGGGATAGGGAAACCCTCCCTGCCCTACCAGAAAAAAAGAGAACAGAGCAGGGGTGGGCCTTTACAATGGGATTGCTGTTTTAAGGTTGGGGCAGGGGCAAGACAGGGAGAAAATGTGTAATTCAAAAATGTAATGAAAATAAATAATGTAAACAAGAAAACAAATAAAAACTAATTTAAAAAAAAAAAGAAAAATGCACCTTGAGAATTGTTGTGATATTTGCTGGTTAGCTGATTATCACATAAATGCTAGTGTAATTAGAGTGGTAGCTAAAAAAAAATCCTAAAAAGAGAACTAATGCCATCACTTTCACAATTTTTTAACTTAAATTTCTCAAATTTGAAGGCTTTGTCTAAGTGACATCTCTATTACTATCTTATTTGAACAGAGCTTAAGATGTTTGGTTTGGAAGTGTTTTTTCTGACTTAACTAGAATTTAGCAAAGCATCAGTTGGAACCAAATGATATTTTATTTTCAGTTATATTCCTAGGAATCACTGCTGCATAGCCTATTAAGTGATTTAATGACATAAAGGAAAAATTGGTTTCAGAAGCACTGTGTTTTCATAGACAAGTTTGACAGAAATGATAATATAGCTCCCGTGAGATGACAGCAAATTGAAATAAAAATGTAGAAAATGTAAGTGAATTGTGAGTATTTTGAAGGTCCTATAAGACAGTGAGAGTCAAGATCATTTTCAGCTAAATAAACTTTTCTGATAAGTATTAGGATTCCTAAGACGGAACTTCTGAAAGAGCTAAATGACATACAGAAATTTTAATAGAGAACAGTTTGTTTTAAATTAGTGTAAGTTTTTTGTCTTCTGAGGTTTGTTGGCATGTTCACTTTTGTTTTCATGTACCTGTGGTTGGTTCTGATGATTCTTTTTTATTTCTTTTGGATTTATTTATTTTATTTTATTCCCTCTTTATAATCAGGTTGGCTAAAAGTTAATCAGTTAATCAATTTTGTTAATCTTTTCAAAGAACCATTTTTCATTTTATTTTTATCATTCCTATAATCCTTTTGTTTCCCATTTTGTCTAGTTCTCCTCTGTTTTTCTCTTCTGTGTCTTTTTTTTGAGGGGGGAGGTTGTTTATTTGTTGTGTCTTTAATTTTTTTTAAATGTACATTCAGTTCCTCATCTTCTTTTCTATTTTGTTAACATGTGTTTTTCGGGATATAGTTTCCCTCTCCATAACTGCTTTAGCTATATTCCAGAAGTTTCAGCTCGTTGTTTCATCATTATCATTATTTTTCATACAATCCTTAGTTGTTTCTATAATTTGTTTTTTGACCCACTTGTCATTTAGGATTAGATAAGTAAATCTTCATTTAAGGTGTGTGTGTGTGTGTGTGTGTGTGTGTGTCTCTATGTATATGTGTGTGTGTGTTTGTGTGTGTATTCCCTGAACTGAGAGCTACTTTTATTGCATTATGGTCTTTGAAGAATGTGATGATGCATACTTTTCATGCAGCCCTAAAAAGATGCTAATTTTAATGGTCTTTTGCCCCCCAATCCAACAAGGTAGATGCTATAGTGACCTTTTGTGCTAGTCTTTCATATTTAGTGAGTCTGACTATGGGTTATGGTGAAGCCAGTATGATGTCTTATTTAAGGGCTGATTGGTTCAACAGAATGCACAGTACTAAGACCTTATACCACAAGGGCAATGAAAATGACACTGGTTTTTAGCTTTTCATTTCTTAAGGCTAAGACCTAGCATACTCTTTATTCTGGGTTGGTGGTTATTCCACACTTTCACTTTATACTGCTGTCATTGGTAGGAACTGATTGCCAATGAATCCACTTCTCTGAAAAATCTTCAAAGGAAGATTAGCTTACTTAACTTTTTGTTCTGGTTGTTTATTTGATAATTACTGATTTTGGAACATAGATAAAACTAATTTACTCAGATGGCCTTTTCTAAACCCCTGGCAAAAAGATGTAAATTTGAGGTAAATATTGACAATTACCTTTATAAAGAAGTACCTTTTGACAGCCTCTGTAGTGCAGCCACATGTTATTTAATACAAAAGCATGTTGTGTTTGCCCATAGTGATCGTTTTAACCTGAAGGGAAGTCCTACTTTCAGTTCACAAGAACCTATGTGGCTGAATATACCATGATTTTCTAGTGGGATTTCCTTCCTATATTGTTTAGATTTTCAAACAAGAAGATGCGAAACTATACTTTTCAATAATTAAAAAAAGAGTTTTGTGAACTATCTAAAATTTTTGTAACTCCATCAACTGTCTTTTCTTCCAAAAGTATTAATGCAAGATTATCATGTTGAACAAAAAAGAGGAGTAGCCAGTGGAATAAAGTATAATATATTAAGGCAAGTTTCTGCTGCGATCTGAAATTTAGCGAGTTGTTTTTATTGTATTAAAGTGCATCTGTATAGTAACTAAGCTACTCTTGTTATACTTCTGAATGCAGGAATAGTGATCACCCTTCAGTTTTAAAGACTTCATCTTCTACCAACCTTTACTGATGTGTTACAAGTATGTGTCCCTACAAAAACCAAAGCAGATATCCATTGAAATCCTATAGATTAAGTGATTTAGCTTCTTTCTTTCTGCTAATCCAATTATTGGATCAGTGATACTAACCATCACAATACTTTTTTCAATGCTCCTGCTCCTTTATATAGGAGCCTCTATTAAAAAGAATAAGCTGGGAGTTTGTTAGGAGATTGGGGAGGGGGAATGTTGTCAATAACATGTAACTTCTTTGTCTTTTCCTCAGTGGCCCAAGTCAAATATCTAGTTCTCCTTTTATTTCTCCATTCTTTTTGAAGGAAGAGTTAATCTTTTCCTATCACCTAAATACAAGATTTATAGACTCCCTACTCTCAACTTTATTTTAGTCTGGTATTGTTTATTTTAGTCTCTCACCAAAATGCTTATGTAGGTGAATTGTTGTAATTTTAAGCAAAGATGTCACCAGTGTAAACCAAGGTTGTTAGTCTTCTTAATTTACTGGTGAAAGTGATCATTTCTTTCCACTTAGAACTGGACTCTCAAGAATCATGCTGCACTTAAGGTCCTTTATCTTTCTGCTACTGTATGTACTTTCATATATTCCTTTCTCACCACTCAGAGCAACATTTTTTCTTGACCTTTATCTCTCCACCCCCTTCTCCTATTCTGTTCTTTCTCTTTAGGATAGTCTTACAACTCATTCCAATTATGTAAGTACTAAGACTGAAAGCCATCTGTATGTGATCCTTAGGATAAAGCACAGACATCTTCTTAGAGCCCTGAACGATCTGTAAATGACAAATCAACCAATCAACAAGCATTAATTAAATAGCTATTATGTGCCAGGCATTATGCCACATATTAGGAATACAAGCACAGACCATGAAACAAAAATTTATTTTTGTGGCCACAATAGGAATCAGGAGAGACCTGGGGTTGAATCTTAACAGTTAAACTAGTTAAGTGATGAGGGGCAAGTTATTTAACATCTCTGGGCTTCATTTTACTCTTCTGTAAAGTAGGGGCAGTGATCTAGCACCACCTGGTTCTCAGTATTATTGTGAGGAGAATGTTCTGCAAACTCAAACATCTACATAAATATGAATTATTATCATTACAACATGTTTTCTGCATTGATATCCATGGAAAAGAAACCTGGGCAAAGGACAAGCACTCTAGTAGAATGGAGAGTCTGTGTGGCTTTTCATTTTATTACAGTGCTTAACTCATCTGTGGACTCAGTAATAAATTGTTCAGTGCAATCAGGTCCTGGTTAGCCACTTGTGAATTATCTGTGGGAAGTTTGACTTTCCAGTTTTATTTCCTTCTCTCCCCCACTTAGTATGCTTTTTAGAATGCTTTACACCATTGTCATTTGGTATATACTAATAAAAAGCAAAACAATTTTAACATTAGCCTAAAAAATAAAAGAAAGCAAATGTCTTACCCTTTCATTTGATGTACACCCACTCATAAATAAATGATGATGCTTCCTGCTCCATCGTTAAAGGTACTTATTTTTTAATTGTTTACTGTTTTGGATTTCTGCAGTTACCACTTTTCTGTTGCCATAGATAATTGAGAATTCGTTGTTAAGATTTAGTCAGTAAGTGTATGCTCTTCTTTTGTAGTGATGCAACTAAAGTAAGTAAAAGTAGTAACTAAAAGAAAGCCATAAATGGATAAAAAGAAAAAGAAACTATGTCTCGCCTGTCTATTTCTACCCTTCTCCCATTTTGTAAACAAGACTTTCTTGGAAATTTCTGTTTGTGGAAAACTTCTTCGTCAATTGCTGCAGGCAGATGCTTATATGAGCTTAATGAGGTGTAGAGTAGAGATGGCTATAACTCCTTATAGAAGATAGAAGATATAACTCAGAGATGAAGGGGATGACATTGATTAATACAGCATAGTAAAGACCAATGTGTCCCTTATCCCCAGTCACATTTTTGTGCAAGTGAAATCTGCATCTAAGGTTGTCCTGAAGGGAAAAAGAAGCAGCCTGAAAAGTGGATGTCACAGCAGGACTTCCTGAAGCCCAAGGGGTTTTTAGAAGGGAGATGGGGTGTTTTGCTTTGCAATCAGGCTAAGACCCACCTTGGTTGCCTTGGAGATAGGGTAGGAGTAGGAATGGGGGTGGGGATTATATGTTGAATGTATATAAGGGCCTCAGGTCCTTTTTAGTACCAGATGGCAGCACCACCTCCTTGTTTCTCTTCCTACAGCTGGTCTCTAAGTCTGTGAGTAGTTGCAGCTGCCTGGTTCCTGCCCCAGATTGGAACCTTCCAAAGGTTTAGGATAGTGGGAGGTGGAATTAATTCAGATGTGCTGGAGCCAGAGAGCTGAATTTGGGGGAGAGATTATCTACCTCATAGATATAGTTAGGGGTAATCCTGTCCCACTAATAGTATTCAGTATCATTAAATCTAAAGTTAGAAGACACTTCATAGACCATCCATCTAGTTCAATCCTCTCATTTTACATCTGAGGAAAATATGGTCTGGAGCTGGTAAAGTGACTTGCTCACAGTGACACAGGCAGTAGTCACCAGAGATGGAGTCCACAGGCAGTAGTCACCAGAGATGGAGTCTAAGTCCTGGTTCTCTGAATCTGGAACTAGTGTCCTTTCCCTTATACCATATATTTTGTTTGAACCTAACCGTTTTCTTTCACTTATCCACAAAGTTAGTTTATAGATTGTACATTGGGAAATACAGCTGCCAATGAATGATGCTAGCCAGTGTCATAAAGCTTCTTAGAGCGAGTCTTGAATTAAAGTAGTGTTCAGGAGTTCTCTTGTAGAGAGAATGATTCTACCCCTTAGTCCAGTAATTTGTGAAATAGACACTATCAATATTGACTTCCCAATCCCTTGGAAAGGAGATGCAATCTTAAACATTAGCTTCATCTGTTTAGTAGGGGTTACTCTGAGGCTATATTTTTCAGATGACTGAAAACTGCCATCACAGGTGCCAGAACTTAGCACAGTGATTGGCACATAGTAGGCACTTAATAAATGCTTATTGGCTTACTAAGTTCTTTTTGATTGGTTGACTTAAGATAAATTTGCTCAATAAACATGTTGATTATACATACTTTCTTCCCATAAGTCGAATAGATGTGAATTGTGTTGCGTTTGAAGTACTTTGTCAACTTGGCAAATTGCTAATTGTGAAGGAAGATTGGAAGGTAAAGGAAAGGGGAATGGATTTTCAAGTTGTCAAAGTGGAAGAATTCATACTCTGAATGTGGGCAATTAGAAGAAGATGAGGGGAAAGCATCAGAACACGTGACATCTTCAGTTTGAAATGAAGCATGAAGTATTATGGATTTAAAGTTTCTCAGGAATGTGTTTTATCTCCAAGGAATGTTTGTTATTGAAAAGATTATCAAGGATCAACTAATACAGTTTTAAAATATAATTCTTATAAGATAAAAGAGTGCCAGAAAGTTGTGTGATGTTCTCCCTTCTACAATCAACTTGAAAAGCTGTATATTTGAAGTTAGCTGTTCTCATGTGATGAAGCTGAAGGCACACCAGACCAGGAATGAGAATTCACATGCCAATAAACATTTACTAAACATCTGGAATGTGCAAGCGACTGTGTCAGGTGCTGGAGATGTGAAGATAAGAAATGATCATTCTAAGCTTTGTGAAACTTACATTTTACAAGGAGGAAGACAACATGTTAGAAGACTTGGGTTTTAGTCTACTCTGTCACTTAACTGTGATCTTGCACAAGTCATGTTAATGTCTCTGAGATTTTATTTGTATTCTGTACAACAGAGAAAATAATTCCTTTTCTATCACTATAATGTTATTGAGCAGAATAGATGGAATAATGGATGTGAAAATGTCTTGTAAACAGCGAACCATTGCAAATGTCAGGTGTTTTACTATTAATTTGCCTTTTCCCTATGAGGAATTACCAACAGCTTTGTTATCAACCATATCTGAAATGTTGTATCAAACCAAGAATAACATGTAACACTCCACTTTTCTGGAGGTCACATGTACAGAAGACACAATGATTTGAAGCAATATATATGAGAAGCTTACCTACCACTCCCTGCACCTCCTTTCCCCCCCCCCCATACAGACACCCATACTCTCTCTCAGGAGCTAACATGCATGTTTCAAAGTCTATGCACTAAATAAACTTCTGCACTTTACCTGGAACAGTTGGATGGTGCAACACATAAAGTTCTGGACCTGTAGTGAGGAAGACATCTTCCTGAGTTCAAATCTGACTTCAGACACTTACTAGATATGTGAGTCTGGGAAAGTCATTTAATCTGCTTTTTCTCAGTCTCTTATCAGTAGAAATGGAGAAAGAAATGGCAAAACAATACCTTTACCAAGGAAACTTCAAATGGGATCAGGAAGAGTCAGACATGACTGAAACCTTAAATGAAACCTTAAAAGTACTATACCTATGGTACTTCTTCTATAAGTTCTCAGATCCTTGCTCAGAATCACATTCAAAATAAGAGTAAATTATCTTTTTTAAGTTAATTTTTAAAAATTATTTTCAATTCCAAATTTAGAAAAACATTTTAACAAGGTTGTTTATCTGGTCTCCATGCTCACAACAGATTAGAAGCAGCAAATTAAAAGGCATTTGACAAGGATGTACGAATTGCAGAAGGAAGGGCAACTTTCCAGTAAGGAGGAGGCTGAACATATTATAAAAAGGAGAATTGGCTCAAAAGATACAGCATTTATGCCCCTGTTAATGTAGGAAAAAGTAGGCTTCCACACTCCAATAACCTCTAGTGTTAGCATTATATTTTAATGAAGTACAGTCCTATAATACAGTGTTCATAATGATTGAGACATCTAGAAAAAAATAATTGATTTAAATATATCCTATGTTTTAAAAAAGCAGAAACATGTATGATATGTTTTAGAACTCTTATCATTGAAATGGTGGATTTTTTTTAAATCCTGAAACTTAGAGAAATGAAGGTCATTTATCTGGAAAAAAGTAAAACTTCTTGTTCCCTAATCATGCTAAATAAAGGTGCCATTAATGTACAGAATTGCCTAGAGATTTATTTCTGGTCTTTAATGATTTTTAAGAGCTTTCCAACACCCTTCTTGACACTTTCTTTTCATGAGACAGATTCTGTTAAGGTAACTCCAATCCTGCAAGGTTTTATGAGCTAATGAGTGCCTGGAGATGCATTTAATATGGATTAGTTTCTTCACATTTGTATTCGACTTGAATGTTTTCTGTTTTCTTTTTGATCCCCATACATGCTACTCCTTTTATTTTCTCCACAGATTTTTGTGTCCCTCCTGCTCCTCTCCCCCTCCCCAACAATCTTCCATTCTTTAGCTGCTTCTTCAACATTGTTTTCATGACTCCCTACCTAGCACACCTCCCTCTCCTCCCCAACCTCACTTTCTTTTTTTAAAATCTAGACTGTAAAAAGCCTCCCAAAGAAGAAAGTATTGCATTACATTAGTATTACATTATGTTTCCTGTTCTCTTGCTCTTCCTGCTTTAACTAAGAACTGCTGATGTTAGTACTGATATCTTTTCCATGGGAGCGTGCAGTTTTCTTGCCCAAATTGTTACTTTTCCCATATACGGTTGGTCCTTGCCAGCTGCTAGAGCAGAGTGTGCAAGTGGACTATTTCCTATCTTTCATCACTCTCCCATGTCTCTCTACTTCACTTCCAAGACTCTTATCCTTTCTGTTTGTCATCATTTCTTAGTTCAACAAAATGTCACCAAAAAGTCCTAAAAATCATAGTGTGCTTTCTCTGCTGTTTGTGACACATTGATAACTTGAGTGAATTGACTCTTAACAGTGAGAACTGTGACATTCAAAAACAAACAGAAATACAGCTTTAATACATTTCTTATAGGCTCTTCATAGAGCACCATCTCAGGTAGGAAAAAAAAAGGCCATCTTCACCTGCAGCTAAAATGAAAACTTCTGGTTTCAGTCAACTTCAGATAATGGTCTTTTGTTTGACAGGAAGCTTATTAGTTTTAAGCAGTGTGAATAGACATCTGACATAAAAGGTGACAATTTAGGAACTGATAATTGTGCTTATAAATGTAGGTTGGTCTTAATTTTTTAAGGATGAAATGGGAAACAAATATCTCTCTGATAAATGGTTAATAACAAATTTCTTGAAGTCACAGAAAAAACAGCATGGCCCCTACCATCAAGAAGTTTATAATTTTAAGAGAACTATGACATACAATGTAAAAACATAGTACAGAAACAGATAAGTGCCACGTGATTAATAAGGCATAACCATAAATACTTGCTAAGTTAGATTGATCCCTACTATAAAGGAGTTTGTAATATATTAAAGGGGATAAGATATACAGTGAAGAAAGAGCTAAGTCCCATAAAATGCCTGAGACATGATTCCTACCTTAAGGAACTGTCTGTTCTTGGGAAGTAAGACATACTATGTTGAATGCAAAAGCTTGAAGAATTTGTGAGAGGAGAGAAAGTGAAAGAATCAAGTGTAGATAATTTTTCAAGGAGTTTGGCTGAGAAATTGAGGGCAGACCTACAATGATAGTTTGAGAAGAGGTTGGGTCTTGTGAAGGATTTGTTTAAGAATGGGGAAGACCTGGAGTGGAAACCATTACAGATTAAGGTTAAGGTATGTAATTTTGTATGCTTTGCATCCAATACACTAGCATATGCAATAATGAATGAATTTCATTGAATATGAATAAAAGGTGTGACCACATTTAAAATGTAGTTACATAACATAGCAATTATGTGAAGTTTAATGCCATTCCCAGATTATCAGGGAAGCCCACATTGGAAAGTAGGTCCAATGTTTTTAAGGCAGTAGGACTTTGGTGCAAATTCACTGACTTACTGTGAGATCTTTGATAAGATCATTGCCTAACTTCACCCAAACTCATCTATTGCTCCAAGCAAATTTAATGTGGCCTTGGTAGTAATTAGGATAGTTAATCATGTAAAGGAGATATAAATGGATTGCCTTGCTGTGGGGAGGGCCCAATTGATATTGTGTAATAAATTTAGAATAGACCAAATCATGATTTTCTCCACTTTCATTCAGCAGCCCGTGAATAGGAGCAAAAGTAATATGACAATGGTTATCTAAGGTTGAGACTTGGTAGGGCATGATGGGCAATAGGATATGGTAGCAGGGAACTTGAGAGCTGGTTTACCAAGGAGCCAAGCTGGGGAAGGGAAGAGAATGTAGCTAGTGCAGAGATGATGGCCTGGGAAAGAAATTGTAGGTAGAGGGATTTGATTGGCTGAAGATTTGGTGAGTTCATGGTGAAAACTAAGTACAGGGTTAGAGACTGAAAGGAAAAGGAAAAGGTGGAATGACAACATATTATACTCAAAGGAATAGCAGAGTTCATGGACTTAGAAACAGAACACTTGTATGTGATGACAAAATTAAGGCTATGACTATTTGCATAAAAGTGAAATTAGGTGGAGGTCATAGGAAGTGAGTAATTTGAAGAACTGGGAACTCAAAGTGTTTGAGGAAGTGTCAATATGTATGAGTCCTCTAGTGTGAGGGCAGCAGTAGGGGAAGAGAGAAAGACTATTAGAGGGGCAATATGGGGGTACATAGAGTGTTGGCCTAGTATCATTTACTAGAGAAAAAAAAAGTATAGCAACATTGACTCTTAGTTTGGAAGGAAACTTAGAGGGCATTTTATTTAATTGAACACCTAAAGTGGGAATTTTTTCTACAGCATTCTTCATCTTTTGACATGCCTTTTAATGGTCTTTTAGTCTCTACTGAAAAATTTCAGTGAAGAGCTTTCTTCCTTGTGCAATAACCCATATCATTTATGTACAGCTCTAACAATTAGAATGATTATCCTTATATAAATAGAGGCACAATCTTCCCAATGTTTTCTATGTCATGGTTCCAATTTTGCTCTCTGAAATCATAGTGAATACAGCTATCATGTGTCTTGTTGTCTCTTTTACAAATAAATATCCTCCATTCCTTATCTATTCCATACTTCATATGCATGGTTTCCAGATGCTTAACCATCCTGTTCATCCTTTTCTGGACATTGTAGTGTAGACATTGCTCTTCATAGCATCCTGTTTTACAGGATTGGGGGAAGGGTTTGCTGAACACTCTCTCCTCTCCTTCAGTTTTGACTCTAAGGCCTTCTTGATTAAGTTAGTAATCTGCCTGACAAAAACGCTAATCCTTGGTGTTTCAAAAGGTGCCCAAGGCCTTGCCAGGACTCCGTCATTCTTGTGCTTCCCTTCTTACTTATCCCTGGGTCATGGTGAACAACTTAATTGAGACAAGTACTGGCAAGAAAATCAGTGGGATCGAACTTTGTGCTCAGGGTTCATGTCTTGGGGCAGAAGGACATTCAAACATGATGACAAATTGGGAAATATTTTTATGTTCTTGAAATCAAAAATTCATTCTATTGAATTTAAATTTGAGTGAAACTGGGTATCTGAAAGCTTAATGGACAAACAAGTTATTTCCTGTCTCCTATCTCAGTGTAGCAAGCAGCAGTAATAAATTTGGTAATAAAATATGTAATTGAGATAATAGATGTCAATGACTAAGTAGGATATCTGTTGCCCTGACTTGGGCAAAGATCATTTTTGAAGAACATTCTTTGGCAGAAGATATATAAAGGAAGTAAGAGGGAGTAACTATCCATTTCAGTCTATTTCATCAAAATAGACATAGGTCCTGATTTCCAAATAACCATGTAATGTCATCTGGAGATAGTGCTAGTTCTTCAAACTTGAATGAATTTATGATCTAAAATCTAAGGCTTGCCCTTCTTTTTAATTTCCTCATTGCTGTCAATGATGTTACAGGTCACCAGGCCTCTGGCTTGACATCTATCTATGTATCTGTATATATGTGTGTATATATATATATATATGCATATGTATATGTGTGTATATATATATGCATATATATATACGCACACACACCAGATATACTGAATTTTCTAGTGGTTTAAAGATTTCTCCCCAATATTTAAACATCTTTTTTATCAAATAAAATTTGATAAAAACTTGCAATTGCTGAAATAACTAAAGAGGCAGTAGAAAGAGCATTGACTTTGGAGGTTTATGTCTCGAGCTCAAACAATAATTCTACCACTCTCTGTATAACTTGAGGTGTCATTCAAGCTTTGTTGGTCTTAGTTTCCTCAATTGTAAAGTGATAGGGTTGGACTAGATTGCCTCTAAGGCACTTTCCAGCACTACTTCTATGATTCTATGACCGTGGTTCAAATATTGCCTTTGTCACTATGTCACTTACTACTGTTGGGGCTCTTGTTGGTAATGGGTTGAATTGGTCCTCACCTAACAGGAGGCCCGTGATCACCTGGGGGCAAAATGCAAAGGTTGCACCTGTTTGTGATAAGCAGGATTATCTCTTCCGCCTTTGGGGTGATGCAGGATTGGCTTGCTGTGGTGAGGGCAAGGCCAGGGGAGGGGCCCTAAGGGGCCCTGGAGAAAGGACTTAAATACAGGCTACCCGGAGGCAGAAGGAAGTCCAGCCACTCCAAGCTTAGAGAGCTAGAGGCAAGTGTTGTGCTCTAAAGAAGAGAAAGTCCAGCCACACCAAGCTTAGAGAATGAGAGGGAGTTCCAGCCACGCCAAGCCTAAGAGAAAGTAGCAAGAAGCAAGCCCTGTGTCTTAAGTTTTCTGTGCAGCTGTTTCTCCCAGAGAAAGTGGAAGCCGGGAGCTGGGGACGCCCAAAGCCTGTTGAGGAAGCGTATAGGTGAAACCTATACAGCCTGACCCCCCAAAACTGTAACAACTACTGGTGTGACCTTGGTCCTATCACAGCCTATCTGGGCTTCAATTTTCTCTGCTATAAAATAAAGGGATTAGACAAAACCATCTCCAAGGCCTCCTTCCAGCTCTAACTGTATGATGATGATCCATTCCAAAAGTCACCTGCCTCTGGCTCAATATCACTCTCTTACCATTTCTTCTTCTCAGAGTGATCATAGAGGCCAAATTCCTTGCTAGCAAAAGAAGGATCTTCAAGACAAATATTGGCAGATTAAAAGCTCGAATTCAAAAGTGACCATCCCTAATACTATATTGTTAGCCTAGACCTCTCAGTAATAACAATCTTCAGTTTAAATAGTATTTCTCAATGCTGTTATATAAGAACTGTGTACCAACAACTCAGACAAGTGTCCAAGAGAAAAAAATATGTTTTAGTAAAACACAATGTCTGATGCCAGGAGTCATATAGAATTTCTAGCCACTGCTTCTTATTCCACTTCTACTTGTGTCGTGATGTCATGCAATTTAAAAAAAATCTGTTGTTAGCCAAACTTAGCTTCATCTTTGCAGTTCAGCCTGGTCCTGCAGACTCTGTAGGAGAATTGGGTCAGAGTGATCTGCCCCAGCCATGGATAGGTCTACCTACTTTAAACAGGGTGTTCCCACAGAACATCTGAAAATCATCTTGGAAGGGTGACATAAAATAGTTTTTCAGTCTTTCAAAATCCATAGGCCTGAATGCTATGATTGGTTTCCCTCTTCTAACGATAGATAACCCACCATCTTGCCACTAGTTTTACCTGCACAAGGTAATTGTTTATTTTCACGAATGATTTAATGAGGACTTTGGTATTTGTTTTAGAAAAGACCACATGGGACCACATAAGTTGTCAATCCTCCAAACTCCAGATGACCATAAAATAACTGTGATATTTAGCTACTTACATATAGTAATTTGATTACAATAATATAGTAAGTCGCATTTATATAGTACCTACCATGTGCTAAGAATTTTACAAATATTATCTCATTTGAGGGTAACAGCAACCCTGAGATGTAGGTGGTCAAGGTTACACAGTGAGAATGTGTCTGAGGCTAGATTCAAACTCAGGTCTTCTTGACTCTAGGCTCAGTGCTTTTATCGATTGTACCGCCAAACTGCCTCACATAAAGATAAAGAGCTGGCTCTCAGTTATTCAGAGATCCAGATGGATTTTCCAAGTCCCTTCACATTTTTTTTTCCTAATTTGACCCCTTCCTCCAAGGTGCTTCAATATTCATTTGCAGAGAGGGAGTCAGAGAAAATAAAAGGAGATGAAACCCAAGTCCAATGTTCCTCTTTGTTACAAACTTTGATAAAATGTTTGGTAAAAGAGTGGGTTGAAACTGTTGCCTAAAATGAGATTTTTGAAATATTTCCAAATGTCATTTGTGGCTTTTGCCCATCACAGTGGATAGCCTAGAAATGACTGCATTTGATTTTTCAATGCTTTGTAACTCTGAGGCAGCTTTGAAAGCTTCTCCCATGAACTCAGTGACCATACTGCTTCCTTGTTTTGACTGTTTCCTTGCTTTTAAAAAATTCATATAATGAAAGCTCTTTTAATGCAGTAGAAAATAGGTCACTGTGCATACTTCTAAATAAATCATTTGAAGCAATGTATGCTTTTCTACCTCTTAAACAAACTTCTCTTATCAAATCTATACTCAGATCTTGATAGATTGCAATTGTAGCCATTAAAATGTTGACTTTAAACAAAGGGGTCATAAAAATGTAAGATTAAAATGATTAGGATCTAGGTTCTTATCTCTCACCTAGCAAATGTGGATTACTCAATATAATGTTTAAAAGGAACAGTTAAGTTGCAGACAGGTCAATGTTGCTCTTTTTTTTCTTCTCTCTCTTGCTTGTAAATTATATTGCTTGGTGTTGAGGGATTGACATTTGAATGTATTTGGTAAATCTAAATTCATTCTGTGAAGAGTTTTCTGCCAAAGAGCTTAAGAGAACACTGTGAAATCATGGAATAGAATAAAATAATTTCCAGCTCCAAGAAATTTTTTCTTAGGGTTGGAATAAATGTATTTGGTAGTGAAATATTTTGCCAAGTACAGCCTCAAGGATAGATTGTTGTACTTAGGATCAAAGTTCTAGAAGTAGGAGAGGACTCCATTCTAGCCATCTAGTTCAATCTCTTATTTTACAGTTAAAGAAATTAATGTCTATAGAGGTTAAGTGACTTGGCCAAGGGCCCTCAGATAGTACAAGATTGGAAACTTTCTCCTCAGCTTTCAGCACCCACGTTCTTTCCATTGTGTTGTATTGTTTCTGATTATGATGCTACCTGTATGACCCTCAACTTTTGTGTCAGAATCATTCATGAGTTATAACATTCGTTGGTGGAAGCCCTACAGTTTGCTAAATGTAATTTTTAAATGGAAGTCTTTGTCTTTGTGTTTGACACTGTTGAACAAAATATAATTTTAAAGATGAAAATTAGATATAATGACTGAAAATTTTGATCTTATTAATTTCTTTTTTTTATTAATTGATTTATTTTCTTGTTTACATCACTCATTTCCATGAAATTTTGAGTTACAAATTTTCTCCCCATCTTTCCTCTACCCACCACCCCAAAACAGTGATCCAATTGTAAAGCCCCTCCCCCAATCTGCTCTCTCCTATGTCCTCCCCCATTACCCCTCTAACTTTCCAGTAGGATGGGATGGGACTCCCTACCCCAGTGCCTGTATATCTTAATTCCCAGTTGCATGTAGTTGATAATAATAATAATAATAAATACATATATATACATATATATTTTTAACATTTAATTATAGAACTTTAAATTCTAGATTCTTTCCCTCTTTCCCTTGTCACCCACCCTCACTGGAGGGACAAGCAATTAAATACAGGCTGTACATGGGTAATTACACAGAACATCTCCACAGTGGACATATTGTCAGAGAATGATTATATGTCCCTTCTTCCTATCCTGGCCCCCCCACCCTTGTTCTATTCTCTACCCTGTCCCTGTCACTTTATAGAAGTATACTTCAAGCAGGCCTCTTCCCCATTCTCCCCTTCCCTCTGTCATCCCACCTCTCATCCCAATCCCCCCTACTCTCCTGTGTGGCAAGATACCCAGTTTAGAGTTTATGTCATTCCTTCCCTAAGCCAAATTCAATGAGAGTAAGGTTGACCCTTTCCCTTTTGCCTTCCTGATCTTCCCCTCAATTGTAACAATTATCCCTAGCCTCTTCTATATGAAATGATTAAACCCTTTCTGTCTCCCCTGTCTCCTCTCATTCTAATCCTCTCCCACTTTGGAATTTCACCTTTTAAAGTATCATCCCTTCCTATTAAATTGATCCTGTGCCATCTATGTACACATATATACACATACTCAGATATTCAAATATTCAAACGCATATA
>CM053596.1:168135254-168171473 GCA_028646575.1 Pseudocheirus occidentalis
GCCCTCTATTTTTTTCATTTGTTTGGCTCTGTTTAATAGTATCTTGATTTCTCATAAAGTAATTTGCTTCCATTTGTTCCACTCTAATTCTGAAGGAATTATTCTCTTAAGAAAGCTTTTGAGATTCTTTTTCCATCTGACAAATTCGACTTTTTAAGGCATTCTTTTCCTCATTGGCTTTTTGGGTCTCTTTTGCCATTTGAGTTAATCTATTTTTTAAGGTGTTATTTTCTTCAGTCAGGTTGTTGACTATCTTTTCATGATTTTCTTGCATCATTCTCATTTCTATTCCCAATTTTTCCACCACTTCTCTTATTTGGCTTGTAAAATCCTTCTTAAGCTGATCTATGGCTTGTAGGCATTCTTCATGTTTCTTGGAAGCTTTCAGTGTGGGAGTTCTGACTGTGTTGTCTTCCTCCCGTTCCATGCTTTGATCCTTTTTGTCCCCCCAAAAGGAATCTAACATTGGACTGCTGTTCTTACTTTGCTTCCTCTGCCTGCTCATGCTGCAGAATTACTTGTCTTTTTAGCTCTGTGGAACTCTGCTTCCAGAGGGGAAAGCTCTGTCCCAAATTGCTGGGGTTTTGCAGCTGCTAGAGCTATTGGGAGGCTGCTGTAGCCCTCACCAGCATTGGCTCACTGAAAATGCACCCCAGGACCACCACCTAAGACCACAATCCAGATCTAGCTGTTCAACACAAGAGCACTTAACCTCTGAACAATTGCTTGGTCCCCCTGTATTCTGTGGGCCGGGAACTTCTGAAGCAGCCACATGGAGGCGGCTGCAGGGTCATAGCTTCTGCCACTTCCTTGCCCTGGAGGCAGTTTGGCTAGACAGCTTTTCTCCCCCAAATTTAGCTGAGTTCCACTGATCTTTGACTTAGTCCTTATTTCTGATGGCTTGATAATTCTGGAAACTGCTACGGCTGCCACTGATCCACCCTCCTTAAGGCTCCAGCTTCTGCTTGTCCTGGCTGCCCTGGGGCAGCACTGTGATGAACCCTTCCTGCCAAGATGCCTTCAGCAGGAGATGTGCTTTTTCTGCATTTTTGTGTGAGTTTTGGAGCCCTAAAATTTGTTTAGAGTCATATTTTATGGGTATTTGAGGCAGCTATGTGTGAGTTGTGGTGTTTTCCTGCTTCTATGCCACCATCTTGACTCCACCCCCCCTTATTAAGCAATTTCTAATCATGAGCATATTTCTTCACCTGTGACAAGCCTACTTCAGGGGGCCCTTAGTCCCTAGGAGTTTAGCAGGGAGAGACTTGTGCTGCTTAGATGGGGAAAGGTACTGACACAGCAGATTCTGCCAGTTAGCCAGAACCTGATTTCCCAACTGGTGTGTCATGACATAGTTTGTCACAGAGTTTTCTCTGGTGTTTTGCAACAAGTTGATCTTCTCCCAAGTTATAACTCCTCCCTTTCTTGCCCTGCCACCAGGGCCACTTTTCAAATATTGCCCCTCTAAAACTACCTCTAATGACCACCCCTCCACCTTGGCAATTTATGCAACTTTCTTCCATTCTTTCTGGTTGCATTTTTTTTCTTTTACTTCCCTAGGTGTTCTACATCTTGAAATCTGGTTTATTTCATGTATCCTCAGGTCGTCATTTTTGGGGGACTAGGATTGGCCTTGTATAGAAGTAGAGTAGGCCACCTATGTGGTATAATTAGGCAGTACTGAGAATGTCCCCTGCCCAAAATTATCTCTCCCAGAAACCTGGTACTATGTCTGAAATTCCGCAATTTGTACTTCCTTCTTTTGGGTTAAGCATTATTTTCCCTGGGTTCTTCTTCTAAATGGGCAGCACATTAAATTATAAATAATTTTTTGTTATATGATTTCTTTTTTTCTGAGATAGGATATTATTTGTTGCAGGACTGGAGTATGGAGGGAAAGGGCAGGTAGAAGTAAAAGTCATAGTCACAATTGTGGACCAAACCAGCTATTCTGGGGACTATATATTTGTATCTCTTTCTCTCCTCCCTCTCTTCTCTTTTAATTATACTTCTTATTGTAATCAAGAATATTCTTTTCCAAATTTTTTCTCTACCCTCCTCCCCCTTAAACTACAGAAATTTATAAACATGCTACAAATTGAAAAGATTGAGAACCAAGAGGACATTGAGATAACATTATTACAATCCTTCTTAGAATAAAGATACTGTTTGCTTTACCAGAAATAAATATTTGTGATCTGTAAATTTTTTCTGCCACACACTTTTGCAAGGAGGGGAAGAGAATTTTCAGGGCTTTTATTCCTCAAATTCTGAAGGGAGAACTGCAAACTTCGCTCTCAGTTCTCTTGCTCTCTCATACTGCAAATCACACTAAGCTCTAGAAGAAAGAATGTCGTCATTTAAGGTCCAAAGCATTTTGCTGAACAGTTCTAAGGGACACAGAAAGAAATACAGAAGCAATTTACTATGAAACCCCAAAATTACAAAAGTGAATTGTACATACAGGGATTTGCTTTCATGCCATTGCTTGCAGGAATGTAAAGCATGTTGTTGTTGTTCAGTTGTTTTCAGTTGTGTACAACTGTTCATGACCTCATTTAGGATATTCTTGGCAAAGATACTAGAGTGATTTGCCATTTCCTTTTCCAATTAGTTTTATAGATAAGGAAACTGAGGCAAACAGGATTGTTACTTCCCTAGGGTCACACAGCTAGTAGGTGTCTAAGGCCTGATTTGAACTCAAAAGTATGACTGAAACTCTATTCATTGCACTACCTAGCTGCCCATCTATGTAAAGCATAGCTGAACCCAGAAGTAGCCATCAATGCATCCGTGTCACCTTGGAACTAGGGCTCAAGATGAGTACCACAGGGATCTAAGCTTTGCCCTATAGTGTTTAGCGTTGGGTAGAAATATAAATAACATGCTTATTTGCATATGACACAAAGCTAAGAATAACTAATAAACAGTCCAAAAAGACCTGTACCAGCCAGATATTAGACCAAAATGGATCCAATATATAATTTAATAACAGCAAATGCAAAACTTTTAAGTTTAAAACCTCAATTTTACAAAATAGGGCATACATGGCTAGAATGGTGTTTTCCTTGAAAAAGATCTGGTGGTATTAGTGGATTGTAAGATCAGTATGACACAGCAATATGATATGTATGACAGCCAAAAGTACTAATAGTATTATAGATGTCATTAACAGAGGCTTAGTGACCAGAAGTAGGGAGAGCATAATCCTGTTGTACTTAGTCCTGTTGAGATACCAGATGGAATATTGCTTACAGTTCTGGTGCCATATTTTAGGAAGGACATTGATAAGCCGGAGAGTATTCAAAGGAGAGCAGTCAGGCTGATGAATGGGGACTTCATGTTTATGTCATATGAAAGCTGGATAAAAGAAATTAGAATATTTATCCTAGACAAGAAGAGGCTTGAAATAAGGCATGATAGTGGTCTTTAAAAATATCTCAAGGGGTGTAGGTAGGAAGACTTAGATTTGTTATGCTTGGACTTAGAGTGTGGAACTAGGAACAATAGGTTTAAATTGCAAAGAGGTGAATTTAGGCTTGATATAAAGATGAACATCCTAAAAATTGGAGCTACTCAAGTAGAATAAGCTCCTTCAACATATAATTGGTTCCCCTTCAGCAAGAGTTTTCAAGGAAGGACCCTATAGGTGAACACTTATAGGTATATTATAGAAGGGATGCTTGTTCAGGTACACATTGAACTATGTGATCAAGACTTAATCTGTCTTTGTCTCAGTTATTTTCCAATCCATAAATCCATATGGAGCTTCTCCATGTCAATTTATATCAAATTATCCTTCTGCTAATGGACTATCCAGGCAACAGGCATGTGACTTCCTGCTCTGAGAAATGAAAGCATTAGGATTACGGCCTTCTCCCCCTTTTATTTTTTATTACATTAATACATATTTATGGAATAAAACAAACATTTCCATAACAGTACAATAAAAAAGATGATTTTACATGAAACTACAAATCTATTGTGCACAATTTGCTATTCCTTTCAAATATACAATACAGACATCATGTGAATTTTTTCCTCCTTTTTTCTACCTTCCCTCACCATACCCAGAGATGGCTGCCATTAGACACAAAAACACAAACACACACACAATATGTGTATATATAAAATTATTTTATACATCTATTTATGTTCTTTTTCTATATGTAGATCCTTTTTACAACTGCTCTCTGATTGATCATTTGCCCTTTATTTGATATTCCTCCCATTTTACAGGTCTGGGTGAATAATTCCTCACCCTCCAGCTCTGTAGGCTAATTCAGTTCTTACCCATATGGAAGGGTCTTCTTAGTCTATAGTACTCCTAATCTTTCAAAAATACATTATTGATTGCTGCCTGACTCTGCTTGCATCCCAAAGTCAGAAGTCAGGTGTAGTTGTTTAACTTGATTCACACTTGTCTCTTCTGCTGCTCTTGGTCCAGGACAGGTTCATGCCTTCTTATAAAAGGAGGCCAAAACTACTTTCTTGAGTTAATTCAATAGCGTTCTCTCTCTGAGTTGCCACATGTTCAGCTTTCCATGATTTGGTTTTGACTTTGCACGTAATCTCATATTTTAGATTATGACTCCAGTTGAAGGAAGTCCCCTAATAACTTGGCTCTGGTCTCCAGGATTAAAGACACCTGAGTTGAGTGGATTTGAAATGAGTCGAGGTGGAAATATAGCATAGCTGATCTTTACCCTACGCTCTCCTTCCTTTATTTTCTAAGATTTCTAGACTGAGTGGTGAGATTTGCCCAGAAGGGTTAGAATGAACCCCCAAGTTCAGTCAGAAGTTATTTTGACTCCATGAGAACTGAACTAGAACTAACTTAGTCTTTGGGGTATCCTTCAGACTGTGAAAAAAACTAGGACTGATCTGGATTCCAGCAGATTCTCATGGTTTTTAATAATTCAGTGATTGAAGTAGAATAGTTTTACATCCTGGCATTTGGGAAATAAAGAGGTATTATGGCTTAAATGCTCCATTTTTTTTATTGGAAAGTGTAGGATGGGACCTGGCCCTGAAGGAAAAAGAAAGCTGATGAGAATTATGTGCTTTAAATCCCACTATAAGCTAGCTAGACCCTGAACCCTGAAGACAGGATGATTTTTTCTGGTCATGGGATAAAGGAATTCAAAATTTGAAACATCTGTTAATGGATTAGGCTATTGATTACTTTTGGGGAATCTCAAAGTTGCCAACCAAGAATATCTATGTATTATTCAGATTCTTGGACACTTTGCCAATCATTTTCCTCTTACCTTTTTGCAGAAAGTTAATTGAAAGGCAGACTGAGCTATGCTTCACCTGGATCTCCTCCAAGGACGGCCATTTAGTGGTTAATCTGAAAAGGCCAGCTTCTCTCCTTTGCTAGGATTAACCTGACTATTCACCTTTAACCAAACGTAATCTCACAAGTAACAATGTCAAGGGGGGAAAAAATGAAAGGTAGAAGAGTATAGGAGAGAATGCAAAAAGATAGAAGATACAGCAGGACAAGTGTTCTTTGTAAGTGTGGGTGGTTTTTATTTTAATATTGTTTCATTTTTTACAAAAATGACCAGAATTTAAATAATTCAAGGCTTTAATACATAGAATTTTTAAACATCTTTAAAACATTTCTGAAACACTCAAACAGCCAAAATCTGAAGAACAGGAAGGTTAGGAAAGAAAACCTGAGACCTGAGCAAGATATTTTGTTGTTGTTTTCATGGGTCACACTCTGATAGTTGAAGTGAAGATAATTACAGTTAAACTTGTTCACAGGCATAATAGAGTTACAGTGTTTGGAAGAAAAACATTCAGTCCACAACAGGTATTGATTACACACTGAACTATGGGAGGAATGCGGAAGTGGAAGACAAAGTACCCCTGGGTATGTAAAGCTTTTCTGCGCTCCTGAGTGACAGAATACACATGTGAAATCACTTAAGAAAGGTTACAAAGCAGCAATCAGCAAATACAATTTGATAGCAGTGTAAAAGCACTTTTAAAATGCAATACTACAGATTGATGCTTAGTCACATGAATAATATTCTGTGACAAGAATATATTTAAGCACGTTTATCTCATATAAATTAATCCTTGTTAACTTTCCCTTAACATATGAATTAATTCCTTGCAGATGATTCCCAAATTCATATATCCAACCCAAGTGTCTCTCCTGAACTACCATCCAACATCAGCAACTGCTTTTTCGACATTGCCTACTGGATGTATTGTAAGCATCTCAAACTTAACATGTCCACAACAGAACTCAGTAGCTGTCCCCCTCAATCTTCCCCTTTCAAGCTCTCTTATTACTTTCAATGGATCTCCTATCTTCCAAGTCATCTAAGTTTATAACCTTAGTATTATCCTCAACTTCTTACACCCCATCTGTTGCCAAATCTTTTTTCTACCTCCCCAACATTTGCCCTCCAATCAGAGCTATCCATCTAATCAATCCTTTTCACACCTCTTCTGGACTCCAGACTTCTAACAGGTCTTCCTGCCCCAAGTTTCTCATCACCACTCCAATCCAACCTCCAGTTGCCAACGGGATTTTTCTAAGGCATAAATAGGTGTGCCAATGTCACCCTCCTTAAATTCCAGTGGCTCCTTATTGCCTTAAGGATCAAATATAAAGTCCTTTATTTAGCATTTAAAGCTCTTTATGATCTGACTCCTTTCTAACTTTCCAGTCTTCTTCCACTTTACTCCCTTCTTTGTACTATAGAATGTAGCTACACTGGTTTATTTGCTATTCCATGCATAGGACACTCCAACACCTTCCTTCTGTCCCCATGCTTTTGCATTGGCCATGTCCCTGCATGGAATGTGTTCCCTCATCACATCACCTCCAGGCTTCCCTGTCCTCTTACAAGACTCAGCTCAAATCCCACCTTCTTCAAGAGGCATTTCCAATTCTTCCCTCTCCTCTTCACACACATGCAGCTAGTGCCTTCCCTCTGAAATTTCCTTCTATTTCCACTGCATATATCCTGTATGTGCATAATAATATTCATGTTCATCTCCCCCTTAGAATGAAAGCTCCTGAAGAGTAGATATTATTTTGGCCTTTCTTTCAATCCCCAGCACTGAGCACAGGTCCTGGAAAATAATAAGCACTTAATAAAGGCTTGTTGAATAACTTACTATCATGTATGTACCTAATTACTTACATGTTGTCTTTTCCCTTGAATGTGAGCACCTTGAGATCAGGGACTTTTACTTTTATTTCCTCAGTGCTTTGTATAATGTCTGACATACAGTACATGCATCTTAAATGCTTTTTTGATTGATGAATTAATTGACATTTGCCCATGACCTAGAGAAGCTTATGTCCTAAGGCAAGGGAGTACCCAGAAAGCAGCAGCAGTAAATTAAGTGTAATACTCCTAGAAAGAAAGAGTGAAAGTCAAATATCCTGTACTAATTTATAACATAGCAAAGAAATACTAGATCATACGTCTGAAATTTAGAATCATTACCTTTAACAAATTTCTAGTTAGACATATGTAATGACTATGTTAATCCAGGTTAAATTTCAAAAATAAATACAGTCACAAGAACAAATCTGTTGAACAAAATTGTTCCCAGGCCTTAGCAATAGCCCATTTATTTAAAGAAACGGTTGACATGACAAAATTACTGGTTGAGACAAGGCATTTGATATCTTGGTATTCTTCATTTTGTTACACGTAATATAAAATGTAGCTCTATCTTCAATAGAAACAGACAAATCAAATAATCAGTGCTGTGCATAATGATTATCCTTAATCTTCTTCCCCCCCCCCTTTTTTTCAGACTCGGTCTCCCTATCTTGTCACTGAGACTGGAAGTACAGTGGCCACATACGGGCCAATCCCAATGCCAATCAGCTCAGAATCTCTGATCTGCTCTATTTCTGACCTGGGCTAATTGACCCCTCTTTAGGAAACCTAACTCACAGCCTCTTCATCCCTGGGGACTCTGTTTAGTGCAAACACCCAGCTGACTTTAGCCCTACTACAGATCAGAGCTCTGGAATTTAGGGGTCCTCCAGCCTCAGCCTCCCCTCAGAGATTACAGGTATGAGTAGGCTACAGAGCCAGCGCAATGGGAACTCTTTCCACTGATACACCTGCTCTGTGCCTTAGTAGGTAGTGTGTTCTATGCTCTATTCTTCATCTTAGCCTCCCATCCCCCCCAACCCCCACCCGCATTCTCTTTCTCTCTCTCCTTCTCTCTCCCCTCATGGTCAACTTTATGTGGATGAAGCATTCTAAGCTTCACTAAGCTGTTAGCAGACAGTAGACATCATTCATTTCTGGATCCACATTAGAAACCTTCCCAGCTTGATAGGACTTGTTAGACTTTGTGCCTTGCTGATATGGCTATTAAGAAAGTAGGAGGGGGTGGTCACCTTTATAATATGATGAAGGCTTTCTGACTGTGGCTATAGAGGAGGATAATCAATGCATCAAGTGTGATTTGATCACCCCTCTGCCCCCTCAAATATTCAATAAACTTCTGTATACCTGACAACAATAAAGATTGAATATTTTTATTTTTGTAATTATCCATTAAAATTTTTTAAAGTAAAATTAAACTTTTAAATGATTGAACACCAAGTTACTAGAGTACTTCTAAATAATGGCAAAATCACTTGGTTTCTCCACTTTGTGTTCATTGTTTTAGTGTAAAGTAGGAATAATAGTAAATATAGAAACTAATGATAATTTCCTCGGAGGCATGAGAGATGATTTGAAGATCAAATAAGGTAAAAATGAGCATGTGATGGGAATTTCACAAATGCAATTACTAACTAACACACAAGGTTTAATGTTTTTATTATGCTTCTTTTGCTTTATTGGACACAATAGCTACTATAGCTCAGGGAATTGGAAACAGGGAACAAACTATTGAATATTGCCATCAGTTTCCAGATCCTAAAATGAAATTTCTTCAAGTTCAATAAAGCCTATCATAGATCTCATTGCCCAAAACTAAGAGTAGTGATTATTTAGTAGCTGTCCCAATAAAGATGCATTTATTCTTCAAATAGGGGAATCTACTGTGTAATTTTATTGATTTGTTTTCAGAAGTCATTTTCACATGTTTATTACCAGAATTTATGAGCTCCCCCTAGTGGTAAACTCTTTCTTCATTTTCTGAATAAGCTGTCTTGCTATATAAGATGGCTGACAACGTACCATAGAGAGAGACTAAATAATTTTTAAAATGTCGTTTTGGTTCTGTTGATATTCAGCTGCCGATATTCACTTCATTTTGTATGTAGCTTGTAGTGGATTCACTCTGTTATGACAAATGTTTGTCTTTCTTAGAAATATTTATACCTATCCTGGGGGAAAACATTTAGAGGAGACTAGTTTTGAAACTTTAAAACTAAAACTAAAACTGTTAGTTTCTTCCATTAAAAGATGCTTCATATCAAAATCGCTAGGCTATACAACTTAGAACTCCCTCAGCAGTGATTTAAATGATCTGGTATTTTTCATTTTTGTCAGAATACAAACCAATATAGTCCTGTGTGCACAGAGCAACTGATATAAAATGCAAATTAGGTACCAATGAAATCCTAGGTTTGAAGAGCACTGTTAACCAAACTCAGAACAAAACAAAATGATACAAGCCTATCAGCTTCACATTTTCTGCTCATTTGAAATCTCTCTGAACTTTGTCTTTCAAAGCTCCATAGAGATTTGTGCTACGTTATTCTGTGTTAATATCATAGGTCATCATAGCCACCACCATCTCTCTATAAAAGAAAGCAGAATGACAAAGTAGTAGGAATGAAAAGCAGGAAATTACAGGTCTTACAAGTAAAGTATTTTTTTTTCAGGAAAAGAATTAATAATAATGTTCCTTTACTTAAGTTTATACATCCGCTTAAAATATAACTCATTTTGTTATTTAAAATGAGGACAGGAAGTCAAATCCTATAAGATGTTGTTTCCAAATACCATTTTGTCAAATAATTGTTGAAACTGACCCAGAATATTTATTTTGCAGCATTTGTTTGAAGCATTCTGGTTATTTAGTGCTCCTTCTCTCCTCCACTTCTCCCTCCCCACCCCCCAAAAAAATAGTGAAAATGACTAAGGAATTATAAGGCAGCGAGAACATAACAGATTTTATTTTTCTTCCTCTAAGTGGAACTTATAGCTGCAAGTGTAATTCCCAGACATATTGTTATTGTTTTGTAGCAAAATACTGAGTAGGAGAATTTCATTGAAACAATTAAAGCATCCAGTGAAAAATAAGACTTTGTTTCTTTCCAATACCTCCAGAACAGTTTCAACATTTATAACTGAGTATGTGTCTCTTGTGGTCTCGATTACATCCGGTGTTTTTAGCTGGCAGCATTTCCTCTGTAGAGGCCCCACTTTATGTGCCAGAGTTCATTTCTGTGAATATTAAGAGAGAAAACCAAGATGTATTAGGGAGTGAAACAAAAACTCTTGAGTGTGTGTATGACGCCAATTTTTGAAACAAAGGGTGAGGTGGCACATCTTTTAGAAGGCTTTCAGAGATTCCCAGCTTGAAAACTGATTGCAAATAGAATGGTGGCATTTGGTTATTAAAAGTTATAAGATTCAAAAGTATGCAAAAAAAGCAAAACCCTTATGGACAGCAGCTAACCATAGTAGACGTTTCCTATTATGAAAGTTTCTGAATATCCAGTTTAATGTATACAGAGGGATCAAAGATTCCCACCCCCACACACACACCACCCCACCCCTTGATACCCTTTTAGACTTACAGATTCAGAATAATTAAAGTAAATTCACAACACTTGAAATATGTTTTTTTCTTCCAGTTCCCATAGAAGTGTTTTTGGAACAGTGGTCTATGCTAACAGCTGCATTCAATCTTGAGTAAAGTTACTTCCTGAAAAGAGTAAAATTCAACTTAATATGCAAACATGTTTGGAACATAATACTGTAGAGTCAGTGTACTATGTGATTATGAAACTGGACACAGGCACCCTACTGAGGTAATTTCTTGTAAATAGTTGACAATAGAAACCTTTAATCAGCCTCAGTGTTTTTTTTTAACAGAAGATTTAACATTTTTTAAAGGAATTGCTCATTCACACACATCTCATTTCCAAGATTTTTATTCTTTGGTGTTTTCAAAGTCTCACTGGGTGTTTTATGTTTGAAGCATTTTTAACTTTTTGATGGGAGAGTATTTTTTTCAAACAACACTTATTTTAAGGAAGCCAGATTCAAAATACAATAATTAGCAAACCTGTTGAAAATGCAATTTCCATGAAATGTTTCCTTCTTGGCTTCATGAAAACAACCGAGTAAAGGATTTTATATGTGGGGGGGGGGAGAGAGACACACAGAGTCTACAGAAAATTTCATATTTTGCAATGATTTACTTTAAACCCTATCCCATTTAAAATCAGTTATATAAATTCTAAAGAAAGTTGATGCTATAGAGATAAAACCACCCTTTAAATTCACACAGTAGGACCCTAGCTAGGATGAAAAATTTCAATAAAATCCATTGAATCATTAATAAAAGTCAAATGGTTTATAAAAGGAAAAATAACTTATTTCATGACCAAACACAAGATGTCAAGTTGAAACAGAAATAAATGCTTAACATTTGCATAATGCTTAGATTAAAAAAAAAATACAACTTGGCCTCTACCACTCAAACCTATCTCCTACTTTACTTCTATAACAAAGGACTAGACATTTTTTCCATTCTTTGGCCAAATCATTAAGTTGCCTTGAAGACCTTTGTTTATAATGTCTTCTTGCATTCTTTTCCTCTTGACATGCTCCCCTCCCTCCAGCAGTCAGATACTAATTAAAGAGAGGACACTGTGACCCAAGATTGTTTAAAAGTCGCAGGGAGCAGTGGCAACACAAATCCTGGCAGGAAGTACTCATGCCTAAAACTTAACACAATTCTAATTTCCATCACCTGAAAAACTCACTGGGTTAGAATCTCAGAAAGGAGAGCTTTTGCTGTTTTTGTTTTGAAAGTAAAATTTTGAAACCTTACATACTCTTCTTTACATAAGATATACTTAACATATGGGAATGAGTTTAATTATTCCTTTATAATAAATAAGAATTATTTTGATGAAAATATTTTTATCTCCAAAGCTTGGATTAAATGACATTGTACATTTTAAGAATGTACAATCACAGAACATCACAGAAGTGTTAAACTGAAGTTATTTTTGGTTGTTACTATGTATATTGAGTTTTAATTTTATGCCTTAACAGAAATGAGATAGATAATGGAAACCTTATATTTCAGTGGAAACTATGTATATATACTAATCAACTATTCAACATGTATATGTTAAGCCCTAATTATATGCCTGGCTCTGTTCTAGGGGCTGGAGGTAAGAAGACAAAAACAGAATAGTCCTTGCCCTCAAGGAACTTATATTCCATTGGAGGAAATTCCATACAGTATACATGTATAAGTAAATACAAGATATATAGAAAGTAAATATAAGGTCATTTTAAGGTAAAGGAGAGGCAGCACTAGCAGCTGGGAGCATCAGGAAATGCTTAAGATAGGAGCTGGCACTGGAACTGAACTTTAAAAAAATAGAAATTCCAAGGGGTGGAAAGGAGGAGGGAGTGCATTCCAGGCATGGAAGACAACTTGTGATCAGAGGCAGGAAGGAGATGCCATTCAAATTCCATTTTTTAAAAAATAGTGTTGAAGTAATGAGCAAAATGACACCAAAGAGGAGTAATTATGATTTAATTTAGTTTTGTGTTACAAGCTCTTGCAAGGGAGAATGGCTAGTAACTTGTTTCTTTGGAAAAGTGAGGGTCCTATATTGTATAATCCTGAGTACTCAGAAAACTCAGCTTTCCATATTTGTCTTCTATTTCCCCATTCCTGGACTTTCTTAATACTCTTGTTACTACTTTTCTTATCAGGTAAATAATCATTACATTTTTAGACCTGCACTGATACTCAAATTTCTTTCTCTTCGAGTAACTATTTCATATCAAGATTCAGTTATTTGAATAAGGAGGTGACTAAATACACAGTAACTATATTCGCTACCCCTAAAATGTTGAGCAACATTCATGTGCAAAGAACTATGGGGTTTGGATGGATTTTTTTTTAATTACACGTGTTCCTCTCCACCTACACTAGTTAGAGGGGTGTGTTGTGAGAACACTTGAAAATGTGCTGAAGTTAATATACTGGAACTATATTTTGTCACACTGTTCAACTTTCATTTCCATATATAAGCCATTATCCCTTTGATATAGGATTTCTTTTACTCCAGAAAGCTTTTTGAACTATAAATTTAAACAACATAGTTTCAGTTTGTTAGTCTTCTAGAAAAGACCACATTCATTTTCTAGAATTTTTGCATTTACAGCAATTTAGTCTAATGTTCTTTGTATAAAAAGCATATAATCTAATATTCTCAGCATACCAAAATTTTAGACATAAAGGAACAAATGGCCTAAATATGTGCTTTGTCTTTTTATATTTACTCTATGAAATAGGGAAGAAATGTAATAAATAACTGCACTTTGGTTTGGTATTAGAATAACAGGATTCCTGTAATTAGACTTCATTATGATTGTTATTGCCTAATATCCTTTCAAAATCTGTTTTAAAAGTGGTCCTATACATGTACATACCACACACTATAAAATAATGAAACCAACTTTTGTATATAGCTTTAAGGATCTGTCACAAGTTTTTATAGAAATGTATAAGTTCATGTTGAAACTGCGGTGCTTTTTGTCCTCCCCCATTCAAATGTAAATTCCTTGAGTTCAGGATAGCCAGCTGTGATAGCCAGCTATTTCTCTAGATTAGATGAGGCAATGAATGACAGAGTTGGACATATACTGGTTCTAGAGTCAGAGGACCTGGGTTTGAAATCTGCCACTGGCACATATTCCCTTGGATAAGTCATTAAGCTTCTCTGGACTTCAGTTTCTTTATCTGTAAGATGAGAGGGCTGGATTGGAGATGTCTGTGGTGGACTTGCCAATGTTTACATAGGGCTCTGAGTAAGATTGCCTTCAAAAAAAATAAAAATAAAAAAATAAATGGAAACAATTTAAGGACCTTACAGAAATAAACCTATAGGCTTGTACAACATAAATAAATTTTATTTTGAAATGAATTGCCATTAGCAAGCACTAAATCCAGATTCTTAACAGTTACTTATTCATTAACAGGATTATGTGTCACATCATTGTCAATATTGGAAGGGACCTTAGGCCATCTAGTTTAATCTCATTTATCAGATGAATTTGAATAAACGGGTTTTTATACACCTAAATAGTTGGACAGAGCATAAGTACCTCCTTGGAAGAGGTTCTAATAAGAGGTATAATGGCCTGTAGCACCAACACAATATTCACAGTGCCAGTGGTAACTGTGAATACGCCAATATAGTGACCAATTGGAAAAATATAACAGACTCTCCATCTAGAAGACAGAAGCAAAACATTTATTCAGACACCAGAAAACCAAATCCCAACACCAGGAAACCAAATAGCAACATAGAAGTTAACACACCACAATGTAGCAGAGAGCCACACCATCCTTTAGCCTTCCCACAAACATTTACTTACAAGCCTGTCTGTTTACCTGCTGTCCTTTCTCCTCCCTCAGTCTAGCTGCTCTTACTTTCAGTGTCCTGTGGGCTCTGCTGCACTCTTGAGTAAGCTCCTCCCACCCAGACTCCATGTGATTATATTCATGCCATTAGGGGACAGGGAAGATCTTCAAAAGCAGGGGAGGTCTTCAAATTCCCTTAGTCTTATTAAGGGACAGGGAGGATCTTCAAATTTCCATTACCATTACATGGCTGAAAGATTATCAAGATTAAAAAAAAAATCTATTGAAAACTCTTAGGAAATATAGTAATGTCTCTTTTCAATAGTCAAGTTCGGTGTCATACATACAAGAAGCAATATGCATTTTAAATGAACATATTAAAGAACTTTAAAACCTTAATCAATTATGCAAATTGATAGCCATCAAACAGCATTTTTGTCCTTAGCAATTCCTTTGAAGTGGGACCAGTAATCTTCAGCGTTTTCCTCTTCCTCACCAAAAACAAAAACCCTTCATTTTGCTCTTGTTTAATTAGAAAACACTTTATATTTTTGCTGCCTAAGACACTTTGCTAAAATAATTTAAAGTAGTTTCCTTGCTTAGTTTTCCTCTTTATTTTATTTTGCAAATAGGAGATATGTTTTTTATTTGTGATTCTATTAAGGACTAGACAAATCCCAAATCCTATAGCTTAAGGGGAAGAGACAGACAGAGACAGAGAGAGGAAGAGAAAGAAAATGAGAAAGAAAGAAAAAGGGAAGGAGGGAAGAAGGAAAGAAAGGGAGGAAAAGAAGAAAGAAGGAAGGGAGAGTATTAGTAAAGTTAACCTTCTAAGGTTGTCAATTTTATCTTCATTTCCTACCTGAACTAATCAAATAATACCTTTATTTGTGAAAATATTTTCCAACAAGCCACCCCTCTTCATAAAATGATAAATATCTCTTATTTGAAGTGAAAAGTTTCAATCCATATCAACCCAACTAATATTCATTAAGTACCTATTGTGTGCAGTTTTTCAGTGAATTACACACAACTTGCATTGATTTCTGCTAAGTTCAATTTCTACTTACTAATTTGTATTAGAAGGTGATTAATACATCAGATATTTAAAATAAATAATGGCTTCCTTCTTTAGTTCCAGCAACCGATATAGTTTTCTATCACAGCAGATCAACATGGAAACAGACAACTGTGTATTTAGCACACATCCGGCATTTTAGACCTCATTCCAGTCAATAGTTTGAAAAAAAATCAAAGCAGTTATGTTGTTTTGTTTGAGGGGCGGGTTATACCACATTGCCTTACTAGCAGGACAGACCACCAACGGAGATGGGATGTGCTCTCATGCAACATGAGATAATACAAACAACTTTTGTGAGCTGGAACACCTGATCCCACTCTTTTTCAGGGACATTTAAGATGTGGATGGGTAAATCCCTTACTCCAGGAAAGGTTGGCAAAGACTAATTTTTTATTGCCACCCAAGGTTCTGGCCTATCTTCAGGAAAGAAATCATATGAAATTGATATGGTATCAGAGAAAGGAACAATACTGTAGAAAACTTTTTCTTCTTATTCTAACCCTTTCCTATTTCAGGGGGAAAAGCTTTTTATATGTGAAAAGCATCTTTCTGGTTTCACAATTTTTTTTCTATAAATTGTCTTTCTGTGCAGTCACATTTTCTCAAAATTAAGAATTCTGATTAGTAGTTATACTATTTTCTATTTTTATTGTTAGTTTAAATCATTGTGTTTGTAGATTTAAATGCAGAGAAATTCATTTATGTGATCCACAAATATTACAAATGAGGAATTAAATTTATTAGCTCAAAGTGGCAAAGTTGTGATATTTAGGATCACACAGAACCAATTGTCATTTCCTATTTAAACATTCCAAAAGTTTTAATAAAGTTGTTATAAATTAATCAAAGAACAAAAATCCTGGGAAAAACTGTAAATTAATTGTTATTGTTTAGTCATCCCCTATTTTTCGTGACCCCATTTGGTTTTTTTTTTCTAGCAAGGATACTAGAGTGGTTTGTCATTTCCTTCTCTAGCTCATTTTACAGATGAAGAAACTGAGGAAAGTGACTTGTCCAGGGTCCCATAACTAATAAGTGTCTGTAGCCAGATTTGAACTCATGAACGGGAGTCTTCATCACTTCAGGCCTCAAACTCTATTCACTGTGCCACCTGGCATCTGTGAATTATGCCATTCTGGGAATGTTTTCTTTCAAATAGTTAAACCTTGGTACAACAAAAACATCACTTTTTGTAAAAGGTTAAAATGTAGAGGATCACAGCTTAACAAGCAATTGTTTGCATTTGAGGAGTGCTTTTGTCATGATAAAGGAACAATTATCCAGTTATATCAATTTGAAAATGATTTATCATGGATGCTATATTGCATTCATTCATGAACAATGTTGCCAATCTCCTTCCCTCTCTCATTGCCTAGATAACATCACTACCAAGTCACCTTTGATTATCTCCTCATGACTGAGGTTCTTAACCTGGAGCCCATGAACTCAGCTTTTATAAAAGGATATCGATTTCAATATGATTGTATGTTGTAATCTTTTGCAATTCTGTGTATTTAAAAACATTGTTCTGAGGAGGGATCCATAGGACTTGCAATATTGACAAAGCCTCCATGGTGTAAAAAAAAGAAATTGGTTAAGAAGGCCTATCTTAAAGGATGAGTTAATTTCCCTACAATGTAGGAAAAGGAGCCTGGACTGGAACTCAGGAAACCTGAGTGCTCATCCTAGACCTATTGTTAAGTAGCCATGTGTAATGGCAAACACAGAAGTAGTTCATACCTGGTTTCAGCTGTTGAATTAATGCCTTTTTTCAGTTCAAGTTTTTTTTGAGATTTGTATCAAGTCTGTTAAGAAACAGAGCCTGAGAACCCCACAATTTGTCAACTCTAGAACTCATGAACTCCTGCAACAGGAAGGGGAGGAGCTATACTGTTTATAAGGAAGAGCACAAGCTGGACAGTCAGAACTTCTTGGGATAAGTATCGTGGAGGTAGGGCAGCTGCTGCTGGGCTGAAGATTGAAATGAGAATTGAGCAGACTTGAGAAGAGGACTCTTGTGGTCGCAGTCAAGAAAGAGAAAACTTGTGGTATCCTGGCATTCTGTTTGTCTGCACTGTGTTGATGTTTGTTTGTGATACTTTGTACAGAAGCCCTGGGACCTTACTGGAAGCCCTGAAAGAGGATTTTCTGGCTTAAGTTTACAGAAGTCTTTGAGGAGGGCTTTGGAGGTTCTGGGACTTTACTGTTGATTTGTGCTGACATCTTGGACTTTGTTTGGGGGTCTATATTGATTTCTATGTTGATGATTTGTGTTGAGTTCTCAGACCTTGTTGGTAGGTATGAGTTGATTTCACAGGCCGATGAATTGATGATGGTGCCAGCAATGTATATGAATATTATTGTGGCTCTGTCAAGCTTTATCTTCACAGAAATAGGAATTGTGAAGGACTTGAGGTGGACTGGACACTGTGAACTTCAATATGGAATGGGAACTGGATGAAAAACTAGACAAGGAGCTGGACAAGGAACTGGGAGCTGCCTGCCTTTGAACCCAGGTGACAGTTGGAGCTGGGACCATGGAAGAGGAACTATGGAAGCTGAGAGCCAGCCTCAAGTCAAGGTGAAAGAAGACTTTACTTGGATGTTGTGTACTGATTGAGAAGATTATGATTTACTGTGATCTAGGGGTGGAGAACTTGTTGAGTTGTGACATGGTGAATGCTGTATTTTGGTTTTCTGTGATAAGTTGTAACTTTGTGAATGCTATATTTTTATTTTCTGTGAATGTTTTGCTCTGATTTGTTATTGAATAAATAGAGAGTTCAATATACAATGTAATCAGAACCTTGAAAGTTGTTCACAACAGCAGTCCTCTGGAAAGCTACTTGTGCATGGCTTTACACCATGTGAGTTTTTTGACAATAATTTGGTTACTCTAAGCTTCGGATTTTTTTTAAATCTCAATTATAAAATGATAGGAGTTAGACTTGGTAACTTTTATTCTTTTCAGTTTTATCGTTTTATTTCATATCAAACATTCTTTGATGGCCTCCTTTGCATTGGTTCTTTTCAGAAGTTCCTTATTTGTAACATGCTGCAGTCTGACCCTACCTGCCATCCTCCTCTCCTTTGCAGTCTGTGTGATTCACATTCCCAAGTCTTTGGAGGCTATAGTGTCCCTTCATTTGCAACCATGCAGCAGAATATTTAATAACTTAAAAATAAAACTGCTAAATGCCCTATCAATTCTTCTATCTATGAACAGAGTTTCTTTCATACAGAAGAGTAACTCAAGAATGTTATAAAGTATGGTCTTTTTATATTTATCATAATACTTTAATGAGAGAATTGATAACATCAGTAAGGTTAAGCTCAAAGAGATTTTTTTCCCCTCTTCTCTCAAACTAGCATATTACTTCCTATCTCAGAGCCTTAGGTTGTTTTATTAGCAAAATTGGAGATATCACTACATGATCTCCAAGAATCCTTCTAGGTTTAATATTCTACACCATATGATTCTAATGCCTTATCATGGAACATAGGTGAACCTGGGGTCTTAAAAACTATGACATTGGAAGTTCTGTCAACTCCTGCTAAGCTGGAAATGATCTAGTGTAGGCTTAACATGGCTTATGTTCCTGTTGTCTGAGCACTATCCCTGATAAGTTTGGTGAGACTCATCTCCGGAGTGTTGACAGCCAAGTGTTGAATATTTTTAACAACTTACAACGATAATTGACTAAAGCATAGAATGGTTTCAGTCTGTTTAATGGAGGGAATAATCACACTGGTGAAAACAGATCTTTAAAGTTGACGTATGGCTCTGGGAGGAAGTTGAAAAAACACTTGGAATTGTCTCTGAATTTTATTTGCTTCCTCTACCTCTGCATCCTCTCACTTGTAATCTAGAACTTGATGTTTGTTGATTTTTTTTCAAACTATTGGTAAGGATAATTGAAATTTTGATGCACACCTGTGATTGTACAGATGTAAGGAACTGTCAGTATAGATGTTTCTTCCCTGGTACACATAGATAACTGGACTGTAACTTGTATTTAAGAGTTTCCTCAGACACTGAGAATTTAAATTGATTTGCCCATGTTCAGCTAGTATGTGTCAGAAGACAGGACTTAAATACCAGTACTTCTGACTCTAGGGCCAGTCCTTTATCTACTACGCCAGACAATTTCTTGGATAATTGAATAGCATCTATAAACTACACTTGAAAGGACTTTATTTCTTTATTTGTGGAGAAAGAGCTCAGGTTCTAAAGTCTGCCAAGAAGAAACATGTCTTTTATACTGTTATCCATAATTGTTCTTGTGATTTTACATGTAAAATAAATAAAAAGAAGAAAGGATTTTCTAAAGTGACTTTGAGGAATGAATGTGTGCGTGTGCACATGAGTGCGCACACACACACACATGCATGCCAAAACACTCAAATAAAATACTCTTCAGTAAAATGCTTTTGGGGGGAGGGAATGTTCCTGAAATCTATTTTTTGTTGTTATTTTTTGTTGTTAATTTTTTGTTATTTTTGTTGTTAATCACATGGAGATGGACAGGGCTTAGAAATCATTAAATGCCTTTCATTTTACAGATGAGGAACTGAACCCAGAGCACATAAATTACTTGCATATGATCATAAAAATAATAAGGTCCAGAAATTCTAGAGGAGTAGTTCTCAACCTTCCTAATGCCATGACCTTTTAATACTCATATGTGTGCATATCTGCATGTGGGCAGACCCACCTGGAGATGGATAGAGGAGCAGTGTCTCAGTTCCTAAGATCATGGGAAATATGTGTTTTCCAATGGTCTTAGGCAACCCCTGTGAAAGGATCGTTCAACCCCCAAAGGGGTCACGACCCACAGGTTGAGAACTGCTGCTCTAGAGGTAAACCCAATTTTCTTTCTAGTGCATCCCCACCTTAATTTCACTCAGCAAGTATTTGTGGAGTTCTTGCAGGATGAATATCATTGCACTAAGTGGAAGAGGAGACAATGAAGAATTTGGAAAGTAATGCTTGGGAGTTTCTGATGTAAATGGCATTGAGTCATTGCATTAGGTCCATGAGAAAGAAGATGGCATGGCCAAAATGGAGGGTTTGAAAATGCTTTGGGGACCATGTTACAGAAGTAATTTGAGATTAATGAAAACTGATTAGTGGTCAGAAAGGAAGCAGTTACATTGATATTTAATAGATGCTTTATCCTTCCTTCATTCACTTAGTCTGGCACACTGTGAAGACATTAGTGAATAGAGATAGGAAGAAGAGGGATGGAGTCACAGAGAAGCAGGTAGATGTTGCTCATTTAGAAGTAAATTTTTCATGCTTTCAGTTCAGTTCAACTAGCACAAGTATTTTCTGTGTGCCAGAGAGTGTTCTAGGTGCCAGGATAGAGGCAAAAATGAGACTGTTCCTTACCTTCAAAGAACTTACATTTTGATGCTTTACTATTAAAATTACTTAAATATCACCAGTTTATTAATTTGGATTAACACCAATATCATAGATCCTAGTGGATTAATTATCAGTGCTGAACTAACTATGCTATAAACTGAAGCCTCTAATTTTTTGGAGGAGATGGGAGAAGATGGTAATTCATTCAAAACTATTTATTCAGTATTAAAGTATTTGGGACTCCCTACATACAAGGCATTGCACTGGGTGTTGAGGGATATTAAAAGGTTACTAATAGGCCTTACCTACCTTTTCTATAATTAATAATATAATCTCCTGGATGAAATTTTATGAACTCAAATGTTTTTCCTTTTTATTTCCCTAGAAATTACAAGTTGTTTTGGTGTTAGGATCCCAGCTGAGAATCAAGTCCATACATGCCAGAGTACCAAGTACTCTGATGTAAACATTTTAGATGCTAATTGGAAAACAGAGTGCATATTATTTTTTAATAATAGGCTAAAAGCCCATGTTGGGAATTTGCTAGTCATCAAAAAATTTAAATTGTGAATTTGTATTAAGGGAGGAGATAGGGACTCGACCTGTGATTTCTTTGATATACAGAATTCCCAGAAGAGGAAACCCCATTTAATTAATGCAGGTTTGTACATTCTCTGCAGCTTCTAAATTCTAGTCTAAAGTTTCTCAGAGCACTGAGAGAGAGCAATTAACTTGCCTAGGATTGTACTACCTCTGTATGTCCAAAGTGGAACTTGGACCCAGGTCTTCCTAATTTCAAGGCCAGATCTCTGTCTCCTAAATTGGGATTCTTTTCTTTGTTTTTTAATTTAATGCATTTTATTCTGAACTTAAGAAATAAAACAAGCATTTCCATAATAGCTGAATAGGGGGAAAAAGATGATTGTACATGAAACTGCAAATCTATTATATACAACTTGCTATTCTATTTAAATATATAATAAGGCTATCATGTAAGTTTCCTTTTTTCCCCTTTTTTTCTTCCCAATCCCTTCAGCCCTACAGATGGCTACCATTAGACACAAATATGTGTAAATGTGTAAAACCATTCTATACATACTTCTGCTTATCATTTTTTCTCAATAATGATGTTAATAATAGGTTGCATGAACATTCAAGTTTTCTTAAATAGGTCCTTGAAATACAGAGCTTATAGCTCCCATAGTTTGCAGAACATTGAAAAATATGATGATTAGTGAATCTAAATTTTAAATTGACTTGAGACTGAATTAAAGAAATCAGAATTTTAATCCTCAGAAATTTTTTGTAAAGCCAGAATGTTTTTAGTATCATTGCTCTTAAATACATTTAAAAATATGTGCCCATAAATAAAAATCAAGAAAATTTTCATTTATACAAATAATTACTGATTTTACCTTGAGTAGGACTTTTGTTTAATTTGAAATCTTATTACTAGTATACATGATAGTAAGTCACACGAAATTATTTCCAAATCAAATCTTAGTCATCTAAGTAGTAACAAGAGTAAGGATGAATTGTAATTCATAGGAAATCCCCCAACTTTAATTTAGCCTTCTTTCCAAACTAACCTTTGATAAGGAGCCAAATTATCCAGTTTGAATTTCACAATCTTTAATTGTTGGCCAGCCTACCCTCTGTAGAACATACCTCAGAGCAGTAAAATAACCTAAAGGCATCTTTCTAGGGGGAAGGAGCAAATTTAAACCAGATATTCAGTCTTTGAGTAAACAACAATTATATCAAGAAGTCATAAATCACCTTTCAATTTTTATGACAATACCATTTATTCTTATTCAGCATCACTAATATGAATAATTTCCTTCTTAATCCAAAATTGGGTCATCATTTTATAGCTTAATAGCCTGTATTCATTATGTAATTTCAGAGCAGTTTTAAGAACCAGAGCAAAAACTTCAGCTATAAGGCTCCCTCTTCCCCATTTACATGACCCATATGAAAATTTGTTCATCAGTTCTGATCTTTAGTAGGACTTAGAGAATATTCAGGCTCTGTGTAGAAAGACAATAGGTTTGTCTGTCTTCTCAAAGGAGTCTGAGCCTGGTTGGAGGTTGCATTTGACATGAATCAACAGGACTCTCTGTAAAAGGAAGCTTGAGTGGCTCTGACTACTGTAGTCATTTTTGTGAAAGCCTAAAATTTTTCTAATGAATAACAGTGTTCGGTGCCAAGCATACTTTTTTGAAATTAAGTTTGAAATGAACAAACCTTAAAATGGCATTGATAAGAGGAGTGGGAAAGAACTCTTAAATGTTTCCATATTTTATTTCATTTTCTCCCTCTCAAGAGTCCCAGACCCTGTTTTGAATTTTTTCATTAGGCAAATGCATTTTTGTGATTTAGGAATAGGTTAAAAATATGGGTTAAGGAATGGGAATAGAGGATAGCAAATAGATTGGAAGACAACTCAGTAGCTTCAGATCTGTTTCTGACAGATGCCCTTATGAAACTGGAGTAAAACTACTCTTTGAAACTCATAACAGCTATGCTATCTGGAAGGTGAGACCCATTGTCAGACTTGCTTTGAGAAGTACTGTTATGTGAATCATATACTTGTAGCAAACCTCCTGTTTTGTGTTCTCAGGAAAGACTATGTACATTTCAAAAGACTAAACTAAGAATTTAAAATATATATGTCCCGTGAAAGTTGGGATGATGCCTTTTTTAACTGTTGTCTTTCCCATTGCTGAATACTGTACTATGTACATACTAGTAGACACTTAAATAATGTTTGTTAAAAGAATGGATCTATGTATGAATATATATGCTGTATATGTATACTACTATGTGGGTACACATATTCATTTTAAAATGCTACTTGTACAAGGTGGTTGGTCAATTTTCAGTGATCTCTGTTAGGTAGATGCATATGCAGAGCCGACAGTCTACTCCCTCAGATATTTATCTCAGATTTTGCATATGATACATAAGAACACATATAGTATGTTATAATCTGTTTAGATAAGTCTTTCTGACATCTAAATTAATTTATATATATATATAAAATATTTGATTATATAATATATATGTATAAATAATCTATACATAATCTATTTAGCTAAATATAAGTTTGATGCAGAGGGTATAATTAACAATGTCCCTTTTAAAGATGAGTAAATAAGCCTCCGAGAGTAAGTGACTTGCCCAGGACCCCACAACTAGTGTCAGGCCTGAAACTGGGGGGCTTATTCATTGATTACTGTTCTTTTCACTGTTGGGTGCTCTCCCTTTAAGCTTAATTGAGGTTAAATTCAGTGTCATTCAATTCAATTCACCAAACTTTATTAAGCACCTACCTCTGGCACAAAAAGAATCCTATTAAAAATCTTTAAGACTAGGGGTGGCTAGGTGGCACAGTGAGTAGAGCACTGACCCTGGAGTCAGGAGGACCTACATTCTAATCCAGCCTCAGACACTTAACACAAAAACGTAGCCATGTGACCTTAGGCAAGTCACTTAACCCCAACTGCCCTCCAAAAAAAAAAAAGCAAAAAAAAAAATCCTTAAGACTAAAGTTATTGCCTGCCTAAAGAAGCTTACTCTGGACTGGAGGTATTCATTGTCATGCAGTTTGCCTAAGTCTTTGCTTCTCTAGAAAGCCCACTTTCCTTAAGATTTATGTTTGGATTAGAGGCTTAATTAATAGATTGTTCTTTTTCAATAGGGGACGGGAGATGATTGTATACATTATCATATGTAGTCACTCTCTTTTGTTTTTACTTTTAAGTGCTCTTTTTGGTTACAAGGGAGATAGGGTTCTAGAGCATGATAATGGGAATGAGAGGAGTGTTCTATCCATAAATGTGATATAAAAACAATATGTGTCAATACTTTTTATTGTTTTAAAATACTTTTCTCATGCAAATGCAAAGCATTGTCCATTTATTGAAAGCAGGGAGAAAAAAAGCAAAGCACTTCATACTTTATATGAGTACTCATTTCTTGTTAGAGACCTTACAGTATCCCAAGACAGTCTCCATAAGAACTCTGTGTGTTGCTATACCTTGGCTGGAAAACTTTGAATTATCATTGAATTTAATTTTTAGGTCTTTAAGTCATTAAAAATCTAAAACTGGATAATCTCTCCAAAAGTTATCAGCACCATGGTTCTTCTAGACAGATTTCCCTGAACTTACAGAGTTGCTATGAATACTTTGCAAATGTTGAAGCACTGTATAAATGTAATTTTGATTTATTATTATATATAGGTTTTTGATGTTTCCTAATTTAATGGTGGTTAGACTATCATATTCATCGCATGATTCAGTATGAGTTTGCAGAGTATGAGTACACTAGGAAGGTCTAGTCTAAATTGGTGACAAGCTTGGGGGAGGGGGAAGGGACCCTGGAAGAATCAGAGAAGGTCCTTACCTTAAGATTTAGAACCAGGAATTGCTGATGTCATGATGACATCATGTCGTCATGACAACATCAAAACTTCCTGTTTCTTCCTCCCTCCCCTCCTTGGGGAGCATCAATTCACCAAAGGTCTGTGACCAATTCACCACATGTCAGGTATATTGTACAATTCTTAAAAACCTCTAGGAACAGAAATTCTACAAGGTCTTGGATTATGCTTTGGAAAGTTTTTTTTTTATCATATATCTAACTAAGGTAAAATTCAAATTAATCCCAATTTCTCTTTCTTTTTATTTTAATTTCTCAGTGGAGCCAAATGACAGTTATTTAGCATCCTCATCATACATTTCAGAGATACTATTAATTCATGCCTCATCCTCTTCTAAATTCAGGCCAAATAGTACCCATTTCATGTTGTTAATCTTTTGGAGTGAAAAGACTTATTTATTGGAGTTTTATTTTCTTTCTTCTTAGCTTTAAATACTTGTAAGCTTAGTTTTCATTAAGATTCCGTGTTTTATAAAGATATGTTTCTTCTCCCTTGATGTAGAGAATATAACAAGACATTTTGTTCCTTTTTCAATCACTTATACTTTTTATTTGCTTAACTTGGCATATTCCCTTATAAAACACAGTTTCTGTCTCCTCCCTGGTCATATCGTTAGAGATGGCTATACCTAGCTATGTTCTTTGTCCAGTGCTTCTAGCTGAGTCTGTTAATGGGTCTGTACAATGATGAGGCTATTTAATCCTGTCCTCAAATGAGCTCCTCACTTTGCTTTCTCTCCCTTTATGTCATATTTTACGGATGGTTGTCTTGTTTTCATCTTTTTTGATGAGCATCATGTCTAAAGTTACCTATTAAGATCTTTCTTAATGTGGAATTGTCATAATTCATAGAGTATTTTCAGATATTTGACATTAATCTTTAAACATCCTGAACATGTATACTCTTCCATAGGCTTGTTTGCAGGACATGGGTATGGAGATTAACAGCTCAAGAGCTAGGTTTCCACAACCAAATCAACTGGAAGACTGAATCACCCTTCCAGGTAATTTAGGGGGAAAGAATCTCACAATTATGAGTCTCTGAAATATGGAACTGATTTTTACTTGAGTTACCCCAATAGCTACCTTTTCTACTTTCAAAAGTAGCCCATCCTTGCTTATTCCATATATCAGCAATTACCTTACAAGTGACAACAAAATAAATGATTAATTTCATTACTTTTAAGTTTACCACATGTCTACAACAAAATGATATGACGACTGATTTTTGTGAAAGTCAGTTTTAAATGAACTTGCAGTCTAATTCCTAATGCTTCCTTTTTTCAGAATTTGTATAATATTGTATACTTATCAGACTTTAGTAAAAGAAGGTTAAGGACTGTGAGGAGGAGGGAGTCCTTTAATTGAAGAACAGCTGAAGAAAAAATTTAATTTATAAAATACTATTTATGTCAACAATTTAAAATGGGCCTTAAGTTTTACCAGCTCTTATATATATAAAAGGAGTCACTAACTTAAAAATAAGTTATACTCTGCTAATTAGTTTTTAAGTTGAGTGCTTTAAATTTGCAACATACTTTTATATATAAATAAATTTACCAATGATGCTTAGATATTTAATTGCTATACAGAAGTTTAAGTAACCCATAAACTATACCTGAACTCTGCATGTTAGTCCTCTCTATTTTTACTGGGAAAATTCATTTCAGCTAAAAACTCAGGACTCCAGACCCCTATCTTCCTCAATCATGCTCTTAATTTCTAGAGAATGATCCTGTACTCTTTTTCTCAACTTCCTGAAGAGAAAAGTGATTCTTCTCCAAGGATGAGAAAAGTTCCATCCCCATGTGGTAATGGCAATAAAAGAAGGGATTAGGCCCCTAGGAAGAGATCCCCAACACAGAAGTCATTCATACTTTTGTAAGGGATGTTTGTTTGTCCTATTACACATCTGCTTATCTTAACAGAATTACAACAGTCTGACTTCTACATAGTTAGAATTCAGGAGTGAATAAGTGAAATCACAGAGGGAATCTTTTAAAATTTAAAAGTTCAATCAAAGTCCTTTATAACATAGCCTCCTTCTTCCTTTCTGTTCTTCTTACACCTTACTCCCCAACACATACTCACATACTCTTCCATCCAGTGACATTGACCTCTTTATTGTTCCACAGATATATGGATCTCTCTCTCTCTCTCTCTCTCTCTCTCTCTCTCTCTCTCTCTCTCTCTCTCTCTCTCTCTCTCTCTCTCTCCTCTTCATATATATAAAATATACAAGTCACCAGACTTTTTTTTCTGACTGACCACCATGCCTAGTATACTCTCCCTCCTCAACTCCACCTGCTGATTTCTCTGACTTCCTTTAAGTACCAACTAAAATCCCATCTTTTCATGGAAGCCTTCCCAACCCCTCTTAATTCCAGTGTCTTCTCTCTGTTATTTATTTTGTATATACAGTAGATTTTACATTCCTTGAGGATATGGGAATGGTTTTGTATTCCTAGCAATTAGCACAGTGCTTGGCACATAGTAGTTGATTAATACATGTTTATTGCTTGATTCATATAGAGACAAAAATTCAGTAGTCCCTGATATCAAGAATTTTATATTTGTGAGAGGAAAGCTGTTTTTTTACAACATACATAGATCTGTGATCTCATTGGTTTGGGTAGTTTCTTCATCATGGCACATTCCAGCCATCTATGTCATCTCATTTCAGTGATTTTTGAACATGTTCTCTAGTAGTTTTTTCATAGAGACTCCCTTTCTCTTCTACCCATCTAAGTCTTTTTAACATTTTGTGGATAGTGCAACATTCAGGCTACATACCTAACCATTTCTTTGCTTCTGACGAATGGACTGCACATCTCTTTCAAATCATTTAGTTCCGTGATAATATACCTTACTTACCACTTTTTACATAAAAGTCCTCATTGGAAATATGCAAAATCCTATTTGTATCCATTTGTTTCCATTGATTCATTGCTATCCTTTGTTGGAGATGATTTTATTCTAAGAATTTTAACCAAATGACCTAAATGGAAAAACATTTCTTTTTTAAAAAGATGGGTTTTTGTGGAGACTAGTTTGGAATCTTTAAAATCCCCATGCAATTTTGGAAATGTATTCCATCTTACTGCCTCTGACCTACTCAGTTCTGGGTCCAGTTTATTACCCATCTGTATAACCCGTCCCTAATATATGTAGAAATTTCCAAATTTGAAAGATTGGATATCTTACTGTATGTCAATGTCTACACAAAATGCTTTATTCATCAATAAATTTATTTTTCCCTATACATATATTGTTAGTCTTGTCTCATGAATAATTATGAATCTCATTGAGACTGCCTTGATATGTTCTGGCCCTTAATGAAATCAGCACAATATCATGAGCAAACGAATATCAAAGGGACCTCATAATCTGCTAAGAACCCATTTTGCATTTGACACTTTTGTAGACAATTCTCCATGACCTTAGAGAACACCTTTGGTGGGTATAAGTCTCTCTCTCTCTCACTCTCTCTCTCTCTCTCTCTCTCTCTCTCTCTCTCTCTCTCTCTCTCTCTCTCTTTCTCTCTTTCTCTCTCTCAATTATGCCTCAGTTGATCTTAATAACCAGAAAAGAATTATCCCTCTGGATGTCTTTGTCAAGGAATTTTTAAATGATCTTAATAGATGTATGAGAGAACTCTTATTGGAGGAAAGACTTTACAAATGTATTTTGTTCTACCAACTCAAATGGTTTTGTAGGTTTGGGTCTTTTTTTTTTTGTAATCAGCGGTAATGAGCATAGCAGAATCAAGTTTTCTCTTCACTTCTTTTAGTTAGTTGTATTTCATTAAAGTTGTGGTCACTGGAGAATTACTTGCAAAATTCTCCCTGTTACCTTTTCATTATTTCATTAAGAATATCCTCAATATGTATAAGTCATTTTCATAGATATTTTATAAAGATGAATAAGTAGGCATTTGGCGAATGATAATATCGTCTATGGTTTTTTTTTCCCTGGGAGAATAGTGAATTATATTTTTAATTATCCACAACTTTCTTTTGTCTTCAGTTTTTTAATAGAATATCAATAATGATGTGATTAATTTCTTCCCAATAGTTTTTCAATGCTTTGTTTGAAAGAGATCTCATATTTATAGCTGGTATGAAAATGCACAATTCCTAGCACTTTCTTCACCTTTTTTTCTTAGTATTCCTTCACTTGCTGCACAAGATTAATGGTCTTTAAACATTTTTTCTCCATTTCTTATGTTGCTAATGGCCAAGAATTTATTGCCTGGTGACCAAGCTATTGTTGATTGCTTTCTCTATACTTTTAAGATAGGTTCACTGACATTATCAGTCTCAGTTTCCCCAAGGATCAGAGTTAGCAGATTTTCCAGCACAGTAGAACCTACTAGACTTTGTGCACTATTGATATAACTTAAAAAAAAAACAGGATTACTTCCATGCTAAAAAGAAGTCCATTTACTATATAAATATGAGGTAATTTGAGGAGGAAGACACTAGCAAATGGAGAGAACAGAAAAGGTTCCTACAGCAGATGGGACTTAAGTTGAGCCATGAAGAAAATTAAGAATTCTAAGGTATAGAAGAAGGAGATGTACATTCCAGGCATGAGAGACAGCTTTTGAGAATACAGAGACAGTGGATAAAGAATATTGTTTGTAGTATTTAGTACAATAGCATATACATGTACTCATTTTGATAAATGTAAGTCATTGATAATGAGTTTTCCCATAGAAGAGAGGATTATCTTATTTTCCCAAACCCTCCTCATAGTTTATTCTCCAGAACTGATTCCTTTGTTATACTTTCAAAGCTTTCCATGACTGGGCTCCACCCACCACTCTAACTTTATTGTCCACTTGTTCTTAACATGAGGTCTTAGACTTCTGTCAAGCCAATCTTCTTGTTATCCTCTGAATACGCTATGGCCTTGTAAATGCTATTCTTGTGGCTTGGGATTGTATTACACCTCTGGTGGTGTTGTTTTTTTTACCTTTTTTTCCTTTATCAATTTGACAAATATTAATATTTCAACATATAAAGAAAAGCAAAAATAAGATTACATGTGAAACTGTGAACTTCCTTCCATTAGATACAGCCTTTAAAAAGTATATTCATTTATCATGATAGTAACAAAACTGCCATTCTTAACTCTCCTCCCTTGAAAATTTTCTTCTGTTCCTTTCTGTGTATTTCTTTAATATTTTGTTGATGCTCTTGTATTTCTTTCATTATCATTGCCCACTCATTTCTCCCCCTTAAAAGTCTCCCTGCATAAAAAAAATGAGTCTTCCACTGTGAAAAATAAGTAGGGTTAAATAAAACAAATTCACACATTGGCTGTTTCAGAAAATGTATGTCAGTCAGTCAACAAGCATTCACTAAGGGCTATATACCAGGAATTGTACTGATTGCTGTGGGTATAAAGGAAAGTTTAAAAAAAACAGTATTTACCCTTGAGGAGCTCACATTCTAACAGGGTGCTAACATGCAAATAACAATGTACATGTAAGTTACACAATGTAAAAATTAGAGGGAATCTCAGATGGAAGGCACTAGCATACCACGAAAAACTATTGCAGAAGATGGGTTTTTTACAAGTGAGCAGAGAAAGCATCCAGACATGAGAGAAATGCCTGTGAAAAAGGCTTGCCGCCCAGAATGGAGTCTCATTCATTTTGTTCCTCTAGTCTGTCGCCTCTTGGTAAAGAGCATTATATCCATTTTCCAAATCTTATTTCGCTCATACTCCTGGGCTGAGGCTGCCTCCATCAAATGCTCCATGCATAACTTGGACTCACACTGTTGTTATTTATTCTTCATTCTGGAAGAGGGCTTCTGGTTTGGCCAGAAACCCTGAGGGTCCTCCTCCTTCCAGACTGATTTTTTTAAAACTAGGCTAAAGAAAAAAGGCCATTCTTTACCTCATTTCTTACCTAGCCTCAGTCACTGAATGGCATTGCCTCAGTCAAACTGAGACCTGGCACAGACTTAAATTTTAAAAGACCAAGGTCTTCCACTGTATCCAGGGCAATCTTTAGTCACCCTGATCTATATTTTGCCACTGGACTCATATGTCTCTGGATGAGAAATTGTGGCTGGTGACTTTGAATAGCCCTCTCTTACTTAAATCCAATTCACTTGCATCACCCTCCTGATGCCATGGTCTTTTTCTAGCACAGTAGTTCTCAACCTTCCTAATGCCATGACCCTTTAATACAGCTCCTCATGTTGTAGAGACTCCCAACCATAAAATTATTTTCATTACTACTTCATAACTGTAATTTTGCTACTGTTGTGAATCGTAATGAAAATATCTGATATGCAGGATGTATTTTCATTGTTATAAATGGAACATAACCCACAGGTTAAGAACCGCTGTTTTAGAACAAAGGAAAAACAACAACCTGGGAGCCACACTGATGTGGTTTTTGAAGTTCCATTGCACTTTATAGCCAATATCATAGAGTTTATTACTTAATTGTTCTCTAATTGCTCTAATGTTGTTCCCCAACTAGATTATTGGCTCCATGAGTCAATGATCAGCTTGATACTTCTATTTTTATCATCTTCCTTATCCCAGGCATAGTAATCAGGTATGTAACTGATACTCAATGAACAATTATTGACAGATTCAACTTCAATTGAAATTCTAAATGTTACTGTTGTTACTCAGTCTTCTCTAATTTAATAATTAGAAGTTTACAGAAGTGGAAGGATTCTAATAGTAGCCACCTTGAAAAGTAATATGTTACTTTCCATTTGAAGTTTTTAAACAAAAGCTTGCTTGACTAGTTGTCATATATACTGTAGAGAGCATTGTTATTAATATATGGATTAGACTAGATGGAAGGGATTGTGGTCCCTTCCAGCTCTAAGACTTTGACTTTCTGGGACTCGTCTCTAACAAAATTTTAACAGATGCCCCAAGTCCTCAAACCTGGATCCTTGAGTAAGCTGGGTGAACCAGTGAATAAAGTGCTAGTCCTGGAGTCAGGAAGAACTCAGATACTTACTTTGGGCAAGGCACTTCATTTCTGTGTTCCTCTATTGCCTCATTTGAAAAAATGGGGATAGTAACAGCACTTACTATATCTCAGGGTTGTTGTAGGGATTAAATGAGATAATATTTATCAAGTGCTGAGCACAGTGCCTGCCTGGCACAGTCAGAGCTTAGTAAATGCTTGTTTCCTTCCTTCTTTCCAAATTCCCAAACAATGAACCTCAAACGTATCTCCCTTCAATTAAGTAGTAATGTAATTCATTGTTAGTTGTTAGTCTTAGCTAGTAGAAGAACAAAACACAAACTCTTCTGCTCTATTTACTGAAATTAGTTTTAAGACTATCATAATATTGCTGCTAGGGACTATTATTTGTGTAGTTCCAAGGATCATAGGCTAAAGAGGCATGAGGCACTTTACAGATTATCTATTTTAATGGCCTATGATCCAATTCCTTTATTAAAATCAAGGTGGGCAAGTCACTTAACCCCAACTGCCCTCCAAAAAAAAAAAAAAGCAAAAACAAAAACAAGGTGGAAGAAATTTCAACTGAGATCCAAAGAATAAAATCACACAACTTCAGAGTGGGAAGAGACCTGAAAAGCCAACTCATACCTGACTAAGATCCCCCTCTACATTTGTTTCTCCTCTAGTGAAGGGAAGAACCCACCACCTTCTAAGATCATTCCAATTTTAGATAGTTTTCATTTTTAAGAAAATATCCCTTGGATCAAACTTTAAATCTTCAGAGATAATGAGTAATAAAGCTAGAATTAAAACCTAGGCTGTTTGACTCAGATCCATTGATCTTACTACTACTGTATTCTCTAGAATACATTGTTTTTATAGTAGGGTGGGGGTTTTTTTGTTTCATTGTGATTTCATTTTTATTACTTAATTTTCTCTTCATATTTACACAGTCTCTTGTTCTTTAACATAGCTAACCAACCCTAATGATATAATTTCCCTCCTTTAAATCTACAGCTCTTCACTATACCATTTAGAATACACTTCCACTGTCTTGCTAACCTTGTCTCCCTTTTCCTTTAAAAAATTGACTTACCATCTACACAAAGCCTTTATACCTCAGTCTCACCTGACTTTGTTACTGTAAATTTCAGTGTGTTCATAAATTTAATGAGTATGTTTGTTTCCCACTATTTCCTCACTTCTGTTAGGCCTTTGAATATATCTTGCTCATTCCAGCCTCCAAGTCTTTGCTCATGCTATTTCTTTGACTTGGAATGATCCTACCTTTGCCCTTCCATTTCCAATCACTTTCCTTTCAGGTATAGGATCAAGAGCCCCTTCTAAGTAAAGGGTTTGTTTCCTGATTACTCTGGCCCACACTGATTATTTATTGGTAGAGCACATTTAATTGTCCACATTTAATTATGAGACTGGTTATGAGAATAGACATACAAAGAAGAAGTAAAGCATTGGGAACTCTAGGCACAGAAAGTCTTCATTATCCAAGGAAGACCCTACCTTTGACTTAATAGATAAGATTTTTAACTGCTCAAGTTACATAAAATTTAAATGACTTGTCCCTGGACATAGAACTAGCAAAATAGAAAGTGTTGGATTTGATCTCTGGTCTTCCTGACTCCAAGCCTACAATGTAACCAACTAGCCATGGCTTCTTCTGCATATTTTACTAAAAAAAAATTGTAAAGATGTACTCAAGATATGTGTTTTCATGTTTCTGCTTTTCCTGTTTTATCAGATTTTCACCCTTTCGTATTTGTCCTGTCTTTTTTGGGGGGGGGTGTCTTTTTCCTTCTTTCTTTGTAACTCCTACTTGTATACAGATTGATCAATGTATTCAAAAGTGTTCTTGACTACCAAATATATGGTTTCTTAAAAAACATAATATCACTCTCATTTCTCATTTCAGACCATTCACTTTTATGATGGGGTTTGTAAATCTGAATCTTTAAGAGTTTTAATTTACCTTTTATTATAAAAGAACTATTTCTTTTGAAATTATCTTTTTATTTTGCTAGATAGTTTAACCTTTTACTAACATTTAACATTTACTTTTATTACAAAATACCTGGTCAAGGACCATGACACTGTAACTCCATAGCATCCAAAAAGAGAATTGTGACCCTAAAATAGTACCACAAAGAAGTCAATCCATGAAGCTGGTTTTTTGTGGTTTAGCTTGTGGTTTCCTGAGAGTCAGGCCATGACAGCTGAGGTTGTCCAGGGCACTTTTGCTGATAGTCCACAGGTCTGAACTCCAGGGGTTTGTGGGCAGGATGTTCTCAGTAAAGAGTATGAGGACAAGACTTTAACCCATACAGCATTAACAAAACGTGTTTTTGTCATACTTTGGTTTAGCAATATGCAGTTGAGGGTCTCAGAAAGAAGAACTGGTGAGAGGCAGATTATTTTAGTGTATTAAAGAGGACAGAAATAATTGTGAAGGCACCTAGAAGTCTCTTAACAAAGGAAATGGCATAAATAGATTAAAATATGTATCAAATATTAGTTGTATCTAGTTATGAAATATCCATTTTGAAGCTGTTTTACTCAGAATTCAAGCATCTAAGCATGTAGTATTTTTTGTTTGTTTTCATACAGAAGAGGAAAGATTTATGTGTATGCTATTCCTCACATATTTTTGTACAAGTAAAACAAAAACTTGCTAAATTTCACCAATTTACTGAAGACAGTTGTGGAAGAGTATTTGTTGGCTTCTAATGAGGGTAGCAGGCTGTTGGGGGGGAGAAGCCAATAGTTTACAGTTCGTCATTGCTGAGGCAAGAACTAGAAGTAGTGGTTTTGCTAGAAAACTAATACAGAGAGCATCTTGTTTTCCCTGCCTGTAATGAAGATTCCAGTGTCCTCATTTCTTAGACAACTTGAAACCTTATTATTATTGGCAATAATACTACTAATAATAATAACTTTTATTCAGTGAGGTACTAGGGCAAGAATCCAAAGACCAGATTTAATTAACCTCAAACCAGTTATTTAGCACCTACTATGCGCGAGTCTCTGTCCAATGGGGGAGTACTGAAATGAGTTTTCTGTCATGGACAGTATTCAAGCAAAGATTGACCATCACCAACTGGGATGTTTTAGAGGATAAGTTCAATCAGATGAGTTCTAATATCCTTTCTGACTATTTATGAGAAAATAAGCCCTACCAGATAGATACTGTTGGAAATTCTATTTAAGACTTCAAATCAGAATATGGAAAATAAACTTTAAACTATGTCTATATGTGCCCAGTTCCTATGAGTTACTGCTTTAAAACAGAAGTTTCTGACCTGTTAAACATACTATGAAAGGATTACACTGTTTGTCCAGAGAGGGTGAAGGCGGACCAAGTAATTACAAAGAAATAATCCTGAATTAGTTGGAGCAGAGTTTTGAGGGTTTTGTTTTTCTCTTCTAGCAAGTCTAAAGTCTAAAGTGAATCCTTTTGCAATGAGGCCTTTTAGCAAGTCTAAATCTAGTCCTTTGGTATACAAAACATGAGGTACATAAAACAAAGTGTTTCCACGCGTGTATTCGACTTTAATGTTCTAGCTGTTTGCTTTTTGAGGGGGTGGGCAGAATTGTACAGATTAAATGCCGATTTGCAGATGTGCTGTCTAAGTGTGGTACTGGTAACTTTACTTATCAAAGTCAGTCATTTTGGGGAAGGGAGGTGGTAAATGCAGAGAAGAGGAATAGGTAGAGAAGGGCGGGGGGGACTAAGTTTTCCTGCCAGAGTGCCTTACTGATCTGATCTGCCAGCGGTTTAGA
>CM053596.1:168171573-168201010 GCA_028646575.1 Pseudocheirus occidentalis
CTTTCTGGTCTCCTCGGTCCCAGAACGCCGACCCAGGGGAAGAGGGCAGGCTTCGAGGTAGCCCAAGGACTTAGGTCCCTTGGAGTTGTGGCCATAGAGCCTGCTGTGGCTGGCGCGGCATTGGAGCCAGAGGTGCCTGGAAGAGGCACAGGGCTCTCCTGCTCCACCCACTTCCCCTCCGCCCCCCACCTCCTCCCCGCGCTCGGCGCCCTCTCAGGGCGGTGGTTGAGGCCGTGATAGGTGGGACCGGTGGCGGCGCTGCTGCTGCCTGGAAAGTCTCCCCTGTCGTCTGATCAATGAACTAACTCCCTTCCATGGCAGGCAGGGCGGCTGCTGCTGCTTCTACAGCCTCTCCCGCCCAGAGCTGCTCTGGGAGCCCAGCAGGAGGAAGAGGCTGCAGGAGGGAAAGGAGCCGCAGGGGGAGGGGACGGGGGCATTTCCCCTGACTTTTAGCCGAGTTCAGGAGGAGGAGGAGGTGCTGGAAGAGGAGGAGGAGGAGGAGGGGACAGGAGAAGTCAGCACCGCGGCGCCCTCAGGAGCGGCGGCGGCGGCGGCGGCTGTGGAGGCAGCGGCAGCGGCAGCGGCAGCGGCAGCAGCAGCAGCAGCAGCAGTAACAGCAGCAGCAGCAACAACAGCAGCAGCAGCAGCCCCAGCCTAGCCCAGCCTAGCCCAGCCTAACCCAACCCAGCCCAGCCCAGCCCCGGCCCCGGACGCCTGCAGTCCAGCGAAAGGGAGTTTCCCCAGGACTAGCCTCGGAACTAGTGGCTTCCAAAGTTGCCCCCTCCCCCATCCTTGCACCCTGCCACAAGCTCCCCCTCCTCCGCCCTTCAAGGCTTCAGGCAATGATTTTTCCCAATAGCAGCGGGAATCCGGGGGGCAGTGGCACCGGCCGAACCCCATTTCGGAAGCAGGTAAGAGGTGGGCGGCGCGGGCTGCCAGAGAGTCAGGGTAGGGAAGAATGAGTGCTGAAGGTTTGGGGGAGGGGGGTTGTTGGCGCGTTGGGGACGCTGGGACTTAGTTTTGCAAAAGGGGCTGTTTTTGGAGCCGGGAACAGCTGAGCCCTTTATCCTTGGAAGCTCATAAAAGGGACCTGGGTTGGTGTGGTGACCTTGTTTGTGAAGGAGTCGGTGGCGGTGGCTGAGATGGGCCGCAGGTCAGGCGACTTCAACTGGTTGACCTTAGCGGCGGGGATGCAAACTCACCCCTCTCTTCACGGCGACCCCCCTCCCCCGCCGCCCTGGGGACTAGCTGGGTAGGGTGGGGTGTAAGAGGAGGAGGAGGAGGAAAAGGAAGAGGAGGGGTAGAGAGTGAAGGGAAGGGAGGGGAGGGGAGGCAAGCGAGGCAAGGCTGGGCCAGGTTTGGGTTTGCTGAGCGTTGCAACAAGTTTTCCAGTGTGTGTGTGTTGTGTGTGTGTGTGTGTGTGTGTGTGTGTGTGTGTGTGTGAATGTGAATAAAGGGAGTCCGCTTGTTGCTTTGGTTGGAAATCTTCAACAGAAACTTCAAACTGCATGTTTTAATTTCTCACGAAACGAGGAAAACCTAGGAGATTTTTTTTTTTGGTAGTGGTGAAGGGGACACCGAAAAAAAGGGGAACTTAGATTGTCGATTTCTTAGGTTTTCAGTTCTTCAGTAGCAGAGGGAAATCCGGTGACATTTTGATTGAAGAGATACTTTGGATAAGACTGAGTCATACACATGCGTTTTCCTATTTTAATATAGTTTTATACTTTTTTTTTTGACAGATTGAGCTCCGAAGGCAATTTAATGGTTAGATCAAAATCTTGTGCGGGAGGGAAAAGAAGGACTGCAAAAGGAGGGAAAAAAAGAGTTGCGAGCTCATCATGGGTGGCTGCCTTTTCTGTGTTTTTTTGTTTTCCCCCAGTGATTATTGAAGCTATGTCGTAACAAATCTTTTAGAAAGGCAGTAGCAATAATCAAAACTTAGTTTTATTATTTTTTTAATGTGCAATTCTCTGTTTCTAAAAGGTTAAACTGATTAGAGGTCTGTGTCAAGATGCTAGTTGGAAAACAAAAACACTAAGCTATTTTTCCTCAACAATAAGCCTCTTGTGTCTAACCTTAACAACTGAGGCAAATCAATTAAGTTATTATCCCAGTAATGATACAAAAGAATCACATCCTTAGATGTAGACTTTGGCTCCATTAAGAGTAGATACATCATAACTAATGGCAAAAAATGCCTCAACTTTACTGCAAGCTTTCAAGGGATTATTGATTTCTTTTAGTTCATTTTTATTCTCAAATTAGTGTTTCCTTTAGGCTCTAAAATAATTAGAAAATGTCTAATTTTGGTAAAGCAAGGACTTTAACAGTCTTAAGGTACCGGTTTTGTTGAGCTCCTCCCTTACTAGCTTTCACTTTAGAATGGAGGGCTAAGGGACTGTTTGCTATAACCTTATGAAGGCAAAACTCTGATTTTGAAATCAACAAAACTTTTGCTTGGACTAATAACTATTATATGAAGACTGATATGTTCATAAATATAAGTTTGGATCCTGGCTGAAACTTTCAGATTAAAAGTTTAGGAAATACATAAAAGTATACTTAATGTTAGTTAATTTAGAATAAATGTCTGCTTTGGCCACACTTGCATAAAGTTCATAAATGAAACCAATTTACTACAAAACCTCTCCTCCTCCCTCCCCTTCCCACCCACCTCAGGCTACCTGAAAGGATGGTTAATTATGTAAGGAACTGTAGGGCCTTGTGTATTCATTTATTTGTTGTCAGGGCACTGCGGGATGTTAGCTGTGAAATGAGGGAAAAAGGGTGAGGGCGAGGCCTTTTACTGTAAGGGGCTGTAGGTTTTGTGTGTGGATGGGAGATAGCCTGCTGGTCTGGAGCACACTGATAAGATGCTCTTCTTTTCATAGGGCACTCCTTAGATTCAAAGAGCTAAAAAGGCTGACTGAATCAGAAAAACAAACAGACTTTCTTTTTTTTCTATAGGCAAAGAAAGAAATGAATGTGTAGGCATTATACAGACACAAGACCCCGGGTACCACTGGTATTTGACTCAAAGGTTTCTTTTGTTAGTGTTTAGCTGTTCTGTGGTGAAAGCACACTTCCTACATAGGGACCTGGTTACCACGAGTGACTTTGTGATCTCATTTTAGCTCAGGCTCACTCAATGTGTGTAGTCTTGTGAATGATTTTGTAGTGCGATTGAGTTGGAGACCTTGATTTCATCCTAATTTGTTCATTTTAGAGAGAAGAGGAAATCTCCAGTCAGATAACGTAGTTTGAGTTTAATCTAGAAGTTAAAAATCTTTAGAACACGTTAACTTTTCTGATTTTCTTTTTTGGAAACATTTGTGAGAGGAAAAGGTTGAGTTTAAGATATAATTAAAATTACATTTGAAATTAAAATGAAAGGATTCTGAAATACCAGCGCTGCATATTTATGTGTATACACACATATAATCAATTTCATAATCTGATATTCAGATAAAATTTGAGAATATTTAAGTAACCTCATTATAGAGATCTTTAAAAAAAAACAGAAAGTGGAAGAAAAAGTGATCTGGGTTAAGTGGTGATATTTGTAGTTGGTTGGAATTATTGTTGGCAAAACAATATTTCCTTGAATAGAGTCCTATATCTTCTTTTTAAACCCTGTCATGTCTCCAAGGAGAATATGGAGAAACCAACAAGATATAGGTGGGTGGTGTCTGCCTTTTTCGCCCCTCTAGTATAGAGAACTAGGAGTGAGCTCTGATCTCAGAAGTCATCAGTGTTAAACAGGATTTTCCTGCATCACAGGCAGATGAGCACCTTAGAAATACGCCTACTGGGCTCTAGTCAAACTTAGAATCCCTTGATATAAGTGGTAGCTCAGTGGGTAATGACTAGACAAAGGCAGACTGCAGGTATAAGTTTAAGTTGAGAAACGTGAGGGTGCATTTACATCCTATCAATTGTGTTATAGTATATGCAACAATTTTATGTGGATACAATATACATTCTCAGTAGCAACTGCTCTCCATTCCCCCAACCTCCAAATCCCAAACTCTTCATGTAGTATAGTGGTCTGTATTTTCATTGGGGGGGGGGGGAGTGGGCAAGATTATGGTCTTGCAATTCAAAATCTAAAAATAAAAAGCACCATACTTTCTTTTCTTTGCAGTTACCACCTGACTACCTTCTGCTTGTGAGTCGTTCTTTTGCTGCTGATTTTCATGCAATAGTTCATAGATGGGGATGTCACATGCTTTGTATTTTTAAATTGGTCCAAGGTTTTTTTGTTTTTTTTTTAATTGTTGTTTTAGAAAAGGACTTTGCTAAGAAGTAGCTTGCTGCAATTCTCTTTCTGAATGATTTCGGCCAGAGTTTTGGAGTATCTGTATTATGGGGGTGGGGGAGGACAGATTTAATATGAGGAAAGGGGAAAGATACATTTGCAGACCAACTGTGGTTCTACTTCCATGTTGTTAACATTTAATGAGAGAAATGTTTATCTCACCAGTGTAAATAGATTTACATACTTTGCTGCTTTCAAGCAGATTAACTGGGCGTAGCTGCACGTGAGGAATGTTAACAGTGATTTAGTGTTTGGCCTTGTTCAGAGAATGACATACAAAGCTGTTGATTAACATCTTTTTCATGCAATTCTGTTAATGAAATTGGTGTGTTGTTTTTTAAAGTTTTAAGATTAAGGTTGCACATAGGTATGTTTATAGGAATATTGCTAAAGATAATCCCATTTTGTTGTTTTTCCCCCAAGAAGCAAGATGATAGATTGAAAATTAAAGTATCAGAAAATAAAACTGCTTTTTCCATGTAAAATTTCATAGTCAGATCCCATTTTCATTTTATAAGCAAACTATACCATCTTTGCATATTTGTATTAGATAGTTCTTTAAAAATGGATGAGGAAGGAATAATGATTTGAAAATGCCTAGCTGCAGCCATTAGGAAAGAACAGAATTCTGTATTAGTGCTTCCCCATTTTTTTCTGCCAAGTGCCTCTTTGGCATCTCACTAAATTTTCCATATTCTTCTTCACTAATTTAACACATTTCTTTCTTTAAAAAAAAAAACAACAACTAGGGTTTGGCTCCCCCTCATCCCAGGGGCAAATGTACACATTGTATCACCACAAGTGGATAATTCTATCACTCTTGAAATTATTTCTGAGCCAAATTGCTTAAGGCCTGGCCAGGATTTTTTTTTTTAATTTATATTTCTCCTTTGTCTATGTAACCAAGAATGCATTTCTAAATCATTGAGTTAACTGAAATAATGTAAATAACAGCATCATTTCTTGGATTTATGTAATGCTTTTCTTCCAAGAAACTTTTTGATAATAAGCTCATCTTCACAGATACATAAGTGAAATAAGGACAGTCATTGTCATAATTAGTGTAGAAATTGAGCCAGAGAAATTTAATGACTTGAACAAATAAGTGGGTAAAACTTCAGTTATCTTAATTCAGTGCTCTCTGCCTGTAAGTAGACAAAAGAGAATGGAATGTGTGAGGTCAGACCCAACTTATGACATGTAAATTTCCTACTTTATTCTTGCCATCTAGAAAATGTATGCTTCTCAGGGATAACTTCTCTGGGAAATCTTTTTCTATGAATCATTATAATCTGCTTTCTTCCTTGGAACCTATTTATTATAGGAGGAAATTATGTATTTTCAAAATATTTTTCTACCTTTTAAGTCAAGAGCTATTTTTTTTTAAGTAGGTGTTGTCTTTACATGCAGTCATTACATTTCCTGGCTTTGTGCTGCCCTGTTTTGTTTGCTGCCTAGTAAAGATCTAGCCTTTACTTGTTTGCACCTCTGCAAGCTGCTTGGATGATTTCCCTTGAAGTCTAGAGAGACCAGTGAAACAACATGTGTGTCCTTAGCTGAAGTAGTAGAACAAGGATTTTGTTTTGTGGTGATCTGTAAGCTCCAAGAAGTTATAGTACCTAAAAACAGAAAGTAGAACTCCTCCTTGCACAAGACTTGTGAATATGAAATGAGACAATAGTCAAAATCACTTTGAAATGAGTCATTTTTCCTGCCCCTTAGAATGGAATAGAATATTTAGAGCTGGCAGGGTCCTTAGAGATCATCTCATCCAACCTCCTGACTGCATAGATGAGGAAAATCAGACCCAGAAACATTAAATGAGTTTCCTGAAGTCATAGTCACACAATTTCCTGAAATTAGTGGCAGAACCAAGAAGAAAATGTACTTGTCTCCTAATTCTGCAGTCTTTCTACTCTATGCCACTTGCATACAAATGTTTACCTCCATGATACTTTAAAAAACAACCAACCAACCTATTTTGTTCTTATTTTACAATATAACCCCTACCGCCCCTACTAAACAAAAGTTTCTGGTGTCTAGGGAGAGAGTCAGATATTTCAGTCACTAATTACATATTTAATTTAAGCTAAAAGTTGAATTATCTGGAAAGAAAGAACAATATCAATCACTGACAAAAGTGATGCTTATATTTTATGGTTGCTTATATTTTGACAGTTTTGCTCAATTGCATAATATTTTTTGATTCCTTCTCTCCTGAGTTTTCCCATTTTGTCAGTTTGTATTTCAGCAATTTAGATTTTTTTTTAAAGTTTCAACTGTAGGGAATCTTTCCCCTTAGACAATACATATCTTTAAAATAATATCAAGGAAGGAAATTTTTTTGAAGTTGGGATGATATTGAACATTTTAAAAAATGGAACAAATGAATTTCTTACTTGAAATACCACTTAGTCTGAGTAGTTTGTGATACTTGGCATTTATCAAGGATCTGCTAACATCCCTCTAGTTTTATCTATTATAATAATTACTATTATTAAACTTTATGTATTAAAGTTTGGAAAGTGTTTTACCTATATAATTTTGAGCTTCACAACAACACAGTGGAGTAGGTATTATGCACTGTTTTCATTTTAAAGATGAAGAATCAGGCTCTGAGAGGGTAAGTGACTGTGACCCATGACCTTATAACCAGTATAAACAGAAGACAGAATCTGAACTCAGATCTACCTGACAGCATTAACCACCTCCTGGTCATCTCTGCTATGATATTTAAGCTTGTAGAGGGCTATAAAAATGAATCAGAATCTGTTCCTGTCCTCACAGTGTTTAGAATCTACTTGGGAAGAGAAGATATGCACACAAGTAGCAATAGCATAGAATGCAACGTAATAGACGAGATGATGTACTGGAAAGGACGCTGGGCTTGTAGTCAGCATAATTATGCTGGAAAAAATTCTGAGAGATTTAGTTCAACTTGGTCATTTTTGTAGTTGAGGAAACAGAAGGCTTGCCCAGGATCATACAGTTAATTAGAGAAATAACTCTCAATTTTCGAGATTTCTGAAAAAGAACACAGAAAGCTTGGGGAAATCATGGATCTTGTTATTTACAAAGTCAAGTGACAATAACTACTGACTTAAATGCCAGTTTATTTATTCCTACAAAGTCTTTTGGAGACCAATCTAAACACATGCCAAGCTCATCTTTGATGAGAGATTGTGGGACTTCTCATTCCCATTTTACAGAAGTAGCAACTGAGTCAAACACACTTGCTCATGGTCACAGAGTGTCTGAGGAAGGATTTGAGCTCAGATCTTTCCTAACTTGAAATCTAGCCTTCTGTCTGTTGTGCTGTTTAGATGATAAGTTCCTCCAGGTGCTCCTCCTTATAGATTGCATTGTGCTGATAGCATCAGGCTTTGGAATAATATGAGCTTCCCAAGTGAGATCCATAGTTACTTAAAGAATTTGACTAACTACATAGAAAAATAAATGAAGAATACATGTTGTCCAGACTGTCAAGCAGTTGGATGGACCAACCCAAAGAGCTAATCCATCAACATAATTTCTTAGATAGACACTTTGAATGGACACTAATTGAACTGAAGGAAGAGAAAAACATGTTAGATTATATTCCATCTGGAAAATTACACCATATTTTTTAATGATCCCAATGATCTCTCTGAAATAAAGGCCTATCCCTTTAACATCAGTATTCTTCCAAGGATGCTGTATGGTCTGAAGAATTAAAGTTGAGTTTTATTCCAGTGGAGAAGTGCATGGTGGGCATGAGTGGGCTGCAAAATGTTCCCAACTAGGAGTTGTACAGGAGACAATAATAGAGAGCATCAGCAAGACATAAACTGGAAAAGAACTGGTTATTTGGTAATAGTATTAGATAATAGAGGGGACACCTGCTGGTGTTTATTTGATGTGAAGAATTCCATGTCTTCCTGTGGAAAATTTATGGGAGTCTATACCAAGAAGAAGATATAGATGTGTTGTAATCTGTATTATCAGCGAAGGTATACCTTTAGTAATGGAAGTCAGAGATCCATTGTATAAATGTTAAGTTATTGCAATACATCAAAAATGTGTGATTTGGTTGATGTCGTTGTTTCTTATATTGGCATAGACCACAACCTCTCTACCACTTACTAAATAGTCTTCCAGAATTATTATGGTTGGAAAAAAAATAATCAGTCTGATGACCAAGCAATGTATTGTTCTGAACTTGGATTGTTCTTTAGATAAATATATAGTCTGTTATTGTTAGCTATAGTGACCACCTACTCAATTTTACCACCTTGCAGCAATCTTCCCTCATCCCCACGACTGAGAAGACCTCACTAAACCAATACTTAAATTTAACATGTCCAAACACAGACTCTTCCATCCTTTCTTCCTTCTTCTTTCCCTTCCTACTTCCCTCCCTCCCTCCTCCTTCCTTTCCTTCTTTCTCTCTTTTTCTTTGTCTCTGTGTCTTTTTTCTTTCTTTACTTTCTTTCTTCCCTTCCCACACTCCTCCATTAAACCTGTCCCTCATCCCAGTTTCCCTGTTTCCATGGATAGTATGACCAGCTTCTCAACCATCTAACTTTAAAGTCTCTAAGGTCTTCCTTTATCACCTCTGTCCAGTTAGTCGGCAAGCCTAGTTGAGTCTACTTCTATAGTATCTATCATACTCACACAGTGGCTACTCAAGTCAGGCATTTGTCACCTTCCATTTAGATTTACAAAGGCTTCTTAATTAGTCACTTCCATTCTCTCTTCCCTAATCCATCCTTCATATTGCTGCTATATTTAAATTCTTAAAATAGGAATCTGATGAAATCATTCCCCCATTCTAAAACCTTGAGGAGCCCCTAAGTGTTTCTAAGAAAAAATATAAAGATCTCACTTTGCATTTCAAGTCCTCTTCAGGCTTCTCCTATCTACTATTCTAGATTCATTTCGTATTACTCTCTTTGGTTTACTCTGTGTTCTAGCCAAACCAGCTGTTCTAGCTGTTTGATATTCATATATGCCATCTTCTGCTTCTTTGCATTTGCACAGGCTTTACTAAAGGTCTGACTGTACTCTTCACCTCCACTTTTCATAATCCTTGTCTTCTTTCAAAGAACATCTTGGGTGCCACCTCCAATTTTGAGGCTTTTTTTGATTCCAACAGTTATTATTGCTCTTTCCTGTTGAAGTGATTTTGTGTGTATTGCATATACATCATGTCTTCTGAGTAAAATTAAGTTAAATAAAATTAAGAGTTAAGTACTGTTACATTTTTGTCATAATATCTTTATCTCAGTGCTTTGCATGTACTTAGTAAATGTTGTAAATGTTGAATTGAATATTCTCCCTACATTTTCTTTGGAAAGATATCTCATTTAGTCCCTTGGGTTCAATAATCATCTCTTCACAGATAACTTCAAATCTGTTCATTCAACCCTAACACCTCCCTGAAATCTATTTCTACACATGAACAGGATGAGGGTAAGGATAGTATCTCACTCACCTTTATATCCCTTCACAACTGACAATTTAGTAAGCACTCATTATTTGTATTATTCATCCCCCTGTGAGTCACTAGAAGTGGGTATTAATCATTAGCTTTGACAAATCTGAGGAGGCTCTCTCTTGTGTCCCAGATAAATTCAATGAGAACTCAGGAAACTTCCTTTGGCCAGCACCTCAAACTCCTCACATAAATATGGTTCAAATTGATCTTATCTTTCCCTTAAACTAAACCTATGATAACTCTCAATTTCTCTGTTTTCATTGATGGCAATACTAATTTCCCACCAAGATTTAGAACCTCTGTTACATAAAGTCATCTCAAACTTTTTACTCCCTCTCTGTACAGTTTCCAGATCTTCTTGATTTTACTTCTATAACAGCTATTGTATGAGTCTGTTCTCTACTCCACATTCATCACTATTTACATGGACTAATGTAATTGTTTCTCTTGTTGAAGTCTCTCTTTTTTCCTATATGTTCTTTACACAAAAGCCAAAATAATCCTGGACATAGGATTTAGAAATGGAAGAAACCATAAAAGATCATCTAGTCTAATACCCTCATTTTGCAGATAAAGAGACTGAAGCCTCATTGAAGTTAAGTGGCTGATTTCTAATCTACATCCTTTGATTCCAGATCCAGACTGTGTAATGATTTTAAATCAAAGGTCCTGAAAGGGGATTTTTTTTTTATCAGGAAGTGGAGAATTCTGGTGGATATTTTCTCTAGCTAAGCAAAAATGCCCTTTGCATCTTATTTACTTTTATTCTGAGGAGGAATGTTCTTATAGCTACAGGTCAGGCTCTGATTACCCTACTTAAAAAAAGTAAATGTGAGAATATGCCATAGTTTTTCATGTTGTATTCTCTTGCTGTAATACAGCACACTTTTTAAAAATTATGCTTCTGATTCTTTGATTTAAATGAGAGATTCTCAGTAAACTAACATACTAATTTCTCAGGGTTACATTGGTCTTCTATTCTTGAAAATATTAGCAAATAATGTGTTTATTTTGTGTCTTTCCACAAATACATTCATTCCATTGTGCTCTACACACATGCATAGCCATGAGGTTTCAGGATGGGGATAAATGAGTTCTCATTCTCTGTAAGAAATACATTGAACTTCCCCCCCCCCCCAAAAGCATAGGTGTCACTAAAGAAAGACCAGTCTAATCTGTCGTGTGGCATGAAAATACATTGCTTAATGGTGAATGATAAATGTCTTCACAACCTATGAAGGAATTTGTCAGCCAAGGTGCTTCCATTAAAACTAAGAAATGTTAGAAATGTTACTTTTTCTTCATTCCTTTTTAAGGGACTTAAAAAAACAGTGCTCCAAAAAGAAGTTTCTCCATATCAAAAAGTGTGCTACTCATCGTATTATCAGGCCTTAAATTATATTAAAAATCAGTAGCCATTAAAAATATTTCATATTGGATAAAAGAAAAAAAAACCAGAAAATTAGCCGTGAGGAACAGATTAGTAAATCAATTGAAAACTTGTCCCATGTTTGATTTAAACCCAAGAACAAACTACTTGGAGAAGGATTTCCTTTATGATCAGAACTATTGGGAAAACTAAAAACAATTGTGCAAAAATGAAGTCTAAACCAATGTCTAACATTATATGACACAATAAACTTAAAATGCATGTATGTCAGATCAGGATATAAAATGTCATAACACAAGAAAAATATAAGAAAACAAAGATCAGGTGCCTTTCATAACTATGACTGAGGAGAGAATTCTTAACCAAACAAGGGATAGAGGAGTCATGAAAGATAAAATAGATAAATGATTGCAGGAATAAAATCAATGATGAAGACAGTTGAAATAGCAATAACAAAGTGGAAAATATTTGGATGAAATATCACAGATAAAAGTATGATATCCAAAATACACAGGGAACTATCACAAATATGATAAGTAGTTAAAGGATAGGCATAGTATTTTTTAAAATGTCTTATTTTAATTGCATGCAAACATGTTCCTTGTCATTAATAATAATAAGATATGCAAATTAAAATAACTTTGAGGTTTTATCTCATTCCATGCATGCTGGTAAAGATGAAGAAAGATGGAAAGACAACTGTTGGTAGAGCTGTGAATTGCCCTAATCATTTTTCTGAATTTCAGTTTGGCATTATGCAAGAATAGTGACTAAACTGTCCATAGCTTTTGACCCAGTGATCTCACTGCTGATTATATACATCAAAAAAGTCAGAGAGAAACTACAGTTCAAAATTTTCATAGCAGCGGGATTTGTGAAAAGAATGCTGGATTTGACATCAGAAGACCTTCCATTTTAAAAGTAAGCCCTGCAGCTAAACTAGTATTTGACTTTTATCTGGGCCTTAGTTTCTTTATCTCTAAAATGAAGGGTTAGATTAGGTGAACTCTATTGGTTCCTTCCAGCTCTACACTGATCATCCACAGTTTTTCTAAGTTCTAAGTTCTTTCCCACTTCACCATGCAGTCTAACAAGGAAAAGTAATCAATTAAAGGAATATTCTAGGCAATTATACTGTAGCATCACACAATGATAGAGCTAGAAAGGACCTTAGGAAATATCTAGCCTCTTCATTTTACGGGGGAGAGATCTTGGATTTTCAGTCAGAAGGTTTGCATTCAAGATTTCTGGCTGTGATTTTGGCAGTCACTTAACCTCAAAGAGCCTCAGTATTTCTGATGTGTAAGATAAGAGAGACAAGATGATCTCTAAGATCCTATGAAGTTGAATTTTTTATATTGTGCCCAACGTCAAACAAATATTGTCAAATCCAAGATTAGAATCCAGTAATCTCCAGACTTCATTGAAAAAATTAAATAGTCTCCAGTACTTTTTCACTTGACTGTGGTTCCTCATCATCATTCAAAGTTTTCTTATTTGTTAATGGGAAGTACTTACACAATTCAGTAGGTTTGTGATGTCATTGTCATCACATTGTCATTGTGAGTGAGTGTCACTCACATTCATTCTTTTAATTCTGTGCATTTACCTGTATTCTCACAAAAGGCATCCATAGCTGACTCAGTGCACTGCAGGCTTTCCCTTAAACTTTGTAACATTGGGTAGGTAGGTACTCTCATGCCACTCCAACTTTCTATGTTATTCCTTCTTATCAGCCTTCCTCTCCTGATATAGTACCTCTTAGATACCTTTTACACTGTTACGTGGAATTGTTGGAAATATCATACAGCATATAACACTATCGCTTTATTCCCTTTCTGGTTGTCTACAGTGTTGATTCTTCATAGATGACAGTGCTCCTTAATTTATAACCATGTAACATCACTAGAAGGATAGTGGTACAAAAAGGTGGGCATTTGTTTTATAAGGTCATTAGATTTCTATACTTGTGACAAAATATGATAGAATTTTTTTGTAATTAAATTTGACCTATGTGTCATTTTGCAATTATTGCTTATGTGTTATCTGATTGGGGGGTGGAGCAGTGTTATAGTATAGTTCTGGTATGCAGTAAGTAATCAACAATTATTCTTTGTTATTTTGAGGAAAGTATAAATAAGTATCTGCCAGCTCTTAAAGCCTCTTTAGACATTTACAAAATCCAAATCTTGGGTTTGAGGAGTCAAATACCTGGTTTGAAATATCAGTTGCCTGGGGAAAAAAATAAATAATCTTAAATTAATAATTTTTGCGCTTTAAGTCATCTCTCTTTTTCTTTATGTACTTTATATCTTTTCTTTTTGTCTTTAGCCTTAAATTTCTTTTATTTCTTCTTCCTTTTTTGTGGGGGGAAGGCAGGGCAATTGGAGTTTAAGTGACTTGCCCAAAGTCACACAGCTAGTAAGTGTTAAGTGTTTGAGGCCAGATTTGAACTCAGGTGCTCCTGACTCCAGGACCTTCACTCTATTCACAGAGCCACCTAGCCACCCCAGGTCTTAATTTTCTTAATCTCTTGATTGTGGTGAATCACTGTTCAATATTGTAGATATTATTCTTTTAAGCCTGAATGGCATGCAAAAATTTATACTTGTGGTTTTTTAGGAATAAATTATTATGTAAAAGCAATCACTTTTCAGCCTTTGCAAGCTTTTATGTGATACCTATATGCATTATACTGTGATGCACTTTAAAAAATATTAATGTTTAAGTATCATTAGTCATTGATCACACAGGACATTTCAGTGACCAATTAAGCATTTATGTCTCTAAGGAATGTTAAAGATTTTAGCTTGCCCATCACTTATGAAAAGATAACATCTGTTCAAGACTTTTATAAAGGTTAATGAATTTTTTGGTCATTAAAGCATGGGGACTTAACCTTATATCTATCAACCACCATTTGTATAAAACTGAAATCCTATGGAGTAGTGGTGATATTCTAAATATGGTGACCTGAAGTGAAAGTTCACCTATGCATCATATGATGTTATGGTGATCTGGCTTCTCGTAAACATAGAATTATTTGTAGTTTTATTTTTTTTAAGTGTTGAAAAATAGATCCTCAAAGGACCTTGGAGATCTCCTAGTCTTAAAACTCTTTGCCCTCTGTAACTGCTATGATATTCTGGGATGCAATCTTAAAAACCTAATCCCTTTTCAGCCTTACTTCTACTGCTACTCTAGTATATAAGAATTAATTTTCTACAGTTTTTTTCCCATAAAAGTTAAAAGATGGACAACCTGAGTATTTAGCATATCCATGAAACACTAAAAGATTTAGAGGAAAGAATAGTAAATTGGGTAGATTCGTGGCATATTAGATACAAGTTCCTAGTGCATTGGATAAATTGCCCAGGAGAGACAAGGACAAAGATCTCATTTGATACAATGGCAAGGCAAGGTTTTGATTTGTATTGGTAAAATTCATATTGTCTTCGTATCTCCAATGTCTCTGTTAAGTGCCTTGCACAGGTTAATGCAATAAGTGCTTCTTGGATTGAATTGGAAGGTTTAGCAATCTCAGTGGAATCATAAGTCCTTTAAAGTGTCTGAGTACATGCAAAAGTAAATGGTAGGATAAGTAATATTCAACTAGGGATGTATGTAAAACAAACAACCTAGGATGAATTAAGGGGTGCCCCAATTTAGAAGCATACAAAAATAGATTTAGAGTTAGAACCAGCTTTATTTTACAGATACAGAAAATTAAATTGGTAGCTGAGGTTCAAAAAATATTTAGAGTATAGCTGAAATTTGAATTCAGATTATCTGATGCCAAGTTCCCCAGTTCTAAACTAGACCCCATGGTTCTAAGAACCTGGAGCCTATGCTACTACAAATGATTTTTATTTACCCAACACAAAAGATGATGATATTTTCACCCCAAATAACATTGGCAATTGAAGATAAACTCACATGGGCATGCTGAACTCTCATTCTTCCATTCCATAACTCTAGCACCACTATCTTGATTGCAGGCAGGCTTTTGATATTTTACCTACATTTCTGTTTAATCACTTAGCTAACTAATTGGCCTAGTTTTCTCTATTCATATTGGGAGTTTTTCTTATCACTCAAAAACAGAATAAATGAGACTATCATCCATTTTGCTCTCAAAATTCACAAAAGACAAACTATATCAGAAAGAGAATATGTTATACAGTGCAATCATGTTTAATGTCTATTCTCTATGGATCAGGTACACATCTGCCTGTAAGTTACTTTGAAGATCTGCCTCTAGGGTACAACTGTGCTTGATTTGATTCCAGGATATAACTGGTTGCTCAGAAGTTTGACTGATTTTTGGCTCCATGAGAATTGTCTTATTTATAGCTGACCTATTCTTTAATTTAGTCTAATAAGCTATTTGTTAGGATACAAAAGTATTAGAAACAAGAATGAGAAATAAATCTTTTCTTGTGCTTGGCAGCAGTCATTTCCATGTTCAAATATCACATTCAGTGTTAGCGCTTTAAGAATGATGTGGAAATGCTAGAGAGCATTTAAAGAAATGAAACAAATGATATGTATGCACTTTCTAACATGATTTCTTTTCCATTTTCATTATATTCCATTTAAATGTGTGCCTTCTGGTTGTAAAATAGAGCCTCTGATCAATTATTATAAAAGTTAGGATTACTTCGTTTTAAGGGAAGAATCAATTTAATAATTAAATATATTTATCTGGTGATTATTTATGGAGTTGATTATGTAGTTATAGATAATCTTCCCTTTTTTTCCTGCTTGCTGCCTGCCTTTGACTTTTTTACTGGTTACTTGCACCAAAGAATCCCTGAAAGGAATGGTAAGAAATGAGATTTGGTCTAATTCAGGCAGAGGCAGCATTACCACCCATCAGGATTATTTTGAAAGCTTCCATTTAAAAATTTGGTTTATATTAATTTTAAAAAATATGCTCTCTCTATAGATATATATATTAATTAAAATAAATTTTATTGTTATCTTTTATTTTCTCATCAAGCACATTTCCCAATATCCCTTCCCTTCCTTGTCTTTAGAATTTATCCTTTATTTTAAAAAAGAAGGGGATAGTTCAAAACTGACCAAGATGTTAACAACCAAAAAATAAAAAAAATCAATGTCCCATAGCCATAATTTCCCCCATTTATATTTTTAAGCCCCTAACCTTAAGTTGTGTCACAAAAATACATATTTTCTCCCCAACCAAAAACCCAAGTGATTCTTGACCTGATTAGATTACTACTATGCCAGAATTCTATTATACTGCCTTTAATTATTCATACTTTTAGCCTTTTTTAAAGTCTTGAGGTACAAGTTAAAACCTTTTATAAATTTTTTGAAAATTGATTTTATTTCTCCTTAATGTAATGTAAGCATTACTGAACTTAGAGTCTGAAACCTTGGATTCTCCCGAATCCAGTATCTGTTAGTTGCTTTGCTTTGTTACCTTGGACTTCCTCTGCTGTTTCAACCTCCCTTGGAATTTAGTCCCTTCATCTGTAAAGTGGGGATAACAATATTCACTACCTACTAAATCCAGTACCTAGGATCAAAGGAAGATAGTGTATTTAAAATGTTTTATAAACCACAAACCTTTATAAACCTTACATGTAAAAGCACTATATATGTGCAAAATCTCATTTGACTCTTATGAAAACCTCGTGAGGTAGGTCATATCCTAAAATCACAGAACAGGAAGGGCCCTCAGAGGCCATCTAGTCACACTCAAACTGAACAAGAATCTTCTCTAAACATATTCATTCAAGTGATCATCACTTGTTAGTTTGGGGTAAAGTTCATTAGAGTAAGAGTCAACTTTTATATATGTTTTAAAAATTGTTAAGTACAATTTTGGAGGATGATAGCCATAGTCAATTTTCAGATCAGGTAACAATAGAGAAGACCAAGTTGGGGGAAGAAATAGGTGATGGGGAAATGAGCGTTTATATATAGCATCTACCATTATGCCAACCAATTTTACATATGCTATTTCTTCACAACAAGCCTGCAGGGTACTTGCTATTCATAAACATGCACAGATAAAATTATGCTTATTAGAGTTTCAGGTAACATAAAGTTGGGAGATTTAACAACTAATGCCTTGGATGATAACTAAACTACAGCTCTAACCTATCCCACATTGTTGATTGGTTCCATGAAAACAATGTTATAGAAATCTAGAATCACTGTTACAAATAGTAGACCGTTAGCAAAACAATTTATATCATGAGAAACTCATGGACTTTTTCTTTTCTGGAACCAGCCAAGTGTTTTATGATCATAATTTAGAAATAACTGTATAACTAATAACTATATAACTAATGAAGTCATGATTCAGAAAAAACTGTATATCTATGATTTGAATCAATATTATTATATTGTAGTTCCTGAACTTTGGAAATTCTTGGTGTGTTAGAAAGAAAACTTCACTAGTGATTGAAAGATGTAGATTCTGGTCACTTCTCCTCTATTAACACATTGTATTTCCTTGGACAAGACACTTGGATATTCTGAGATTCAGTTTACTCATGTATGAAATGAGGCAGGTGAATTTTTTAAGTTCTTATATTGATCATAGTTTCAATATACTTTGAACTAATCAGACCACCCCTAGAACATCATATGCAATTCTGGATACCTCATTTTCAAAGGTACACTGACAAATTTAAATAAAATCAGAAAATATTGAGATTAGTGAATACCAGAAAACTGTCATAGGAAGAATAATTGAAAGATAGATGGTTAGCCTCTTGAAGAAAATAATTGGAGGGGGATATACATTTTTAAATTTATTTTTCAAGTGTCTTTTCTTATGAAAACACTTACATCAATGGATATATTCCTTGTAAAACATCTTTTGCAATCAAGATTTAAAAAAAAAGAATAGTTCAGCAAATCCAACATAGCAGTTGTATCTGATATGTCTGTAATATTCTACCCATAGTCCTCTACCTTTGCAATGAAGCATATCTAAGTTTGTTTATTTTAATTACATAGTGTTGAGCTTTACTATCTTTTGGTAATATTGTTGTTAATATATACTATTTTCCTGGTTCTGCTTACTTTACTCTGCATTAGTTCATCTACATTTTCTCATGTTTCTCTCAATTGTTCATATTCATCATGTCTTATGGTGTGATAAAATTTCGTTACATTTGTGCTTCACAGCTTGTTTTTGCCATCACCAACCAATGCATATCCACTGTATTCCTATTCTTTGTTATTGCAAAGAATGCTGCTCTGAGTATTGGGGTATATATGGGACTTTTCTTTCAGGCTTTGACTTCCTTTGAAGTCATCTGTACTCAAAGGAAGTCCTTGCTCTCCAACCTCTTGCTTGCTTTAGGATCTCATTGCCCCACTGAACCTGCTCTTTCCAAGTTACTGATGATCTTTTCATTGCCAAATTTCATGGCCTTTTCTTATTCCTTATCCTTCTTTACCTATCACCTATTACCTATCACCTTTATCTGTTACCTATTACCTGTCACATTTGACACTGCTGATCACTCTTTCCTTTTGGATATTTTCTCCCCTTTGGATTTTTGTGTCCTTGTTCTTTCCTAATTCTCCTACTTCTCTGTCTCCTTTTCTGCCTCAACATCTATATTTTGTTTCTTAACTGGGTGTTTCCTAAAGTTCTGGCCTAGGCCCAGTACTCTTCTCCCTGTACATATTCTTGGTAACCTCATCAACTCCTGATGATTTAGTTATTATCTCTATGTAGAGGACTCCCAGATCTACCTATCCTAGTCCAAGCCTCTCCAAACCTAAAACTTAGGCAAGTGAAGTGACTATCCATATTCACACAGAGTAAAGATTTTAGAAATAGTAATAGCTAGCATTTATATAGTGTTTTAAGGTTTACAAAGTACTATACAAATAATTATATAATTTTATCTGCACAATAACTCTAGAAGATGGGTTCTTTTATTGTCCCCATTTTATAGATGAAGAAACTTTGGTTATATGACTTACCCAGGGTCACATAGCTAGTGTCTTAAATCAAATTTGAATTCAGGTCTCTGACTTCTGGAGCAGCTCTTTATTCACAATGCTCCTATTTCCTCCTCCCCCTAGCTTGCTTCTTTTTACTGCCCCCTTTTGGGGGCCCTGTTTTATCTAGAGCAGGATTCTTATCTTTTTTTACCGTAAGGGACTTTTTTGACATGCTGGTGAAGCCTATAGATCACTCTTTAATATACATAAATACATAAAATAAAGCATATAGGATTTCAAAGGAAATCAAAGTTTAGTGAAAATAAAGGATTTTTTTCTGATTCAAATTTACTGACCCTTTGAAATCTCTCCAAACATCTTTAAGAGGGCTGTGCATCCCAGTTTATGGATTGCTGACATAGAGGTTAGTCTCATTCATTTGAATGCCTGATCCTCTCCCTAAAACCCCCTAAATCATTATCTAACTTGTTAAGCATACATTTTTATAAATAGGATCCTTGAATGATGGGGTATACTAGATGAATTTCTAAAGTTCCTTCTAATGATGAAACAATGTGATTCCTAAATATCTTATTTTAGCAGTGTCATTTGTAATCATCAGTAGAGCAATTAGCGAAGCAAATTAGTATGGCAACCTAATGCTATGAATACAGTAAAATATCTTACTACCAAGACTTTATTTAAGTGAGGTTCAGAAACTCATTCAGTTTTCAAGACTCAGTTCCTCCTAGTTATTAGCATTTCATCTTCACCTTCAGTTTAATGTTCTAATACACATATTTCTTGTGACAGTTCCTGTGGAAACTATAACTTTGAATATCAGGACTGACCATAGTCATGCTTCTGTTTCATTAGGATGTTTTTTTACTTGTATTTAACTTGTAGTCTCAAACAAATATGGTACATTTCAAAGAGTTTCATCTTTTGAAAGTCTCACTTAATTCAAGCCTTCCTTTTGAGGAGATCCTTCCACTCCTTTCTCCAAAACTAAAAATCACTTTAAGGGATTTGCAGTGAAAGTGTCATTTTTTAGTTGAAAAAATGTAATAAGTGCCTCCCAGCAAGAATGGCTAGCAACTGCCCAACCAGATGTGTCCGTTATCAAATTCAAGAGGAGATCAAAATCATTAAATCTTAATGAAGGCTTATACTAATTCTGATTAATCTGTTTTGAAATACAGACTTCCATGTGTCCAAAGGCAGTAAGGTTGCTACTGTTATTCACAGTTTTCCATGAATTATAATTCTCACCATCAATCATCATTTGTCAAGTGCCCCCAGGGTGTGGAACATTAAATTATGTCCTATAAAAGCCCACCTGTCATCTGTACCCCTTCATATTTGGGGAAAGATTCCATAGAGTTCATTTGGAGAGAGGGAAGGATCTAGAGACACTCAAGTTTCTGACTCTAAGGCTGGGAAGATAGTCAAGACAAGTCCCATTTCATCCCAAGAAAAATGAGTATTATGATCATTACAGTTCTGTCCAGAAACAGTTGTTTGTCCTTCAGCTTGAAGTTCATGTGGTTATGCATTTAGTCACTATGAGAGATCTGGAAACATTGGAAGTCGTCATAGGTAGTTGTTAGGCAGTTGTAGGGGCTGAACTATCCAGTTAAAGAATAGCAAATTTTTTAGGGTTGTTATGGTTGCCAAAAAAGGTCTTCCTAGCCATATTTCTTCTTATTAAAATGGAAAATATTTAAAAGAGGGTCCGGCTTATTGCAGAATGACTAGTTGAATCCACAAGTTCCTTGAAGGGAGGGACACTCAGTCTTTTTTTTTTTTTGCTTTTTGGAGGGCAATTGGAGTTAAGTGACTTGCCCAAGGTCACACAGCTAGTTTTTGTGTTAAGTGTCTGAGGCCAGACTTGAACTCAGGTCCTCCTGACTCCAGGGCTGGTGCTCTATCCACTGCACCATCTAGCCACCCCCAACACTCAGTCTTGTTTTTGTATTCACTAACATGTAGTAAGCACTTAATAAATATTTGTTGATTGACTAATACAGGTACCCAAGTTATATAGTTACCAATAACAGTTCTTGTTTCCCACCAGTAAGATGTTACAAATAAGTTTAGTTGAAGAAACTGATTGTAAACTTAATTCTCTTCCTGGCCATCTTGTTCCTTTGCTTAGTCTATACTTACTATGGAAAGGAAACAGTTTTCTAGGGGAAAATTATTTTCAGAAAGTTTTCATAGTTTTTGAAGAGGTTGATTTTCTGTTTTAGACTTTTTTGTGAATTTTAGAAGGGTTTCCACTAATTTGAGAAATTACATTTGTATACCCATATGAAACTGGTAAATTAATGGTTAAACATCTTATTACTATTCCTCATGGTCATAGTAACTTCCCCTCTCAAAATATAGAACATGGTTCAATGGAATTACAAACTATATTTATTTCATTTTGATTAAATCCCATAAACATTTATTATGCATTTATGCTATATGAGACACTGAGGATATAAAGATGTATGTGACAGTCCTTACTGTCAAGAAACTTAACATTCCTATGTACATTCGCAAGATTTTGTGTGTATGTACATACATGCACATATGAAGCTATCATACAAGTGTGAGACTAATAAATGCTCAAAGGAGAGGGTCAGGCCAAAAAGTTATGAACAATGGCTTTGATTTTTGAATAGAATTAACAAATTCTTGGAAGAGGGTATAGTAATATTTAATTTGGGCCCCAATAAAAGGGAAGGACTTAAGTAAGTATGGGGAGGATAAGTTTATTCCAGATATAAGGGAGAGTATACACAACAGTGTGGAGATGGGAAAGGGGCAGAAGACTACGGTTGACTGAAGAGTAGTCTTAATTTAGCTGGAAAGTAAAGTAGATGAAGTGGAGCAGTAGGAGATAACAAAACTTTGATTGGGGATAGATTATATAGGACTTTGTTTTCTAGGAGCAGAAGTACACACTTAATTCAGTAAGCACTGGGAAGCTGCTGAACGTTTTGCTTTTTTTTGTTTTGTTTTGCAGAAAATCAAAGTGGAGTATTAAGAAGACTAATTTGATATGAAGGATGAATAGGAAAGAGGTGGTACTGAGAACAGAAAAATCAGACAGGAGCAGCAGAAATCGAGATTGGAAGAGATGAGATATGAACTAGGGCTGTTTGTAGAGAATATAGAAATGAGGGAGGGAGTGGAGAGAAATTGAAGAGGTAGAATCTATTGGACTTGGCACACTGAGAAGGATTAGGGGAAGGAAGAGGCAAAGATGATTCAGAGGTTTTGAGCCTGGATAGCTTCCGGGATGGTGGTGCTATCTACAGAAATGGAGAAGTTAGTGGGAGGGGCTATTCTGGAGTCAAGGAGGGAGGGAGTAGCCAACAAAAGCACATGCTTCTGTGATCAAGAATGAGGACACCCCTAAAAACCCATTGGATTTGCCAATGAAAATATTTTCTGAGGGGTAGAGCTAGAAACTAGATTTCCACAGCTTGAGGGTTAACTGAGTGGTAAGGAAGTGGAGGCAGTGTTTACTAGTCATTCTAGCTCTTTTCTCTGAAAAGGGTGGGTAAGATGGCATGCGAGAGAGAATGATACCTTGAGAGGGAGTAGTAGGGTCAAGGGATTTTTAAAAAATTTCTTACAGGGTAAGAATACCTCTGCATATTTGTTTGTAGACCTTGGGGAAAGAAGAAGAGAGAGTGGTAAATTTGGTGAAGTCTGTGGGGAGAATGGAGGGGACAGGGTCTAGTGTATAAAGACACAGTTCAACTTCTCTTGGGGAAGATATACTTAGTTCTCTGAGGACTTCAGTCCAAAAGTAAACATGCAGTACAATCTTGCAGGTATCATTGTTAAGGAAAATCCTTATGTTTATGAGTTTAAAATTATGTGTTAAAGAGATAGCTCTATACATATCATATTAACAACTAATGCATTCATAGCTAGAATTTATAATATTTAGTATTATATAGCATTTTAAGGTTTGGAAAGTGAATTTACATGTTATATCATTTGTATTATAGGTAAAGCTTTTGGTCCTTATGGATATGTGGTTTGAAGCCAGGTATTTAAAAAACAAACAAACATTTAAATAGCACTGGACAAGTTAAAACCTAAATTTACACACACATGTGTATGTTACTACATTGTACTACACCATGAATATTAGTCATTGATTGAGTATGAATAGCACTCTAAGTAGCAGGGTAGAGTTGGACTTGGATTCAAGAAAGATTCAAATTCCAATCCTGCCTTCAATACTTAGTAACTGTTTGAAGTGGGCAAATAGGTGGAACAGTGGATAGAGCACTGGGCTTGAAATAGGGAAGATTCATCTTCATGAGTTTCAATCCAGCCTCAGACTCTTATTAGCTGTGTGGCCCTGGGCAAATCACTTAACCCTGTTTGCCTTAGTTTCTTCATTTATAAAATGAGCTAGAGAAGGAAATGGCACCACTCCAGTATCTCTACCAAGAAAAGCCCAAGTGGAGTCACGAAGAGTTGGACAAGGACGAAATGACTTAATGACTTAACGATTATATGAAGTCTCCCAACTTCCATTTTCCTCATCTGTAAAATAAAGATAATAATACCTCTATTACTAAACCTTTCAAGGCTTCTGTGAGAATCAAATGAAATTATGTTTTTAAAAGCACTTTAGAAGTTTTGACATGTTATATGAATTGAATACATTCTTCCTACTATGGAAATATGCATATTTACATACATGTGTATATTACTTATACGAACACGTATACATTTACGGAGAAAGGTGAATGAGCTAGTGTGACTGACCAGATAAGATGACCAAGATTTAACAAACAAAAACCTACCTCTAATTTTAAGACACTGTTTTTTTTTTAAATGAAACCAAGAAGATCCTTTCTAACCTGACTTCTAAGGATTCTAGGATTAAATCACTCTACCAGTGTGTTTATTTGTTTTCTTTTTTTTTTCTGGTTTGTTTACCCCAACTCCCTTCCAAATGGTATGGTGATAAACACTGTTCTGATAGTAAAAACACCTCTTCTGATGTTGTATTATGTATAAGGGAACGACTTCAATGTAAGACTTGGCAGAGTTTCCTTGGAATTCTCATCTTTGCTAAAGGAATCTCCCAGAGAAAATTCTTCAGCTTTAATGCTACAGTTTAGAAAAGGAAGTCAGTCATTTCCTTCCTAGTTTTCCAAGCCAAAAATTGTCATTACTTGTTCTTTTTTTAATTCCGACATTTTCTTGGGGTCATTAAGTCATATTTTTGGTGGTGTTTTTTGCCCTGTGCTTCATAGTTAGAATAGTGTTTTAAATTTAAAGTTTCTTGGGAAGGAGAGGTAGTGAGAGAATACTCCATTTTAGGAATTTATGCTTCCCTACAAGGAGAAAGTACTAATAAATCCTGTAAGGGACGTATATTCTGTCTCTTTACATCGACTTCTATCTAGTTTGACAGACTGGTTTGTGAAAATTTTGAATTGTTTTTTTATTTATTAATATTTAAATCCTTGACTGGCTATCAAAGCATGCCAATGTCTGTTTAAAAAAAATACAATGTATGTATTATACACATACTGTGGGCCATAGGCAGTATGCTTTGTGAATATCTCCTAATGCAATGAATGTCCATTTTATTTCTATTCCTAACACTTACTACAATTTCTGAATCGTAGCAGACTGAATAAATGAACAAACTGAACAAATGCCTTTGATTGATGTTATACAACCCAGAATGGTACAATCACCAAAAATAAACAGTTGTTTCTTCTAGATTTGCGAGGCCAGTAGTCTATCATAATCTCTCTGGCTGTGGTTTACTGCTTGTTCCTTGGCTCAGAAGTTTTCTGGTTTCATTGAGGGAAGGAAGAAGAGGTCAGGATTTGGGGCAGAGGAGATGAAGAGCTGGCTGTGTTAGTATCACAGAGAAGGGAATGACCAACAGATAACATATGTTGCTTGTGATCAAGGAAGCCAAGTAATTCATTAATGACCTTCAGGAAATCAGTTTCTCAGAATGGTAGGAAAAGAAGCAAGATTACAAAAGTTTGAGGATTTGGGGTGTGCATGCAGGAGTCTGCTGCTGATAAAATGTTTTCAATTGACAGAGATGTTGCTCCTCAGGAAGACTAAGGGTACCTATGTATTTTCTTTTTTTGCCTTCAGTGATGGTGATTTTGTGTGTGTGTGTGTGTGTGTGTGTGTGTGTGTGTGTGTGTGTGTGTGTGTGTGTGTGTGTGTATGAGAGAATGGTGTTTCTGTGTGAGATAGCCTGTTCTGTTGGATGGGGAAGAGAAATTTGATACTATTCTCTTCTTATGAGTACTAGTCACTATTAAAAGGTACTTAAATCATTGGATTAAGTGAAACTGAAAATATTCTGCCTTCATGTAATAACAATACAAAGATACTATTTTAAAGTCATCTCATAGAAAACAAATAGCATGACATGAAAACCAAAGTTTGGTAGGATTATTCTCCCTCTTTTCCATCAAGTTTCCTGCCTTTGCCTTAGCTAGCAATACTCATTTTTATTCATGTTATTTAAGAAAGAAGTTTTATTTAAAAACATTTCAAAATGTTTTGCTTCTTCATGCTATTTAGCTTATTGCAAGTATAGATGCAATGGTAACTTGATAATGAGTTTGACAGTACAATGTAAAAGATGGTTATGAGTGCATTCAGTAATGAATTTATTTTATACTATAAAGACTTTTATCAGATTATTTTACAAAATCCTGATTCTTTTCACAGTGTTCATGATATGTAATTACATTTTCTTTCAATAGCCACCTCTTTAACAAGTAAGCTTGGAGGGGGTGGCTGATAAATAGAATGTTACAAACTAAAAGAGATCTAAGAGATAGCTGTTGTGATTTAACCAGGAAAACTGACCTGAGAGTTTGGGAGAACAAGTAATTCAATAAAGAATATTGTGAAATTTCAGGCACTTGTTCCCAAGTTTTGTCTAATTTGTAGGGATGGGAACAAATCCTATGATTTCAAAGAAAATTTCCTCTACCGAAGAAAATTGGCACTTTTCTCTACAAATTAAAGCATTAAGGAGTCATTCACAACATTGAGAGGTGAGATTGCCCACTGTGAAATGAAGTTAGCCACTGAATAAGTATGTGTCAGAAGGTAGATTTGAACCCAGGCCCTCAGGATTTGTTTCCTGAGGTCAGCTTTCTGTTCATCACAATATGCAGTTTCATCAAATTTATATAGATGTCAGAGTTCTGTCTAGCATTTTGCCACTCTTTGCCACCTTGCTGTTTCATCTAATTTATATAGATATCAGGTTCTGTCCAGCATTTTGCCAGCCTTTCGGAAAAGGGCTGAAGTCAATTTATCTACTTCAAAAAAGATGAACAACTGAATCAACCTTGCCAGGGCTTGATTTGGTTTCATTCCTAGACTTCTAAGTATTCCTAGGTTGTTGATTCATTGACTGCTAAAGTCAGTGGAAAATTTTGGGTAGGTAGACATCCACAAAGTAAAAGAAAATACTTATATTTAATACTAAAAATTAGCAATGAAATCATTGCATGTCCATAAATCTAGTTTAAATATATTAATAAATAGAACATGTAAAAATTTGGAAACAATAACAATAATTAGCATTTATACAATACTTAAAGGTTTACAAAGCACTATGCAAATATCTGATTTTCTCCTTATGAGAACCATGGGAAGTAGGTACAGTCATCATCCCCATTTTACATAGGAGGGAACTGAGGCAGATACAAGGTTTAAATGACTTGCTGAGGGTTGTGCAGCTAATAAGTACCTAAGCTGGGATGTGAGCTCAGGTCTTCCTGACTACAGGTTCAGTACTGTATACACTTGCTCCACCAAGCTCCCTCTAAAGAACTCAGGTAGATGTGCTTCCCGAGTACTAGCCACAGAATCATGATGAATGCTTAATGAAATTAAAGCAGAAAAATTATTACATAGCTAATGAGCCAGACAAGCAGGAAAAAAGGAAAGAATAGAATCTGTTGTTAATTTCTGGACTTGTCATAGTTCACCTAATAGTATAAAATTATTATAAGTATTCATAGTGTAGCTTTAGGATAAAGACAAATCCTAGACATTATAAGAAGAGAAAAAAAAATCTTAAATGCATTCTTATTTCACCTATACTTAAACTGAGATACAAGTAGAATTGGTTATTCTAATTTTAATGGTAAATAGATGACAACATTAGGCAGAACATGTCTTGAAGTCTATTGAAGTTACTAAAACAGATAAGAATTTTCAGCAGAGTCTTTTAAAGTAGTGGTTCTCAGCCTTCCTAATGTGACAACCCTTTAATACAGTTCCTCATTTTGTGGTAACCCCCAACCATAAAATTATTTTTGTTGCTACTTCATAACTGTAATTTTGCCACTGTTATGAATCTATCTGATATGCAGGATATATTTTCATTGTCACATATTGAACATAACCCACAGGTTGAGAACCGCTGTTTTAAAGTATCAGATCGTACCATATGCACTGCATTATCAGCTATGCAACAAGCCACTGTCATTAGCCATGATGCATGCTCTGAAAGTGAATAATGGGAAAAGAATATAAAAAACATATATTTATATCATATTTTAACTTGACAATCTTATACTCATAATTGAATTTACCAGTAAAAAAAAAATAGTCTTTGAAGAAAACTTAGCAAGTTAGATCTTACCACAGGCAGAACACTCATGTGGTCTAATCCTGTGACAAACCCAACACATTTCAACATAGCAGAAGTTGGTAGAGAAGTAGATTGATTGTTCTACTGCCTGTTTTTAGAGGAAGAAATTAAAAGTATCTATAATCATATGAAAAATGCTCAAAATCACTATTGATTAGAGAAATGCAAATTAAAACAACTCTGAGGAACCACATCTCACTGGTCATATTGGCTAACATGACAAAAGAGGAAAATGATAAATTCTGGAAAAGATGTGGGAAAATTGGAATATTAATGCATTGTTGGTGGAGTTGTGAACTGATCCAACCATTCTGTAGAGCAATTTGGAATTATGCCCAAAGGGCTATAAAAATGTGCATACCCTTTGACCCAGCAATACCACTTCTAGGACTGTGTCCCAAAGAGATCATACAAGTGGGAAGAGGACCAGTATGTACAAAAATATTTATAGCAGTTCTTTCTGTGGTGGCAAAGGACTGGAAATCAAGAAAATGTCCTTCAATTAGGGAATGGCTAAACAAGTTGTGGTATATGGATGTAATGGAATACTGTTGTGCTATAAGAAATGAGCAGACGGACTTCATAATAACCTGGAGAGACTTATATAAACTGATGTTGAGTGAGGGGAGTAGAACAGGGAAAGCATTGTACAGTTACAGATACATTGTATCTGTGATGACTAACTTTGATAGACTGAGCTTTTCTGAGCATTGCAAGGCTATAAGACAACTCCAAAAGACTGAATGCAGACTGAAGCAAACTACTTGCTCTCTCTTTTTTGTTTTTTTTCTTCTTTCTTGTTGTTCATTCCGTTGGTTATAATCCTTCTTTACAACTTGACTAATGTTTAATGTGAGGGTATCTATAATGAATTGCATGCTGCCTTAGAGGGGTAGGGGTAGAAGGACAGGGAGAAAATTTGGAACTCCAAAACTTGTGGAACTGTATGTTGTAAACTAAAAATAAATAAATTTAAAAGGAAAAAAATTCCACTGCTTTCATTAATATCTTGTAATTCTTGCTCTAAATGTGCTAGGGGAAGAGAACTGGCACATCAAAGTGGAAGGAAAAGCACAAAGCTTTAAAAGGGGCTATAAAAATGAAAGAATAGACATGAAGGGGAAAATGGAGCAAGAAGAGTATGGAAGCAGAAGCAATGAAACTCTGGATTTTGAAAATATATGTTGAAGAGCTCACAATAAATTAAAAATTTGGCTGGCACATTAAAGTCTATCTTCAACTTAGTCACTCTTTTCCTCCAAACTGAAAAATCGGTTTTATGCTGCTGCTGCTGCTACTGCTGATGATGCTGCTGCTGCTGCTGCTGCTGCTGCTGATGATGATGATGATAAATGATGGGTGTTTATTAGTGCCCTGTATCAGTTTCCACTAACTCTAGCATAAAAGATGATCATTAACATAAATAAATTTCTTAGTTATTAAAATGATTTCCTTCCACTTCACTCCATTAAAATTCTATTCCAATGGTTAATTGGTTGTGAGGTGAAGGTGACTCTAGATTTTTCAGTCATTTAGCAACCATTTAGTAAGCACCTAATACAGTGGTTCTCAACCTGTTCCCAAAGGGGTCACGACCCTTTCACAGGGTCACCTAAGGCTATCGGAATG
>CM053596.1:168201510-168267869 GCA_028646575.1 Pseudocheirus occidentalis
TCAATTCTCTACAAACTAGTAATAAAAAGAATCAGAATATATACATATATAAATGTACAGTATGTGTATATATAAACATATTTTTCCTGTTTTATTTCCTCCAAATATTTATTGGATTTCTTTGGCCTGATGTTTCTAACATTAAGAATAAATTTTATATGATCAATTTATATAATTTGTAGTAGCAAAGATAAAGTAGGCAATTGATGAATCAACACTGAGAACAAAAACAAAAATGAAATTAGTTCATTAAAATTTCCTACATACTGAAAGTTCAAAAAGTTAGATTAACAGAGTGTATATACCTATAAACACATTCTTTTTTTATACATTTGGCTCACAAAGTCCTAGCAGTTTTTAATATCTAGGATGTGAGCTAAAGATTTTCATTAAATTTTCTTATATTTGGATGAAAGGAATTAGGAAGAGTGGGCACTTCTACTTTAGTAGAAGTATTGATTACATATGTCAAGAAGTAGAGTTTACTATCTGTCTATTTAGTATGTATATATATATGTAGATAGATATAGATATAGATAGGTGATAGAGAGAGGGAAGAAGAGAGAGAGAGAGAGAGAAAGAGAGACAGAGAGACAGAGACAGAGAGAGAGAGAGAGTGGGGGGTAAGGGACTAGGAAAGGCTTACAGAGGGTGATATTTGAACTGAGATTTGAAGGAAACCTGGAAAGCTATCAGCCTGTTATAAGGGCAGTAAGACAAGTTCAGGCATACATGCTTTATATGCATGTGTTTATGGAAAGTAGTAGTATGTAAAATTTTAATACATATAATGTTTCCAGTTGATTTACATTATCATTTCAGAGATGACTTATCTTCCTGTCCAATTAGTTTCTGATAAGTAATGGTTCCTGCTTGTTTAACTTTAAACATATTATCAAATATTTAGTGAATATCAATGATTTGTAAAACATTTAAGTGTAGTTGGAATGCATTTTTATTAGTGAATTCTTTTTTTAAAAGCAAAGAATTCTTTTACAATGTGAATAAGAACCTGCATTAAAGCAAATCCTGATATTTTATTGTCAATCATTTTAATGATAAAAATTAAATAGGGAAGGTCTATAGTGAAAATTTTCCCCCTTAAATATCTTCATATATGTAAAAAGAAAAAGGTCATTGGATATATGGTATAGTAAGAACTACTTTTGTTGTCATAATGGTTTTAGTCTAGAATAGAGATCTCATTAGTCCAACATACTAAACAATGTGAATGGGTGCCACTGAGAGACCAATGATGTGAAAACAGAAAAAGAGAAAATATGCAATTATGGGAAATGGATAGAAAGAGCAGGAAATGGTGAACAAAGGTTACGTTGAATTTCCTCAGCTATCACAAATGCCATAGGTTATACTTGTTCTAGAATAGTCTGTGGGAGAACATGAGGACTAGTCTTTATTGTTGTACTCATCAAATGTAGACTGGGCTTTATTTAGATTTTTAAAAAAATTTCCTAGTGGGCGACTGCAACCAAAACTCAAGTCCATATGGAAAATGCCAAGTCATTTCAACTTCTAGGTTCTCGGCTGGAATAGATAATCTCTAATGTCTTGTCTGGTTCTAAATCTACAATCCTTTGGCTCTGTGACATGTCACACAAGTATATCCCTTCTGGGGGTTACGAGGTAGTGGTTTAAGTAAGCATCTTTCTATAACTGATGGTTGAGGGGGTTAAAGGAATATTTTCCTTCCACAGAGTGAGGAGTACTTGGGCTGAGCCCTGCTGAAATAAAGAGATCTAAAGGTTCTGTCCACTTGTTCTTGGCTAGTTGGATATAGCCATATCCCTAAACTTCAAGGCTTAAGGCAAAAAAAGAAAGGAAATAATGGAAAAGAGCAATTAGACTGTTCAGGACATCTCTGGAAAAAGTGGAAGAACCCCAAGCCCACATGTGAGCTGGTTATTTATAAAACAGTAGTACTTGTTTCTGTCCAAATTGAATTTTATCTTTGATATAATAATACAATAAATGCTTCTATCTTCTTTCAAAAAGATTCTTATAGTGAATAAATATCCATTACAACTTTCACTATTCATGAACGTCCTATTTGGTATTTTTTAGGAAGTTTGGTATTCAAAAGAGCAGCAGCCCTCCCCTTCATCCCCAGACCACTGAGAATTTAGAAATGAGTAGAGAATTTCAACTACTATTATTTATCCCAGACCTCTAGCATAACAATGTTGTTTTATCTACAAAGTTAACATAATGGCTGTTAAATGAATTCATGTTTCAGTATGTGACTGAATTCACTCTAAGAGAACCATAGCTGTGTGCTTCCTAATGTATTGCTTTTCAATGCTCAATGGTCTCCCTACATTCAGGTAAATGTAGGAGTTAAATTGAAATTTCCCTGGCTTTGTCAAATGATATTGAAATTGAAATGATGGCATTTTGGGGGAGAAATACACCATGTTTCCAACATTCAACAAGATTCAAGTTAAAGTAGTCAAAGATAAGAAAACAAAGAAATGTGTTGTTGAGGAGTCTTAGAAAGCAGAGGTACATTAAGGCCCAGACACATGGATATCTAACACTATATCATTATCTAAACATGCTATCATCAGACCACACATTCAAATCAAATTTTCAAGGCTCAAAGGATGTGCACCAAAGAACATCCTGTACTGCTGGAACATGAATTTGAATTTTGTGATGAAGGCAGAGAGGTAGAAAAGAGATCAGACATCCACGATCATTTTCAAATTCTATCAGTCTAACTTTGCCATATAGTGCTTTTTAAAAAAAATATCTGCCCTTCTCCAATCAAATGTGTGCTCTCTGCTATCAAAATTAGACTCAGGGAAATTGTGAAAAATACTTTATAATTATTTTACAAATAAAAGAGGCAGATATTGCTTTTTTTCATTTCTTAAAACAACAGGAAAAATAGTTTAGCAAAATAGTAAAAAAAATGGCATATACTATTTGTTCAAATTCTGAATTTAGGTGTGGACAAAGACAAAAGAAAATTCAAATAAATGGTTGATTATTCAACTGGGCGACATTTCAATTTTTAATGTTAGGAGAAATATGTAGGTTTCATGAGTACTGTTGTGTTATGGTCAATTTTTTATGTGTGTGCAAAAGTGTACCCAGTATTTTATTATTAAAAACCAAATTATACATTGCCAAATTTTAATAAAGCTTCCAATTCAAAGTTGAGCTGAGCCAAAAGGAAATAGCCTAATCAAAGGGAAATTTAACTAATCTCTCAACTGTGTGACATATTTGCAAGTGGCAAACTGATACTTTAACTATAATATTCTTTTCTTGCATTAAGATGTGGCAAAAGGTTTTTTTTTTAACTAACTGGTCTAAACTACTCAGGCAGAGTAGAGCTGTGGATTTAATTCTATGTCACTAAGAAAGTGTCAGCTGCCCAGCTCTAGAATTATTCTCTGATAGCTATAACAAATCCCTTTTTGTTGCTTCTTTGGTTAACACAATTATTTCAAGCTATCAGTACCATGAAACTAAACACAAAGAATAGCTGAGATTGAGAACCTGGTTCCATTGTTAAGACAATGAAACTAACAGAATGCTTTGTAGGAGGCATATTAGCCTTTGGGAAGTTCCTGTTAATTAGATGGAAAAAATAGCAATTACTTTTCCCCTAAATTATCTGCATTTGTCAAAGGCTTTTATGTTATAGATTCACAATTGTTACTGAGAAGACAAAGGTATAATTATAAATTACAAATTTATAATCAAATTCGCTTTTGATCATGACCAAATATTTAGATGAGATTTAAGAATATAAGCTATAAACAATTTTAATTGTGACATGCCAGTGTGGGGGTGGGGAGGGGAGGAGAATAGTAGGACAACATCAATATTAACACATACACAATTTGAATTCTCAAACATGTCAACATTTTTTTTAAATGCCGAGGGTGGAAAATAACATGTGATTAATTTTGAGAAGTTAAGGGAATAATCAAAAATTTTCCATCCTTCTGCTCATGTTTTCTTCTGCTCTCTTTTTAGGCATTAGGAGGTCCCTGCTAACTCAAGCCTTGACTTAGGTCTTTGATAAAATCACTACATATCTATTCTGTAGCATAATGGAAAGAACATTGGATGAGAATCATGATTGTCAGAGTTGTAGTCCCAGTTCTGCTACTATATATTTGAGTAACTCAGCTATATGAACCTCTTTATTTGTAAATTAAGGGATTTGTATTCCTTCCTGGTCTAAAATTCTAATATTTTCTTCTTTTCTTTCTTCATATCATATTTTCACATAAAAAAAACACCTATTTGACTTGGTGTGAAATAGGACCACTTGCTTTCCTGGACCTGTGGGACTTCTCTGTTCTTCAATGCTAGTAAAAAATTATCTTTGACATATAATAAATGGCCTCTTTTATTTCATGAAATCACTATTTACCTAGAACTCAACAGTCTTCCTTGATTGAACTGTTTTGTTCAAGGGGAGTCAGAGAGGAGATTGCATATCCCATACTTTGGCCACTTAAATCTTTCTAAATTGCTATCATTTTCAAAAGAGTAACAGCTGATCTTACCAGGATTTTAGAAACCTATCACTTGATCAAAAAGATAGAATAACTACAATGTTTATGAAAGATGAGGAATAATGAAATCTGTTAGTAGAGAGAAGATACTACTTACCAGGCAAACATTAAATATATTAGCTTATGTACAAATATTACTGGAAAGCAATTATCACATTAGCAATGTAACAAGAACCAAAGCCTTTTTCCCCCTTCTACCTCTTTCTTTCCCATAAACAGAGCTAATGATCTGAGGAGGATAAAACATCTATTTCCAAAGGTTTCACAAACAATTAAAAGAACAGCTCTGCACAACTCTTATGTAATATTTTAAGGATTACAATACATTTTCATATACTCATGATACTAATCAGTCAGTTTAACAATACACAAAATAGGAAAGCATGAAACTAGGCAATTAATAAACATGAAAACTTTCTAAAAGCTTGTGTAATACGAGGTAAAAGGGAATTTGGGCATTTTAAGTGCTCAGTTTTCATGTTTGCATCACATGACCTTTGCAAATACAAAGGAGGGATGGTAAAACATATGTGACTTAACTCACTTGATAGTTATTAAAAATTATTAGCAATCCTAAATCCCAATTTCTATTTATATTATTCCTAGTATCAATATACCTGTTCTGAGAGCTTTAAAAAAAAGTGCTGCAGTTTGATTATCCCATTTAAGTTCTGGCATGTTTCTCTGTACATGTACCTGTGGTTCCTATTGGACCTTCCTTTTATAGGTTGTTTTGCAAAACACTCTTGTTATTTCTCCTACACAGAACCTATCCTCCCAAACAGATTATATTATCCTTGAAGACAGGCATCAGATCTTTTCCTTCTGTATCACTTCATAGTTACCAGTATGGAAGGCTGCACACAGTGGGTAGTCACTCAGAAACACTGATTTACCCATTTTATAGAAGACAAAAATTTTCTGACAAGTTGCATGCTGTGATGCTTACCCTACCCAGGAACATGGCTATTCCAGTTTATATTTAAAACCATCCATCTTTGGAAGATTCCTTTACATAGGATGTTGGTTCTTGAGAAAGAAGTCAAGCCAAAAGCATTTATTAAGCACCTACTATGTGAGAGGTAGAGGCATTTTATTTCAATTTGATTTTCTTCTAAATTATAAATTCTCTCATTTCACTCCCTCCTTCCCCCACCCATTGGGAAGGAAAGAAATATGTATAGACATACAAAACCAATCTTGGCATTAATTTTGTTCCAAGGGGGAAAAAGCAAGAAAAAGAAATAAATAGTAGAAAATATGCTTCAATCTGCATTCTGAGTCCATCAGCTCTCTTTCTGAAGGTAGATATCATATTTCATCATGACTCCTTTGGAATTTTGGTTGGTCATTGTGCTAATTAGAGTTACTACGTCTTTCAGAGTTGATCTACTTTATAATATTACTGTCATTATGTAGATTGCTTTCCTGCTTCTACTCACTTCACTTTGCATCACTTCATATAAGCATTCTCAGGTTTTTCTGAGACTGTTCACTTTATCATTTCCTACAGCATAATAGTACTCCATCATATTCATATATTATAACTTGCTCAGGGATTCCCCAATTGATGGACATGCCAAAAGATGTATTTTTGTTACCAGATCTACAACTACCTTAGATTGTAAGTCTTCATCCTTGTTTTAGAACCTAGCCTTAATCAAGTTATTGAAAGTTGTTTCAGTTCAAGAATTACTTCCAAAGCAATGGATATGCAGAGGACCATCTGATTAATTTCTATTAACCTTATTGCTGAAGAGCCTTGTGCTCTCCTTTTCAAAGTCTCTCTTCTTTACCTTTCCCCCTTCTTTCTTGATACATTTCTTTCTTAGTGTTTTTTTTAACATTTGCCCCAACAATATCTACATGATTATTTTAAGGAGTCTTGACTGAATTAAACAAAAGTAAGTAATTAGAATGCAACAGAAATATGATCAGTTTACAGAGAGCTAAAGCAATTCTTGTAGCTTTTTTTTGTATCTTCCTGAACTGAGAGGGACATAACTTCCATCAGCAATTCCTCACCTATTCATTTGTATTGTGTATGGTCTTGCGATAATATTTTACAATGTCTAAATCATGTTAACTTTAATTTTCCCACTTAATATTACCTTATATCTGAGCCACCACTAATACAAGTATCATTCATCTATTCTTTGACAGAGTACACAGCTAAATTTTTAAAAATGTTAATCATCTTAAATGATACACAATTAAACTAAAGGATATTTCAATACCTTATACAGGGGAAAAAACACCTTGAAATTTGCTTTGCAAAATTATTTTAACCTTCATTGTCATATGAATTGCTATTAAATGATCATCATATTTCTTAAACATTTTGAAAGTCAAACATAATATTCAGTATAAACTTGTGCTAGAAAATACTTCTTTAGAAAAAAAAGTTCTATATCGTATCTTTCATCTATAGAGCTCAAATTCTCTTTTGTTCATGCAGCATTGCTGCAGAATAGCTATAGGTTTTTCCACCATTTCACAAAACAGTTAAGTCAAGGGACCTGTCCAAGGTCATGTGCCAATCATAGCCAAAGACTGAATTAGAACACAAACCTCTTCAATCCCAACTCCCAGCTTAATGCTGCCTCCATTAAAAAAATTCTTCCAATAAATATCAGTAACATGCAAAGTGGTCCATGGTGTTTACACAAAAATTGAGAAAATGAAAGTTATTACTTTAGAACTTTTTGACAAAAAGATTTTGTCACCATTTTACCATAATTGGTAATCTTCCACTACCCAATGCATTAATATAATTTTTCCTGTTACTCATCATCCTCAAAAACATTGTACAAAGGGTTCTTTTCCATAAATGAAGCATTTACCAATCCTCTCATAACAAACACCTTGAGGTTCCTACTATGTTTTTTTTTAAATAATATCAAACAAACTAAGTAGTAATAGAGTTTGTTCTCCTTTTACTTTGAGAAATTTGAGAACAGGTACCCTTTAGGTCATCAGAATGAATTTTGGACTTAGAGACTGAAAAAATATTTCTATCTACTGTTGCATTAGTTCATAGCAGATTACTCATAAATATTTGTTTTGTCCTACCCTTTTCAGAAAAGAGCACTGACATAGGTACCTGTATCTACTGAAGAAAGGTCTGCAACAAGAATGTTCGGACTATGTCAGAGAGAGGGAGGAGAAATTTGCTAAGAACCCAATATAAGAGAGTATTATGTTATAAGAAGATATAATGAACTTTGAGTTTATTAAAAAACTAATTGAAAAGATTAACTAATTCAACTTTTATTACAACACAAATTGTCATTCTGATTCTTCCATACTTGACTCAGACAAATTTAAAGATTATGAAGTTATACAGAAAACGTAGATTTGCTCTTATTTTAAGAAACAGTAAAGAAAATGAATACCCCTGACTTCAGTTAAAAAAATACTTCATCTGACATAACAAAATTCTAAATTAGCCCATTAAATAAATTGTAACTTATAAGTTATGATAGATCCTTACACATTATCCAGGGTCAGACCAGTACATCAGTGAGTCTTTGATTTTTTTAAAACACTATTGAACATAATTGCACATTATTGTCCAACATGTTATTGAGTCACATTTAAATTTAAGGCCAATAGTATCAGAACTTGCCAAGCAAGGCAAAGACATATCAGTTAAAAAAAAAGCTACCTACTGTAACTAAAGCAAAATGGTAACATAAATGTGATTCCTATATTTCCTTCATTCCTCTTCTCAACTCTTTGCTTTTATTTAGGAATTAGATTAGCTAAAAGATATCTGACAAGTTCTAACTATAGATAATACTAATATAATACAATGTAGTATTAAAATGCAACTGTACAAAAAAACCTATCCATTGTCTTTAGTCCCCTTCAATTCTTCGAGGTTACCACAATATATTATTGCTTTTGTGAAAAAAAAAACTTCACCAATTTGAAATTCTCATTACTTTACCTTAATTGATTTTACTCAATTCTAGCACATATACTTTAGTGCATCCTATTTCATAAGATACAAAATTGCATTTTTTCTAAAATATTTTATTCCACCATTTGTCTATACTATTAATTTGAAAGTCTTTTATGTATTAAATCTATTACTCCTAATTCCTAGAGAATTGCTTGATTTCACATTTTACCTAATATTCATTTGACTGATGGTAAATTAGAGCCAAGGAATACTATAAAATATTACTTCAAAGCTTTTATCTCAGATATGCAAATTGACTTTAGAAAAATTGTTTTACCCTATTACCCTGTATTAATGTGATTCTATATTTATCACAACTAACAGTCATTTACTATTGTTCTATTTCTGAACTTAGGTTCAGAAAGAACTCACTTGGCATACTTAACACTATTTGAAAATGATGTATATTCTTGCAATGCATATCAGTGCTGATTAACATTTTTTTTACAACATGATATATTTCAATTTTAAGTGCATCACAACTATAAAGTGTAATACTGTTAATGAGGATAAAGCAATGTGTTTTTATTACTTTTTGTTACCACACAATATAGGAAAACCTTTCTGGTTTTCCTAATTTCTTTTCCAGCACCTTTCAAACACCTATAGATGCTTTGAACACTTTTCTGATTTTCCTAATTTCTTTTCCAGCACAAGGAATTGAAACCAACGATGAAACATGGATATGTTACTCCAGTTTTAAGGAATAGTAAAGAAATGAACATCCTTGGCTTCAGCTAAAAATATTACACACATTATATACACACACACATACACATACTGTATACGTACAATGCAGGTATATGTGCATTGATGAAACTTTTTATCAGGTGCTAGGTTGACACAGGATTCCTATTCTTTTTAACCCCTTTTAGTTTCAAGAAACTCACATCTATCTCTCAAGCACAAGTTTAAGTTAAACATAACTTATTAACAATCCTCCTTTGCTGTTTTTGATGTAGTTTCAAACAGAAGTTTCAAAACAACTCTGATTTGCAAACATGTCATTGTACTTTAAACAGAGATGTTTTCAACCCTACATTTCAGGAAGGCGAAAAAGCACAGATGTGATTGTTATTGTGCATGGACCACAGACCCCTTAAATATATCAACTTTTAGATGAGGTACCATTTTGTCAGTTAACTACAGGCCAAAATAAGATGTTTTTTCCTACAATACTATTTCTTTTACATCTTCTGGCAAAATATTTCAAGTCAAATTTGCTTATGTCATCCAGACTTAGATTACTTAAATTGTCTCTTCTCTCTGTACGTGTTTTTTTTTTTGAGAGGGCTCCCTCCCTTAAGTACAATTAGGTTGTAATTATAATAGAAAATATGGATTTAAACTCCTAAATTTTAATACCACATTATAAATAGGTCAAATGGGCATGTGTGCCACTCTGCTAAAACAAAGAGATACAGAGTAATGGGATTTCAGTCTTCTTAGCAGAAACAGCAAGATATGTTTTGAAAATGTCATTTACTGTAACACAAATCAATATTAAATGCTTTATGCAGGAAGCACACTTTCAGAAAATGGCCCTTAAAGCTTTCTGTGGATCCAACCCTAATTACCAGAGCAGGCTCTTACAGTTTGCCTCCCTCTTCAATTATTTACAGAGCAAAAAAGCCAAGTGGCATCGCATTAGCTATATTAAATGTTATGTACTTGGTTTCCAACTTACTAATGGTACATAAAAATCACTAAGGTAAATGTTCCTGTAGAAAAGTGTTTCTCCCCTTTCTTCACCTGAATATATTTATTTATTATTCATACAATTAAGTGTGGAATAGTACAAAAGACTATCCTTCAGGCACCTTATGCTGCATAATTTAAACAGGTGCATTAAACATATATGATATCTAAAAGGCAGTACATTGATTACTTCACAATATTTCTTTAAATAACTCATATTTACAATGCTCTATCACTCATACTAGCATCCCAAATCCCCGAAAACATAATGCAAATTTGAGGGAAAATTAGTGATAGATATTCAAACTGCTGCCATCTTGATGCTTTCTGGCTACCCCAGTTAAAATTGACTTTTTTTTTTTTGGTGGTGGCGGCAGGGTAGGAGGGCAAGGTATTCTTTATTTCTTCACTTTATACAATTATAGTTTGACATGGTCAGATATGCCCTGTACTAGGGTTCCTTGTTACCATGGACCACACCTACAAGAAAGGAAGCTTATCAAACTGGCCAGGGAGGTCTTCTTTATGGGTCAAAAGTATGTTCTCTCACTGACCAGTGCTTAAGTATAACCTCCAAAATAAAGTTTGCACACTGTACACATACCTGATCCATATTTGTTCTATTATGAATCGTGAAGAGAGATGCCCAAGACCCCTGGTGAACCCCTCTTGCATTTGCCCTTTTGCACACTGATGCTGCTAAACATCTGATGCCAATGTTATTTTTTGGACCAAATACAATTATTTTCAATGAGCAGAGAGAATTTAACTTCTCACAAAAATTAAAACCAAGATATGTCAAAGAACAGAATTACCCATGGTCCCTAGAAAATGAATTTTTTTATAGCTAAAGAACGTCGGCAATTATCTCTTGTTAAAGACCACTTCGAATAAATATTCACAATTGTTTAACCTTCAACAAAGACGGCTGGTGAAAATGTTTTTCACATCACAAAATTCTAAACAGTAAAATTATTACCCTGTATAGAAATGTGTCTATTGCCCCCTCCTTTGCAAAAGTTACTGGGCACATGTGAGGGGGCATCAATGGGTGTTGAATGAACTTTGGTCGCTTCTCTGCCCAAAACTCGAACATAAAAGTAGAAATCAGTAACCAGGTGATGTGCCATGACCACACAAGGATCAGAGGTGAGGGGGAGGGTCCGAAGGTACGAGAGGAGGCAGAAGAGAGAAAGGCACAGTTCTAAACAGACCTGCCAGTAGTCATTGAGGAAGAGGGCAGTTCAGGGGTTGGGGGTGGCGCATGACTCAGGAGGAGGAGAAAAGCTAGTTCTCCATAGGTGAAAGCCCAGAAGAGTGGGGGTGGTGGGAGAAACCGAAACGACGGTAAGGTCCTGAGCAGCAAAGGCCCACCTAACTCACAAAAGAGGGAGCTCCCAGCCGTTCATACAACCCCTCCCTCTTCAGAGAAAGGAAGGGGCTGCTGGCTCTTTCCTGTATGGTCTCTCTCCCAATTGCTTTCAGAAACCCGATCTTTGCACTTTCTTCTCTGAGAAGCCCTACGCGCTCAATCCCAGCCTGGGCTATAGTTAGCAACATCCAGTCAACTACAACAGCAGAACAGTAGAGCGCGCAGTGCGCTCCGCGCCTCCTCTTCCCCCCCCCCCCGCCCCACTCCCCACTCCACCCCCGCTCCCGCCACCCCACCCTAAGACACCAGATCCCCAGGAAGCTACCCGCTCCCCTCTGAGCCAAGACCCCAACCCCACCCTGTCCTTGGCACCCGCCCCAACTCCCCACCCCTTTCCCATTTACCTTCGCCTGGAGATACTGGGGGTAGTAGTAGGTAGTGTACTGAGGGTACATCTGTTGTTTCCACACTTTGCCCATGAAGCTGGAAATGTATCCTGCGGTGCAGGGACGGGGACACTTTGGGGTTTCCAAGTCTAGGTCTCTCCTGTCTCTCTCCGTTCCTGGCGCGGCTGCTGCTGCTGCTGTTGCCGCCACCGCTGCCTCTGCTCCACCTCCTTCTAATCCCAGACCAAACCTCCTCTTCGTCCTCCTTCCCCACCCAAGCAAAGAGAAGAGACTGCAGAACCCAGAGGGCACCTGGGACCAGACTCTCCCAAGGAGTTTCCTCCCTAGTCTCCTCGGATTGCTTGGAGGCCAGAGCAAAGAGCACTGGCCACTTTCCACTCCAGGCGGACTGCACTGGAGCAGGACTGGAAAAGCGATCGATAAAAGTGTAAAGTGCTGCGACTGCTGCTGGGGCTGCGGCTGCTGCTGCTGCTGCTGCTGCGGCGGCGGCGGCGGCGGCAGCTGCGCTCGGTGCCAGGCAGCATCTGGGGAGGGGGGGGAGGAGAGTGGGGGAGCAGGACTGGTGAGTGCAGACGTGTGGGGGAAGGGTAAGGGGCGGGACTTAGTCACTGTCCAAGCCCAGAATGGGCTTGAGGTGTGGGCTTTAGTTTTTGTTTTTTTTTTTTATTTTTTTTATTTTTAATCTGTCCTTACCTACAAAAGGCGGCGGGTACGGGGGGCGGGGTGGGGTGGGGGGGCTGAGGAAGGAGAAAGAACCTAGAAGCTCCGGGCAAAAAAGGGTTTCTTTGTGTCAGAAATGAGATTCCCTCCCCTCATTTTTTGGACATAGATTACGAATTGTAGAGTAGGCATTAGTTTTATTTCGTCCTTTAACGGAAATGGATTTTTCTTATACTTTTTTTTCCCCTCCAGTGATTAAAAAAAAAATCTCAACAAGGAGAGGAAATGTTTAGTGCTTAAGACTAGGACTTAGAAGTCAATGTCCCCGGATTCCTTTTATTCTAGGCCTTGCCACTGATTTGCTAGATCCGAGGATCACAGGATGACCTTGGGAGGGTTAGTGTCCTTCAGTTTTCCCAGCTGTAAGTGAGATGCAATGATTTCTACTTCACAAGGAAGCAAAGCTTACAGTCTCTCTCTCTCTCTCTCTCTCTCTCTCTCTCTCTCTCTCTCTCTCTCTCTCTCTCTCTCTCTCTCTCTCTCTCTCTCTCTCTCTCTCTCTCTCTGTCTCTCTCTCTCTCTCTTTCCCCCCCTCCCCCCTTTCTCTCACACACACAGCACCTCCTTGATCTTCCGTAGGAAAGATGACATACAGAGAAAAGTGTTATTAGAGGACACAATACAGACAACCAATTTTTCTCTGCATCTTTCTAATGCTGGCAGACAGTCTGTCAACTCCCACTCATGAGAAGGGAAACTCCCTTAATCTAGAATATTTTAAGAAGCTTTTGAAAGACACTCTGACATGATTTTGCAATGTTTTCTAGTGCCACATAAAATCAATCTCTCTGGCTTTCCCACTCCCTGCCAACCCCCTCTCAACTGTCACAGCTCTAGACAGCCCTGATCCCGCAGTGGCTCAGTTTGGTATGTAACTAGATGTAATTTAATGGAATTAATTGGTCCCTGAAGCTATATGCACAGAGAAACTTTTATAATCTTTCTCTAAATAAAAAGTATACTATATACAAATAGAAATATTTTAGGGAGAAAGCTCTATAGGATGGTGTATATATACAATAATAAAATATAAAGAAGTCATTTGCTATTGAAGGAGGGCATTGGTTAGTTTGGTAGATCACAACTGAATCTAAGTTAAATCAAATTTGATGGGCACTGGCAAACATTTTGTATTTATGTAGAATGTGTAATTGAAATGTTTGGTTTATTTTAAATTATGAAATGGTGAGCTATTACCAATATTAATTGTATCATTCCTAAATGACAAGGAAAAATACAGGTTTGCAATTGAACATTGTGATAATATAGCTTATGGATATGGATATATGATGGAATCAAATTATGTTCACTGCAACATGACAGAACATTCACACACATATTATACACATACACACATACGTTATTCCAGGTTGATCAGCTTATTACACTGTTGTGCCTAAAAGGACTAATAGAATAGTACACATCTGTCCCAAAGATTATATTGAAAACAAAACAGAAAATGGTATCCTATCTCTGTGTAAAACAGTGGTGATATATACACATGCGTATACATATGTGTGTACACACATGCATGTGTATATGTATATGCATACATATACACATATTTATATTTGGAGTATTTATTCTTAAAGTATTACCTTGTGTTTGACAACATCAAAACTTACCTGCCACTTTTTTTTTTGCTCATTCTTTTAGGTTCATAAATTCTTCCTGTAGTCATTGTGAATTTTCTTGATTTCCATCAAAGAAATACAGACATAGGCTATCTGCAAACATGGTGATTTCATTGAATTGTCTGCACCAAAAGACTTCTAAAATTTTTTTTAAATCATTCTTTACACTTCCAATAAGTTCCATGGACAAGCTTACCTCTTCAAGATTTAATTCACTCAACAGTACCACTATGATCTTTATAGGGTTATTGTGGCAAAAAAAATGTTTTATCAATCTTTAAATGCCACAAAATGTGATATAATTACTATTATATATTTTGGATTTTTTCTCTTATCTTTAAGTCAATTGTTTATTCATAACAAAAGACACCATCCATTCCCCCTCACTCATTTCAACCAGGATGAACTTTGTTAAAAGCTTTTCAGTCTAACTAGATGGCACCCACTCTTTCTCTTTTAGCTGTGTCCTTATTTACTCCATCAGAGAACTCTAGCAAATTGGTTAGATATGGTTTCCTCTTGCAGAAACTGTGTTGTCTTTTTGTCAGTGAGTTCTTTTTTGTTTATTAGTTTAGTGATTGTGTCCTTTGTTATTATCTAAACCATCTTTCCCAATACGGAAGCAATACTCACGATTTGTACATTATCTCAGTCTTCTTTTGAAGATCTTCTTATGAATAGAGAACACATTTGCAATCCACCAGTTGAACACAATAGTGACTTTTAATAAAGAGAGACTACATATTTTAGACAGCACTTTTAATCCTTGTTTCATCCTTGAGTTCCTTCAAAATACACACTGGCTGCATTTATTGATTTTTGGAAACCTCTGGCTAGCGGCCTTGCAAATGTGTGCCCTTAGTTGCAAGGGTTGGTGTGTGTGTGTGTGTGTGTGTGTGTGTGTGTGTGTGTGTATGTGTGTGTGTGTGGATGAGAGAGAGAGAAAGAAAGAAAGAAAAAAAAGAAAGAAAGAAAGAAAGGAAAAGAAAGACAGAAAGAAAGAGAGAATTAAAATCTGGTTGGTTCAGTTCAAACCTATCACAACTACTGGAATCAGTAGCATCATTTTGATTCAGATTTCATTAGGAACTTTCCAGTATGATGTAGTAAAAAGGGTATTGATTTTGGAGGCTGTCTTCAAAGTCTGCCTCTGCTACATACTAACATGTGACCTTGGACAAATCCTTTAACCTTTCTAGTCCTCAGTTTCCTTATGTGTAAAATGAGAGTTGAACTAGATGGCAATTAAAATTTTCTTCTGATTCAAAATCTCTGATTTTTAAATAAAATATTCTTTGTTAGAAAGAAGCTAAATAAATCAAAAACATTTTAAGAGTTTATTACTATTTACACTTTTGTCTTTTAAAAACATGTAATGCACACACACATACATACATACATACATACATAAATAGAATGCAATTAAGAACTGTTTGTATTCTGTGATATTCCTTATTGCCTCACAATTAGACTATGAAATAAGCTTCAAACAAAACTCCCAGTTGCTCCTCCACCAATCCATACTGCATACTGATGTTAGATTAATCTTATTAAAGTACTCCTTCAAACATTTTTACTTCACCGTTCAAAAGCTCTCTGTGGCTCCCCATTGCTTAGAAGACAAAAATACTTTCTTATCTGTTATAGATGAGCAGAAGTTATGAGTACCTGAAAATTCCTGAAATGAATAAAAATGACTGATGAAATATTATCAAACCCCTTTATTCAACAATTTAATGATGAGTTTTTATTTGCAATACTTATATTAAGGAATGTGACCTATATGAAAACCATGTTACTGCTAAACTTATATATAATATATGTGTGTAAATGGATAGCTAGATAGAAGAGACCTAAGCTATTGTTTGCAATCTAGAATTACTTACAATCTAGAATTGATTGTTCCATTATACTTCCTATCCTGAAGAACCAAGAGAATAATGGACATCTCTCCAAAAGAGTGCACTGAAAACAAAACAGGAAATGTTATCATATCTCTAGTGCAGTTTGTACCTGGAATTCAACATGCAGTTCTGTTTACAGCACACTGAGAACATTATAATGAAACTAGAAAAGATGCAGAGAAAGGTAACGGAAATGATCCCAATGGTGTCTGTTTGCAGATCTCTTTTAAAAATTAAGATATTTTAGCCTGGAAAGGTGAATGATTTTTTTTAAAGACTAGAATGAGAATTTTTAAATGGTGATTATATTCTCTAAATGGCCTAATAGCAAGATGATGTGGCACTCTTAGAAATTTGGGTGAGCAAAATATAGGACAAACCAAAAATAAAATAAAATGTACAACTTCATGCAGTATGTAATAAATTCACAGAACCCAAGAGATGGTAGTGGCAAGAAATATAAATGACTACAAACAGGATTTAGACCAATTTATGAGTGATGTAACAATATTGGCTACTAGGAAAAGCTTGTTTACAGCTACCCCTATACATCATCACGTTTCTTAGGCAATTCTTACCTGCCTGATTACCCATTTGAAGAAAACTCAACTCACTTTCACAAAGTTGAGAAATGGTAAAGTATTTACGATTTGTTGCATCTTTTAGCTTATTTTCTACATATACTGATGAAGTATATAGGTTGAAATCTACATGGGATACCCTTATTCTTTCACGGTATGTTTTATTATTTGCAAAAGAATGCTAGGTTGAATGGAACATTGAGTCAGAGCCATTACCGTGATTTCTATGGTTTTATAAACTTCTATGAGTCTGTGACCCATTTTGTTGAGGTGTGCATGACAGAGACTGAGTGAAGTGAAATGTTCTCTCCAAAGTTACCTATGATCACTTAATTGCACAATTCTCTTAGTCTTCATCCTTCTTGACTTCTCTATAGTTGCTGTTGACCACTCTCTACTTCTTGATATTCTCTTCTCTCAAGGTTTTTGCAACACTATTGTCTCCTAACTCTCAGCCTACCTGTCATACTGTTCATTCTATGTCTGTCTCCTTTGCTGGTTCTGCATACAGGTCACACACACACACACACACACACACACACACACACACTAACCAGTTTCTCAAGGTCCTGTCCTGTGCCCTCTAGGTTGTTGTCTTTCCTACTTAACTTGATCTCATTAGCTGTCATGGACTCAGTTATTATCTCCATGCCAATGATTGTTAGATCTATTTCCTGACCTTCATTTTCAAATTACCTGCTACACATCTCAAACTAGATGTCCTATAGACAACTTAAACTCAATGTCCCAAGCTGGTAATTTTACTTCTCCTCCATTCTTAACTTTTCTACTTTTGTAGAGGGCACTGCCATCCTCCAAACCCTCCAGGCTTACAAACTAGGTGTTATCCTCTGCTCCTCACTTTCTCTCACCCTGCCCCCATATTCACTGTTGACAAGTCTTGTCAATTCTATCATTGTAACATTTCTTATATGTTCCCCCTTTTCTCCTCTGCCTCTTCCATAACCCTGGACCAAAACTTCAACAGAATAAATCATCTTAAAGTCATTCCCTCCCACCGCATTCAATAAACTTCAGTAGTTCCCTATCCAGCATCAAATGTAAACTCCTCTGTTTGACTTTTAAAGCCCTTCATTATCTGGTTCCTTCTTTCCTTTTCAGTCTCATTACACTTCCATGTACTCTGTGGCATAGTAACTTTGCCTCATTCCTATTCCTTGAACAGGACGGTCCATCTCTTAACTCTGTGCATTTTGATGAGTTATTCCTCCTTCCTGGCAGTGAGGTGGCACAATGGATAGATTTCCAGGGAGGCAGTCAGGAACACTCATCTTCCTGAGTTCAAATCAGGCCTCAGACATTTACTATCTATATGACCTTGGGCAAGTCACTTAACTTGTTTGCCTCAGTTTCCTCATCTATAAAATGAGCTGGACAAGGAAATGGCAAATCACTCAAGTGTTTTTGCTAAGAAAACTATAAATGGGGTCATGAAGAGTCAGATATGACTGAAAACAAATGAACAACAACCCCCATTTCTGGAATTCTTTCCCTTCTCATTCTTATCTCCTGGCTATCTCCAAGTCCCCACTAAAAGAGCACCTTCTGTAAAAGGCTTTTCCCAATTCTTCTCAATGCTATCTTCTTTTTGTTGATTACCTCCAACTGATCATATCTATATTTATATATCACACATATTTACACATAGGTGCTTATATGTTGTCTCGCCCATAAGAATGTGATCTTCTTGAGAGCAAAAATTGTTGGGGTTTTTTGCCTTTCTTTGTATCCCTAGCGATCAGCACCGTGACTGACACATAGTAGGCATATAATGAATAATTGCTGACTTAACTTTAAAGAAAATTATGTTTCAGGCTCTCTATGGACTTTTAGAATCCACATAACTGATACAAACTAAAGCCATCAGACTCATTGAATCTTATGTCCAGTTTGAGTGTGGAATAGAAGTAAAGGAGGGAGAAACAATAGGATAGGAGCTCAAGGCTAAGGAGATAAACAGTAGAGTTGTTTATACTTTGTTTTTTGAAGAAAACCAATGACATCACAGGGTGATGTCTTGACTTATGAATAAATTGGAATTAAGTAAGGTAGAGTTACACAAAGTATTCAGCTTCATTCTATCTTCCAGAGTCCTTGAAAGTCCAGTGACAAGATAAAAGTCAAGATGACTGATGATAGCCAGGGATGTAGTAGATGGCTTTGTTATCTTTAACGTCCGACTTAAGCTCTAAGCATTCCATGTGGTACAGCTGGGAATCAGAAGACTCATTTTTCTGAATTCAAATCCTGCCCCAGACATTTACTAGTTGTGTGGTACTGGGCAAGTCACCTGACACTTTGCCTCAGTTTCCTCATCTGTCAAATGAGCTAGGGAAGGAAATGGTGAACCACTCCAATATCTTTGCCAAGAAAACCCCAAATGGGGCCATGAAGAGATAGACACAATGAAATGACTGAAAAACAACTACAATAACAAGTAGAAAGAAAGAATGCATCATTGTAACGGAATGGGGAACTCGGGCTCCTGTTCAATCAACTACAGTTTGGCAACTCTGCTCAATGAGTTCTAGTTACTTCATTGGTTAAGATACCTGGGATCCATTAAAAAAAACAAACTAGTGACTTTGACCCTATTAGCGCCATAATTAACCATTAATCCAGCTGACCATGTTTCATGGAGGATAGAGCAAAAGAGCCACTAACTCACTGTATGACCTTGGGCCATTCATGCACTTAACCTCTTGCACTCTAGTTTTCTCCTCTGTAAAATGCAGGGGTTCATTTAAATGATATCTATAGTTCCTTCCAGGCCTAAAGTTCTTTTGAGTCTATGATTTCTTTGTTCTAGGAGTCGATGGTTATAAATCTTATAGGAATTAACATTCATAAATATTTTTAAAAATGCCTATAGAAGATAATAGAAATCATAATCTCCAACTAATGACAGTGAGGCACAAAAGAATTAGTTATGTTTTGAAAAGAAAGAGTTGAGGTAGTGAAAGATGTAGGAACAGATTCTTTTAGCTTCTTATATGAATCTTCTGATTTACAGGTCAGTAGTCCTCAAAAATGGGGCAGCTACATGGTACAGCGGATAGAGCACCAGGCCTGAAGTCAGGAAAATATGAGTTCAAATCTGACCTAAGACACTTGCTAGCTGTGTGACCCTGGGCAAATCACAACCCCTATTTGCCTTAGTTCCTCATCTTTGAAATGGCAAGAATACAAGAGAAGGGAATGGCAAACCACTCCAGGATCTTTGCCAAGAAAACTCCAATGTAGAGCCTGGACATGACTCAACTCAAAAGGTTTCTGGTGTTAGTTCTTTTTGGAAGGGGGTGATAAGATAGGAAAATTTTAAGTCCTTTGAAGAAAGAAAAAAAATCTAAATTATAGTTAATTTATATTTTGTATCTCTGCATTTTATGCTGCTTTCAGTAAAACCATTCAATGGTATGATTTTAATAAATAGATAATAATTTCATTAAACATGCAAACAACTTCATTTAGAAATTGGACCCCTCTAGCAGCAGCCTTTTAAGTGAAGAAATTTAAGTGATTATGGTGTCATTATCAGTAGATCTCTTAAAATGGTTCCTCAATTCTAAAAAATGAAAAAAAATATATTTTTATATTAGAGGATACTTTCCTGGTAGGCATCAGTGAAATAACCTTTGGAAAGACATTGGAGGTTATAGGAGGAGGATTACGGGAGGTCTCATTTTGTTTTCTTTTTAAAATAATAGTTAGCCTTTTACTCTCTTTTGGGACTTTTCACAAGAGGTATGTAAAAATCAGAGACCATGTGAAAGTCCTCCCCTGAGGCTGAACATCTGTAATCTTTCAGTTTTACCATCTGACTAACCCAACTCCTTTTCAGATCATCTCTATTTTCTCAGAGTAATCGCCATTCTTCTTCTTGTACAAAGTCACTGTAAAGATGCTAAAACCTGCCTCTGCCCAAAATGACTCTTCATTGCACTTTGGATCAATTTTGCTTTGTGGGGGAAGGTTTTTAGTCTTTTTTAAGATTCTCATACACAAAGTATCTCCATGAGAACTTTTTTTTTAAGTTAGGCTGGGGACCATAAAAGTACTGCATAGAATGTTATAATTCCCAAATGTTATATTATTCAATTCTGGGCTCAACTCATTGTCCATTTGGAGTACTTCTCCCAAATATATGCACTTCAATTTTGATTCAAATAACTGGTCATTCAACTACATGTCATATCTGGATGCAGACATTTCTCATACACTTTTCTTTTCCTTCATGAGTCATTAGGTTCCTAACTGCTAGTGACTTCCCACCCTAACTATATCATATTTAACTATCTTGTACTTGTTCTCATTATATTTATATTATATATTCATATATGTACTTCTCTTCCTCATTAGAAGATAAATTCTAAAAGTGCTTATTTACATCCTTTAACCATTTATCAATTGGGGAATAATGAACAAAATGAGAAGAAACAAGAGAACTGTATACAATCACAGCAATATTGTTTTTAAAAGTTGTTTTAAAAACAACTTTGAGAGACTGTCATTTTGACTATTATAAATATCCAAGTTAACTACAAAGTACCTATGAAAGAAGCTACTATCTCATCCAGAGAAAGAACTGGTGAATATAATTGTGTATAGTATGATTTTATATACACGTATATGTATGTATGTATATACATGCACATGCATATATATGCATGTATATGTAAATATTTGTGTCTAATGGTAGCCATCTGTAGGTGGGAGGAGGGGAGAAAAAGAAAATAACATGATACATTTACCATATATTTAAAAGGAATAGCAAGTTGTACATAATGTATTTGCAGTTGTGTGTGCAATCATCTTTTCTTATTCTACTATGTTATGGAAATGCTTGTGTTATCTCATAAATTATTTTTTTTAAGAAAAGGTATGTTGCTTGAAAATAGGGATCATTTCATTCTTTGTATCTGTATCCTTACCACTTCTCACAGTGCCTAGTACAGAATACATACTTAATAAAGCTTGTTAATTGATAGATTTTGAATAATAATGACTTCCATGGAGGAAGCTCCATAATGTTCTAGGGAATTGATGCAACCAATAGAATAACAGCTTCAAATAGAAGCACCTGAAGGATCCAACCTTTTACAGTGGAGGTTCTTAACTTATTTTGCATCATGGACCCCTTTGGCAGTCTGCTGAAGCGCATGGACATTTCAAATATTTTTTAAAATTTAATAATTTATTTATTTACTTTTAGTTTGTAACATTCAGTTCCACAAGCTTTTGAGTCCAAATTTTTTCCCCTTCTCTCTCCTCAGGCCCCCCCCCCATGGTGGCAGCAATCTGATATAAATTCTACAAGTACTTTCACATTAAACATTAGTCAAGTTATAAAGAAAGATTTTAACCAATGGAATGAATGATGAGAAAGAAGAAACAAAACAAAACAAAAAAGAGAGAGAGAGCAAGTAGTTGGCTTTATTCTGCATTCAGACTCTGTAATTCTTTCCTTGGATGGTGATATCTCTTTCTGTCATGAGTCTTTTGGAGTTGTCTTATAACCTTGTTGAGAGGAGCCCAGTCTGTCCAAGTCAGTCATCACAAATACAATGTATCTGTAATTGTGTACAATGTTCTCCTGGTTCTGATCCCCTCACTCAGCATCAGTTTATTTAAGTATCTCCAAGTTATTATGTAGCCTGTCTGCTCCTCATTTCTTATAACACAATAGTATTCCATTACATTCATATACCACAACTTTTTTAGCCATTCCCCAATTCTTCAATTCAAAAATAGCATCCCCTTGATATCCAGTTCTTTGCCACCACAAAAAGAGCTGCTATAAATATTTTTGTATACACGGGTCCTTTTCCCACTTGTATGATCTCTTTGGGATACAGCCTCAGAAGTGATATTGCTTGGTCAAAGGGTATACATATTTTTTATAGTCCTTTGGGCAAAGTTCCAAATTGCTCTCCAGATTGGTTGGATCAATTCATAACTCTACCAGCAATGCATTAGTGTTCCAGTTTTCCCACATCTTCTCCAGCATTTATCATTTCAGAATATTGTTTTTAATGATATAAAATAAATAGGATAACATGGGAAGCCAATTATCAAAATATTTTTAAAAGTAAGTTCATGGATCACAGGTTAATACCCCTGTTCTTTAGGGAAGCACTCTTCCATTTGAATCGTGCATAGGACATCCTCCCTGCCAATGTGGAACACCTATATTAGTCATATCTCTTTCTCCTTTATAACTGAATTGAAATTAATAAGCAGAGAGTCATTGAAGAAAGCTATTTCTTTGTTTGCATTTGTCAAGTGTAATATCTTATTACAATAGTTGGGCTGTTTTAAGCCTAGGGAGAAGTATAATTATCCCTGAAGTGCATTTGTTCCTTCCTCTTTGACTTTATTTTGTATGAAAAGTTCTGAGTATGTTTGTAAGTGTTCAGTTTATGAGTGCCCAGCTAGGACAATTCTTAGCATCTAGACAGAGGCTGGGTTCTCTGTCTAATCTTACATTTATATCTATTCCTAGTTAACTACTGTTCTTTGTGATTATGGCGGAATTCAGTTTAGTAGAAACACAAGTTTAATAGAAAACTGTAGTGTCTGTGAATAAACAGGCATCAGGAGGGTAAATACTTAATTGGGATTTCCCTCAGCCTGGGACTTTTTCTCTCAGATGTCTGTAGAGTCAGGTACTATCCTGTGATTTCTCTGTCATGGTTCAGTCCTCCTTTTGTTCCATGTTTGCTCCAACCTTTAGAATCCAGAAGAAGAGAATCTCTTATCCTCTCAATTTTATGATAGCCTCTCATTTTTGTGCATATTGTGTTGGGGATTACCTAGTCTCCCATACCATGGTTTTGACTGATTCAAGATTTACAAGTCCTGTTTTGTACACAGTTTTGATTGTTTAATTCATTCAATAGTTTTTCTCATCTAGTCAAAGCAGCAGAGTCAATGAGGGAATTTTAGCACTACCCTTACACAAGGAATAAATATTGTATAATCCGAACCTATGCATAGAAGGGTTAATGGAAAAGAACCTCTAAGGCTGTCTTTCACTTTTCTTGACACAGATTTTGGGGAGGAAGTGTGTGTGGGGGGAAGAAATCAACACAAAAATCACAACAGGATTTTATATTATTGGTAACTTCTAGTCAATTTTATGACTGTTATGATGTGATATAATATAAAGAGCTGCTGCTAAAAGTGAGCATATTCTCTTCCTATATCTTCATTCAGGAACCTTATATATACATACAGCTCATTTTCACAAAAAATGAATAAAGATGAAAAGGTAGGCATTCTGGGATTGTTCTGTTCTTTTAAGTGATTTAAAAAAAAAAGAATTATTATTGTCTGCAATTTCCCCCAGTTCTTTGGGTATCTTGCCCTCCCTGAGGGCTTAAAGAACAAATCATTAATGCTTTGAGGATCGTGTCAACTTCATAGATTTACTTGAATATTTGATCTGGTCTTTCTGCTTTTCCTACTTCATCTTCATCTGGCCCTTCATAGACTGGGGTATTAGGGTCTAAATGTGGTACTTTTTGTCACTGATGAAGCAAATAGATTGTTATAGAAACATTGATGAAATTCATTTTGCATCTTATGTTTGCCTTCCTACCAATTCCATTTATGGATATATATATACACATATATATACACACACACACATATATACACACACACATATGTATATATATACATATAAACTTATATATATAGGGTGTTATGATTCAGTTAATCTTCATGGCAAGATTTTGTAAACTTGTTTTCATTCTCACTGAATTTTGCTGTTTTGCAAAATGATAATCTTTGTAATCCTCTGCCATCCCTGTTCATAGTATTTTTTTTTAAATGAATGTATATTCTAAGGTGGCATAGCTTTTGGTGGCTAGTCTTTTTGGTTGGCAAGGAGATCAAGTGTTTGCTGAGTAAGACAATTTTTAGGTTCTTTTCACCTACTAATTGTGGTGATTGTTTCACATCAACAAAATTATTCCAGTAAGTGGTAATAATTAAGATAAATAATTTTATCTTCTTCCATTTTCCATTCTTCTACATTAATAACTTACTTGAATTGGTCAGATTAAAGCTACTATAGCTGTCTAAGGTGTCTTCTTTAACTTTTCCTCTAATTTGATGTTGATTGGGCTAATACCACACATTAAATAAATGGCAATATATATACATACATATATGTATACATGCATATTTATGGAAAAATAAAAGTACCTTTCATATGGTAGTAAATAAAAGTAAGTTACTGGGAGTGATGTGTATTACATGTATAGATAAAAAAGGCAGTATAACATGGGAAGGGAGAGAGAGAGCTAGTCTTAGAGCCAGGAAGGCTCATATTCAAATCCTGCCCCAGATCCATATTGTCTGTGTGACTCTGGGTGGTAGCTTCACCTTTTAGTTGGCTCAGGTAATTCCGTAAGACTTAGCTTCAGAGCAGGTGCTAGTGTGTATTGATCAAGGGATTTTCCCCATTGAGAGATCCCCTATACAAGTAAAATCAAAGAGTCAGATCAAAAGGAAAACTAAAAAAAAATAAATAAAGATAGGGGGTGACCAGAAATATCTCATTACTAGGGAAAAGTTTTAAAAGAGAGAAAACTGTTTGAGGAATCAACAAAACTGTTCGCTGATACCAGCTCCCTGCCTGATCTTAGACAAATGGTTTTACTTGCTTAATTTTGTTCATCTATAAAATAAGGCTGGACTGGATCTCTAAAGACTGCTTCTGGTCTAATATTGTATGACTCTTATGATAAATATCTGCTTACATGAATGAAAGAGCAGCTCTTACTAAGTTGAGAGAGAAAGGAGTTTGTAGGCATATGGTATGATATTGACTGGATCAGTTAGTACATTTTCTTGAGAATAGTATAAGGCAGAGGTATTGAACATATGATCTACAACATTCCTGAGTGTGTCCCAAACAATACTAAAATGCAATTGAGAAACATTTAATAAAATAAAAAATACATTAAAACATAGATAATATTAAATTAATAATATTAATTAATAATTTTTCTTTTTTCTTTTTGGAGGGCAGGCCAGTTGGGGTTAAGTGACTTGCCCGAGGTCAATGGCTAGTAAGTGTTAAGTGTCTGAGGTCAGATTTGAACTCAGGTCCTCCTGATTCTAGGGCCCCGTGCTCTATTTACAATGCCACCTACCTGTCCTGATATGTGGTTTTCTAAGACAATCTGTGACCCACAAGGATTCTTATGTATAGGTTTGTTTGAGGAAACTGAGGCACAAATGGTAAAGTGACTTGCCCAGGGTTACGCAGTTAGTGTCTAAGGCTGGACTTGAACTCATGAAGATTAGTATTCCTGTTGCCAAGCCCAGTGCTGTATCCACTGCACCACTTAGCTCTGCCCCATGTATGGGTTAGTGACCCCCATTTCTACTGGAGTTTGATACCACTTATATAAGGAATAAACTGGGAAGTTTCAGGAGAAACAAAAGTCAAGTAGAATGGTAAAAACTTGGGCAAAGTTCTATAGGGCCTTAAAAAAGAAGAGGCAAGACCAAATTATGGAAATTTGAATGTGATTATTGACAATGTGCTAATGCGGGAAGAGTTACTGGTGGGAAATTCAGCAAGAAGTTACAATGCAATAGAAGAATAGCAGCCAGGTCTGAAACTAGGGAAAACACTGAATATGCAGGCAGAGGGAAAGAGAAACATTTCAGAAGTGTTACTAAGGAAAAAGCAGCAAGCTTTGGCAATAAATGCATGAAGCAAGGAGCACTAGACTGAAAATTACTCTGAGGTTGTTTGATTTTTATTTGAAATATCAGTAAGATGACAGAGCTGCATGTTGCTATTTAAAGAGCAAAAAGCATCATGGAGGAAAGATAAGAATGTTTGTTGTGGCCATGCTTAATTTAAATTATTGCTGGGACATTGAGTTAAAGATATCTTGTTGTCAGAAGCCAGAGGGTGTTTCCAAATCTATAAAATGAGAGGGTTGGGCTAGAAAACCTTTAAGGTCCCTTCCAAATCTATGATTCTATGATCATATGATTCATTCTATAATTCTACTTAACCAAGGGTAAAGTTTGGAGGCAGACAGGTAAAGTTATATGTTAGCCTCCTAATTGGACTCCAGCTCGTTCTACACACAGTCACATTAATCTTCTGAAAACACTGCTTTGGCATGGCACTCCTCAATTTAAAAACTGTCAGTGACTCCTTTTTGCCCACAGGATAAAGCCTAGACTTATTATTCTGGTATTCAAACTTCCCTGTAATATGGCTACATTCCTTTCCAACCTTATCAACCATTGTCCTTCTGGAAGACAGCCTTCCTCTCCAGACAGCCTGCTTTTTATCATTGCACCTGGAACCTCTCATGTGTAGTCCTGTATCTATGCTTTTGATCATTTTGTTTTCTCTACCCAAAATATCCTTCTCACTCTAGTCAACTTACCTGAATCCTGTACCTATACCTTCAAATAACAGATCAGTTCCATCTGCTCTGTGAATGAAATCTTCTCTGAACACCTTAACATGAATGTCCATAGAGGTAAATTGGCTTGTTTAAGGTCTACACAGCTAGTATAGTGCTGGGGCTACAACCCAGATGACCTGACACCCAGACCAGTACACTTTGCCTGGTTCCCTGAAGTACAATGAAGGCAACTTTTGGGACCGTTATTTGTTGGCACAGTATATAGAGTACTAGAGTTGAAGTCAGAAAGAGATGAGTTCACATCCCACCTCAGACATTCCTGGGAAAGTCACTTAACCTCTCTGCCCAGGTTTCCTCATCTATAAAATGAGATTTACCTCCCAGGGTTGTTATAAGCACAAAATGAGATAATATGTGCAAAGCATCTTGAAAACCTTAAAATGTTCTATAAATGCTAACCATTATTATTATTATTTCTGTCTGCTTCAGTGCTATATTTCATTTCTGTACACAAATTTTGGTCCTTTTTCAAAATTCTTTTCAATATTTCTTCCAGGAAATCAGTAGATTAATCTCAAATCAATGGCATATTAAAAAAACGGGGGGGGGGAGTGTGGATCTATCTGCTCCATCTAGATCTAGGCAAAATATTCTTTGATTTCTAAATATCCATTCAATTCTTAAATATTATTTCCTTTTACATTACATTTAAGGATGTAAACATCCAATAACAACTAGTATATATGGTAATAGAGTAGCAAACTACTCTCCTGGTCAATAGACAGGAGTTATAATGCTAAGGAAAAATTCAATCTTCAGTACAGAGAAATCAAGTTGCAGGCTATTCATAGTAGCTGCCAAACAGGTAGGCAATAGTGCACAGTGTCATTTGGTTGCTGAAAGAAAGCATGAATCATTCTTCAATAAAATAAGGGTTCTACCACAGAGGCTGTGTATTGATATTGGGCTGCCACAGTACTTATGATATGCTGGGGTGAAGATTAATTTGTCTGGACAGTCTCTCTACACCCTCCAATTAGAGGTGATATTTTCAGCCTGCAATTACAGAAGGCACAAGGAAGATAGAATTTAAGTCCATGCATTGCTTGGAAGATCTCAACATAGCTCTAAGTGATAGAGATCTGGCTAGGGTCAGGGGCTCATTGGTGTCAGCACAGGATAGGTGAACATCAAATGGTTAGGCTCAGATTGGGATGACTGTATTTGACAGTAATATTTGAAAACTACCATATAATCACTAGCTAATCATCACAAATCCTTTGTGAGGTAGGCCAGTGCTATATTCCTGTTTCACAGATAAGGGAAAGAAACACAGTGAAATGATCAAAGATCAGTTCCTACTTAGCTGTGGGAAGCTGGTTCTAGGCTCAAGCTTCCTAAAGACTAATACAGTACTGAGTTCAAGTGTGGATACTTGTAGTAACCTTCAGTTGCCCTTTAAAATTTAAAATATGGGTTGGCAATATGTTAGGAACAGGTTTCCTTTTGACATATATATATGTATATATATATATATATATTAGAAATAATATATATAACTTATTTACATACTTTAAAAAAGGCAGTAGAAAATGGACATTCAGTTTTACATTTAAAAAGCTCATTTGTATTCTGTTGCTCAGAGTTGAAATACTAACTTAGACCATTCCTTACCCTGCAGTATTTAGGGTCTTAACTCCAACAGGTATCAAAGGCAACATGGGAAACATTTCCCCTTGAGTTATTGTTTTGCTTCCTGAGTCAGAGGAATTTATACTTTCTATGGTAAAGGATTCATGTGAACCAAGTCTAGGACTTCAGGATATGAAATTTTCTTTTTCCCTTAATAATAAAGGGTTTGGATGCCTCTTATATCATCATTACTGAGCTTGAAGAGTCTTGGGTCCTGATATTTATAGTTGGGGAACATGATGGAGTCTGAATCCTGACAGTGTGCCAGGCCCAGGGCATGGCCAATCTCATGAACAGCCACCTCCTCAGAATATGACCATTCTTCATCACTGTCAAAGTGGACAGCTCTTTGGTAGTCAGGATCTGGGGCAAACGCATGAGCTAAGATGTCTCCTTTTCCATCAAAGGTGTAGGCATCTCCATGATCTCCAGTCAGGAAAGCAAACTTAATGTCAGCATCTAGCCTATGCACTCTTTGGAACCTCAAGGGCGTCATACTGCTACAGACTTCCCCTGTCTTCCGCAAAAATCTTTTCAACTGTTTTCCAATTCATGCCCCTTGGATGGTTAATGATACTGTAGGTTACAGGGTTATTTGTAATTTTGGGCTTCCCAGGAAAAAATGAGTAGTCAGCAATATCTTGGACCCCACATCGAGGCTGTCTTATGATGGCCTTTGTGGGCTCATCCAACCATGCAGTTTCTTCCAGCCTGAAGAAATGCTGCAAGAAGCACAATTGATCCTCCAGAGTATAGCGCTGGGATTCTTCTATGGTGAAGAAGAATCAATGGAAATAATCCTTAAAGAAGTGCAAATCATCGTGGACAGTTTTGGGGATAACTGGAATGGACAAACAGCAGGGCAGGAAAAAGACAAAGATGAGTAGAGTAGATAGCATGATTAAAGTTCCAGCTGTAGAGTAGGTTATCTCTTTTTGACATATATTAAAGCAGTTAAGTAGCATAGTTTGAATCAGGAAGACCTCAGTTCAGGTCCTCCTGCAGGCATTTATTAGCTATATGACCCTGGGCAAGTACCTGAAAAATGATAGCTAGTATTTATATAACCCTTGAAGCTTTTCAAAGTGCTTTGCAAATTTTATTTTATTCTGTCCTCACAACAACCCTAGGAGGTAGGTTCCTACTTTGCAGGTATGGGGAAACTGAGGCAGACAGAGATTAAATGACTTGCCCAGGGTCACACAGCTAGTAAGCAGCTTCAGAGAAGTGGCATCTGAACTTAGGTTTTTCTAACTCAAGTACAGTACTCTAACCATTGCATCTCCTGGCTGACCTTTTTTGACTCAGGTTCCTTATTTGTAAAATGAGAAATAGCCCCTATTTCAAAGGGCTATTGTGAGGATCAAATGAAATCAAATACGTAAATTGCTTTGCAAGCTTCAAAGCTATATAAATGCTAATTATTTATTATTATAATTATTAATTTCTCACAAATAGCAATAGCAAAGATGGTCAGGAAGACAGTGTAGAGATTATAGTCTATTATTAGCAAGGTTTCTATTGTAGATTTAACTGAATTAGCTAGTGACAACATATCAGCTATTACCTTTAGCTTTTGACCATAGTATTATTAAAGAACTTTAATGCATTTGTGATCTCATAAATGGGTGTACTGTAGACCCTTCAGTAGCACAGTATGCAGTCCATCCATGGCTGCTCTTCTTGTTCTAACCTTTTTATTCCACAGATCATCCAAGGAAAATATTTATTTGAGAATCAAAAGACTTTTCTCTGTTTTTTTCTTTTAAATACTGCATGGGAACTAATGGAACCCTTGGGCTTTTCATCTGTCTTTCTCTCCTGGAACCACATGACCAATCCACTTTCTTTTCCAGTCTTACATTTCCTTAGTGATGTCCTGTGAATCACTTCTTAAACATATATCATTTCAGGAAATATGTTTCAGCTTCCTTGAACCCATCATGCATCTCTCCATTGAACTTTTGGCCTCCCCCATTGTTATTCCTTAGAGATTGTGATGTAGTAATATTCAGAAATAGAACATTCTGAGAGAATGGCTGAGTCAAAAACATGGGTCTTTGCGCCTGTCAGCAAGCAGTTTGAAATCACTAAAAGCACCAAACAATTACCCAAATGCACTTCTATTCAATTACATGTCCAACTCAATCAATCAATCAACCCACAAGCATTTATTAAGGATCTACTATGGGCTAGGCAATGTTCTATGAACTAGGGATACAAAGACAAAACTGAAACACATCTTTCCTTCAAAGAGCTCACATTCTATTGAGGAAGATACATATACATAACTAAGAAGTATAGAAACTGTATAAAATATAGGTAGAACCGTGGTGGGGGTGGGGGTGGTATGAACAATATGCAGCCAAATATTATCCCTGACACATCACTGTAAAGTCTGATGAGCTCTGGGTAGGGGAGTTCTATGGGCCATGTTACCATGTTACCATGATCCTTAAAGGTAAGGGCTGCCATTGGTCAGTAGTGCAGTTTGGAAACAGTTAGGGCTGGTATTCTATACTTGTGAGGCATATTGCTGGCATAAAGTATTCTACCCACCTGGATGTGTGTGGCCCCTCTGCATCTGGGCCATGCATATAGCATTATAACAGCATGAGAGGGTCTCTGGACAGGTAATGTTACTGATCAGACAGAAAGGCAGAGAAAGAATAGGACTGACTGCTGTACAAAAACTTAGACGGGCTGCTGGACTTAGCATTAAGCTGAATGCCAGAGCAGATCTGGGACAGAAATCCCTCTAATCTTCCTATGTGAATTCCTATGAGATGAGGGGAAGGCAGGAGACACTGTTAAGTACCTTCTCTCTCTTAATCACCAGAACAATCACCCACCACACACTTCCCTAACAGTTTATGGGGGTTGAGGTGGGGTACCTGGCACAGGCACCACAGTCACTTAAATAGGTTACATCTCTCTACTCCCCAGCCATTTGCTGCATGAAATACTAGGAAAGGCCAACTATTCCTTTCCCCATATGCAGGAGCTGAGCCAGACTTTGGGGCCCCTCACCCCAACCCCCAAACCAAAACTGAATGGAGAAGTATTGGTAGAAATATAAAAGAAAGGCTCAAGATATAAACAAAATAGACAAAGCACTTGGGTACAGAAGGTACATAGAACTGAGGGTAGAATGGGGTTTGAAAAGGTGTCTTCCTGGTTATTGGGATTTTTTTTGGTGTGCATGGGAGAGTTTTAAGAATTCAGCTGAATTCCATGCTGTATTCTAGTTTCTTTATTTTGAATTGTCACTTACTAAAATGGAGAAAAATACTGTCAGTCCAAGATTTACCCTAATATAGCACATTTTGATATTTTTCTTTGATACTAAGCTAGCAATTTGCACTCTTTGAGCATGACCCTCCAGCAAATTTTGCTTCCCATAAGCGTATGAAGCCTTGACTATTTCAACTTTCCCACCCTTATAGCTCCTGGGATATAATCAAAAGTGTGAGTCTGAACAAAAGACTGAATTCCAACTTTTATACAAACTGAGAGTGTTTTCATTTGTTGTATGCACAATGCAGAATACAGTGATTGTAAACTGTCAAATCTTTGTCAGGACCTTCCTTGTTTGGTATATATTGTGATCGACACAGCAGGGATAATGAAATGCATGTAATCCGGGGCTGTCAAGATGCCTTAGAAGGATTTCTATGTATTCAGAAGTTGTCTAGCCTAGGGTAAAGAAGAAATCTCATCTAGCATGCAGGAGAGAGTTTCTAGACCAGGAGATAGAGAAGAAATGTGACTGAGTACTTAGTAATTACATGGCAAAATGGTGCTATTTCAAGGGGATTCATCCCTATAGAAATTTGAGGGCAGATTTCAATGTGTTTTAAAGCCTTTTACATCCTAACAGGAGGGAGTAATCACTTCTTGGACAGGGTGGTGTAAGGAGAGTAATGGTGCCTTGTATATGTTTTTCATCCTGCCTTCAGATGAGTAATAGGCAGATTATAGTTAGAGCTATAGTGGTGAAGACATATACTAGAGTTGCTCTGACAACATTTTCCCACTGAGGTCAGGTTGTGTGCTTCTTGACGTACTTGGGCAGAAGCTGGCAAGCTTCAAAAATCTATCCAAAGGTTATTGTTCACTTTTTTCTATGGTGAACTCTTGCATTTCTGGAAGATCTCAAAAGGAAGGCCAGTAGCTAATCAGTTTTGTTGCATGTTGCACATTTGGAGCAGTACTATTGAAACGAACAGTTGCTCTCTCATTTTTCAGTCCTTTCTGACTCTTTGTGACCCCATTTGGGGTTTTCTTGGCAAAATTACTGGAGAAGTTTGCCATTTTTTTCCAACTCATTTTACAGATGAGGAAACTGAGGCAAATACAGTAAAGTGATGTGCCCAGGGTACACAGATACTGAGTGTGTGAGATCAGATTTGAACTCAGGAGGATGAGCCTTCCTGATTTCCAGCCCAGTTCTTGATCCACTACATCACCAAGCTGCCATTGAAACTAATAGACAAACTTTAGAAAATATATACACAATATTTTTTTCTGTGTTGATTCGACCCACATTCCAAAACAATAATGGGTTTTTTATTAATGCCTTTTGTTTTCACATAACACTCCTTCTAGGTATACTATCCCCCACCATCCTCCATTATCTAATAAGCCCTACTTTATAGGAAAGAAAATAATCATGTAAAACCAATCCACAGAAAGACTATGTCTGAGAGTGAATGTATACAACATTCCAAATCCATGTTCCCCACTTCTCTGCCAGAAGGAGTTGCATTTATTAATCTCTTGTCTGAGGAAGACTGATCATTACAATTACTCAGCATTTGGTTTTGTTTTGGTGAGTTTTCAAAAATGACATTATTGTAATCATTGTGTGTATGTGTATATATATATGTATATATATATACACATATCTGTGCATATGTATGTATATATACCTACATCCATACATATATAATTTTTGGTTCTGCTTATTTCACTCTGTATCCGTTTTGCAGGTATTTTCATATTTCTCTGAATTTTTCATATTTGTTATTTCTTATAGTCAAGGGTTTATTGGAGCAGTTTGTACAGGCTTATAAGAACCTGTTGTTAAATTTTCAGTGAAAATATTTACACCTCAGAAATTGTCAAAACTTACAAATCATGGCTTGATTTTTTGTTTTGTTGGTTGTTTAGACTTAAGAAAGTAATGGAGAAAATAGTAATACTGCAGATTAAACTTAAATGTGTGTGATCAGTATACAACCTCCTCTTGCAAATAACTAGTTGTTAAACACGTACCAGCACATGCCTGCTTACAGCAGAATAATATTCAATTATATTCAAATATTACACATTTTCAGGCATTGATTTCTTTTTTGTGAGAACTCATTTGGTGCTCATTTTTTTGCTGCCACAAAAGTGCTGCTATGAATGTTCTGGCATATATAGGTTTTTCTGTCTTCTCTTCAATCTGCTTGTCACTCCAACTTAAAAAAAATAGACTACCACTCACTGGTGACTGGCCAATGTGAATGTACAAGACTTTAAGCAAATTCAATGTGTATAGAAAATTAGGAAATGATTCTTGACTTTATAATGGCAAGTATGTTTCCTTAAAATCACATAATTCCCATAGAAGCTTTTAAGTAGGATCTAATTTCCAAGAACTAGCTTTACATACAGCTTTCCTTGAATACTTCATTTATAGATGTATCTTACTTTGAGTGTCTTTACATGTGTCATAGTTTCTTAGGCTCTTAGGTTTGGGAAGGATCTCAGAAACCAGCTCATAAACTTATGTCAGCTTCACTTCTCTGGAATGTTTAATTCTCTAACATAAAAAGGATCACATTCCATTTTGGAAAAATTCTAATTCTTAAAAAGTTACACCTACCAGGGACAGTGACAAATATTGGAGAGGTTGAGGAAAAATTGGGACACTAATTCATTGTTGGTGGAGTTGTGAACTGATCCAATCATTTCAGAGAGCAATCTGGAACTATGCCCAAAGAGTTACTGAACTACTTATACCCTTGGACCCAATATCACCGCTCACTATTTGGACTATTTCCAAAGATAATTGGAAAAGGAAAAGAATCTATATGTTCTAGAATGTTTATAACAGCTCTCTTTGTGGTGGCAAAGAAATGAAAATTGCAGAGATACCTATCAATTGGGGAATGGCTGAGCAAGTTGTGGTAATATATGATTGTGATGGAACACTACTGCACTATAAGAAATGATAACCTCTATGATTTTAGAAAAACATGAAGAGACTTGCATGAAATAATGAAGAGCAAAAGGAACAGAACCATGAGAACCTTGTATAAAGTAACATCAATATTTTAAGAATGACTGAACAAATAAGTGGTTTTGGCTATTATAAATATCCAAATTAACCCTAAAGGACTTAAGAAGAAAGATACTATCTTCATCCAGAGAAAGAACTGATAAATGGAAGTATTTATAGAATGATTTTATACACACACACACACACATATACACACATACATACAAACACACATATATCTATTTGTGTCTAATAGTAGCTATCTCTGGGATGTAGGGGATGGAAGAAAAAAAAGAAATTTACATGATAATTTTCCTGCATATTCAAAAGGAATATCAAGCTGTGCATGGTAGACATGGCATTTCATGGGCAATCACCATTTTTTTTATCATACTATGTTATAAAAATGCTTGTTTCATTCCATAAATTAAAAATAAAATTTAATGATTAAAAAAATTATTCTTACATTGACCTGAAATCTGTCTTCTGGTAATTACTGCTCATCAGCCCTAGCTTTGCCTTCTTGAGCTTCATAGGATGTCTTTTCCCTTTTTCACAGGATTGCCTTTCAGACACTTTAAGATATTGATCATTTTCAACAATACTTTGAGAATTACTTTTTTCTGGAGACAGTATTTCTTTTAATGCACATAAGGATGACATTAACTTTGGGGGGAATAGTCACAAAGGTGACACATTGAGATTGTTAGTGACTCATCATAAATTTATAGTCAATAAAAATACGTAGTCTTTTTCATATGAAAAGCTATTAATCTTGCTGATTAAAAAAAACTTAAGTGAAGGACTTTAATTTATCTCTCTTAAATTTCATCCTGTTCATTTTTTCCCATAGTTGTAGTTGGTACAGTTCCTTCTAAATCTTACTTCTCCCTTCTAGCATATTAACTGCTTCTCTAATTTGTTTCTTCTTCATCCCAATTGTTAATAATAATCAGGTATGCTGTCAAATGTTTAAGAATCAGTTCTCAGAAATTTGGACACACTTTAGCTTGATTTGTTAACATTTTCTCCATTACTTTCTTAAGTTTAGAAATCAACAAAATAATAAATCAAGCCCTGATTTGTATTTACCATTTCTGAGGTGTAAATGTTCACATGGACAATTTAACAACAGGCTCTCTAAAATTGTTTGGGACGGGCTTCAGCACACTCCACATTCTTCAGGAAAGGGCAAAATATGGAACAAATGATTAGAGAGCTCTCTCCAGGTTTACACTATGTCCCGAAGTATTTATTGATGGATATCATTCAAAAAGCTATAAAACAGATTAATTGTACTATAATCTAGTCCACATTTCTTTATCTTGTCCAAAGGCTTACTAAAGGGGAAGTTTTGATCAATATTTGCAGTTCAAAATACCTACAAGAATAAATTGTAGGTATGTATGTATGCTTACATACATAGAAACTAGTAGCTGCTCACTGCTATTGCAATGTTTTTCTCTCATTTATTTTAACAGTACTGACATTCAAGGTGCCAGAGAATCACAGATTCCTAAAGCTAGTAGTGACCTTGTGAGGTCATCTATTGTAGTCTACTCTCCTGCCAGTAGTTAGGACCACACCTAAATCATACCAGGCAGATCAGAATTTATCCTATTTTTAAAGTCACACAAAGAAGGATGTTAAAGTCTTCCTTGTTTCATTGATAAACCCCATTTTGAAAGATTAATGGTAATTTCTATCTAACTCATATAGCTAAATTCTTATCCTTCTATTTAAAATCATTTCTTCTGATGCAAAATTGTGAGTTATAAATACACTTGGAAAGATGAACCATTAAAACTTGAAACAAATTATGCTAGGAAAAAAACATTTTGGGACCTAATTTCAGTTTTAAAAATTGAATATGTTTTAATAACTGGAGATATGATATTATATAATGTATGCCCTCAATATGTGGAATCCACAATATGTGAAATATACATCATACATCAAAATCCTTCAAAGTTTTAGATAAATATACATGATAGCTAAACATATTGTGTTTCTCTGAGTATATATTTAGTTTTCGATCCTAATGAATTTTTAACATAACTTTAAGAGAGAAAATGATGTATGTGAAATGCTTTGTAAATGTTGAAAAGCCATATGTATGTGTATATTGCATATATATATTGCATATATATATATATGCTGCTAATAAAAATAATAGTGTATCAAATAGTATTTTCTTTTTGATTAGGGAGTTTAGGCTATTTGGGAACATTTCCTAGTTACTATTCTGCCTGCATACTGCTAATTGCCTCCCATTGGCTGTTGTTTTGGTTCTTTATACAAGCTAGAAAAGTTAAAGAGGGGATTAGCTGTGAATAAAAACGGCTGCTTTTATTCATAGTTAATTGGTATTCCCATTTTTTTTCCAACATGGCTGTGACCAAATGTCACATCAATGTGTGGTGTTTCAGAGACATCTCTCAAGATATAGAGATACACAATCTCAGTGTGTTATATTCTCAACAGCTCCAGGTTTCTAGAGCGATTGTATAATGCCATTTTATGACAATAATAACATGTACATAGTGCCTACCATGTGCTAGTCACTATGCTAAATATTTACCAAATATTATCTCATTTTATCCTTACAACAACCCTGGGAGGTAGGTGCTGTTATTGTCTCTATTTAAGGAAACTGAGTTTGAGGGGGTTTTTTTAGAGTTAAAATTTTTTCTTAAACTTTTAAGAGTTAAGAGAGTTTAAGTGATTTACTCAAGGTTAGTTAGCCAGTAAGTGTCTAACACTGAATTTGAACTTAGCTCCTCCTGACTTCAGGCCCTGTACCCTATCCACCATGCCACTTCACATAAGAGCCTCATCACAGCTCTCTCGTCCTTGGTTCTGTCTGAACCTGTTCTGAACAATATGCAGGGATGTGCCTCATCCTATGACAAATAGTTTGATTTCCTCTTTGATGCTAACATTCTGGCAGGCTACCCTCCCCCACATTTTTTTCCTTAGAAAATGTTTGTTTTAAAGAAAGTAAATATTAGTGTACACTCTTGCTTCTACCAGCCTTTTTGTGCTAGAGCTTCCCTTTGAGGTTGATATATGGCCACAGTTACAACATAGAGATTCCTATCACTTTCAACTGTTCTATACATGATGAGGTCTTACATTGAATTTTTTCCAGGCTTCAACTGGCTGGAATGAATGAGACCACAGTCCCTCTAAGATGTGTCCCAAATTTTTGTAAGGTGGTATTTGTTTGGTTATTTAAAAATTCTTAGTAGAATCTCCTATTTTAGTTATGCATACAAAGCATTTTGGGGTATATTCACATTTTTATCATTTTGAAATGTTTGCATGTAATATAATTTGGACAAGTTGTCTTTTCTTATTTTCCTTAGGTTTTATAACTATATGTTCTTGCTATGGTCCCTACAATGGAAATAGCAAAGAAGGGCTTTTCTTTGTCAATGAAATCCCTAGTTTTGCAATGGACAAGTCAATGATGACAAGCAGGAGAAAAGTCAGTAAGTCATCTGGTTTAGGTAACAGGAAATAACTAGAAGTCTCTTCCAATGGTCCCTGATAAGAAACTACAGTATCCTCAAAGGTAAAGGTCATATCTGTATTTCTCCATAGCGTCTAGTATGCTATGGGATCAATAAATTCCACTGCCTGATTGACAAATATGTATCAGTTTTATTTGGCAATTAACATACTTGAAAATGCTTTGGAAAGATTTGTGTTATAAAACAAATATAAGAATACCATGTAGTACTGCTCTTGTTGCTGGTAGACAAATCTTTTTGATGTTAACAAAAAAAATGGTATTTGAAATACTTAATAGTAATTTAAAGAAACTCAGGGTCTTATGGGTAATATTTAAATTAGAAGGAAATAATCTCACTTTTTCTGGCTAAAAGATGACCTTTCTAAAATAACAAAGTATATTATATAAGAGAGTCATCTGTGACCCATTTTATTGTCACATTAGCCTGCCCTTAGCAAAAAGCTCCATAAAATTTCAAATCAGAAGAGTTTCCAGACTTCCTGTAGAGGACTATTGGTCATAACTTCTGCTTATTCATCAAGTGACATCATAGCATTATATATCTAGACCTGGAAGGTACACAAGAGGCTATGTAGCACACATCTTTTCTTTTTCAAATGAGGAAAATGAAGGGTGAATAGTTTAAGTGACTTGCTCAAGGTCATCCAGGTAGGAAGCAAAAGAATCAGAATTTGAACTTGGGTCCTTAGACTTCTATTTCAATACTCTTTCTATTATACCATGCTGTTTTGCATGAAAAGCACTTTGTAAACCTCAAAACACCATGCAGAGTGCCCCAAAAGTCTTAGTGCAGTTTGAAGCTTTCATAACTTCAAATATACTAAGACATTTGGGATATACCCTGCATAATTGTGAGATTTTTTTAAAAATCACTCTAAGGAAGTAAACCATAGCTCCATCTATTTTGTCTCATCTCATCTTGTCTCCTTTCCTCTTACATCTTCTCTTCTTTCCTTTTCTGACTCCATCTATTTTCCTAGAACATATGACTGACTTTCAATATGTGAGCTTCTTCTCCATGTGCTTCATGGCTGATAAGGATATTGACTGGAATGTCCTGATCCCATCCATACCTGTTGGTCCATTTAAGAACTGATTAATCCTCAAAGAACTGCATCTAAACCATAATATTTGCCACTGCTCTTTAAAAAAAATGTTGTTTAGTGATCATCCCTTTTCCTATCTTGAATGATTTTACTCTTGACTTTTCTGTGTTTGCAGATTGGGAGCCTTGACCAAATTCAAATTCTTTATCCAGGAGTTCATGCTGCAGCTCAGCATTAGGAACATAGGCCAGGGACAGACTGGAATCATCAGCTGAGTAGCCAATGTGGTTGAGATAGCAAAGGGTATTAAATGGGACCAAGGTGGAGTTCATAAAGCAACCCTGTTCAACTTTGATTTTGGCCTGGTGGTGCCTAAGCAGGACTGACAAGGCAGTTTCCCTGATACTATGATTCTTGTTAATAAATACAGAGGATTTGATATGATTATTTTGCCATGGGATATTTTATGCAATTAAAAGTTGAGCTCCTGCCCAATTAAACTTTAGGAATTAGAGAGGTAAATATTCTTGCCTGTTTTAGCTTTCTTTATTCAGTTACCTGGTGACTATAGTCCTGGTTTGGCTCTATTTTAAGATATAGAGTGTGGTATGCTTAAAATTCAAACTGCTCTTGATCCAAATTAAACAGATATTTCCATATGACATGTCTAACCAAGGCAAACTTACTGATTTTTCCTCTTGCTAGTGCCTTCCCTCTGAGATTACTTCCCATTTACAAGGCATAAATCTAAAATGTATGTAGTTATTTACATGTTGAATCTCCCACCAGAATGTAAGTTCCTTGAGGGAAGGGACAGTATATTTGCTTTTCTTTTTATCTCCATCATTTAGCATAGCGCTTAGCACACAGTTAAGTATTCAATAACAGCTCTTTGACTCCAACTCAAGGTTACATTCTCATTGACACTCTCAGTCAACAAGTATTTATTGATCACCTACTCTATGCTAGGCACCATGTTAAGTGCTAAGGATACAAAGAAAGTCAAAAATACTGTCACTGTCCTCAAGTTGCTTATATTCTAATGAGAGGAGACAATACATAAAAGGAAAATGAGAAGGTGATAGGGAGAGTGAGGAACAAAAGTACCCAACTAAGGACATGGTTGAGAAAAATTCAGAATGCAACATGGGAAGGAATTAAATATGACTGGCTCAGGGAATCCTTTTATAATAGAGGACTTTTTAAATTAATATCAGAGAGTAACAGAATGTGAGAGTCAGAAGGAACCTCAATGACCATTTAGTTAATCTATACTTTGGAGAGAATTCCCTCAACAACATACCTGAAAATGAGCCTGTTCTTTCAGTATTTTTTTTTCTGAAGAAGTGACAACTTTCTTACAAAGGTCTACTAGCAAAAGACTAGTATACTACAATTTTGAGCAATAATATGTCAAAATAACTTTTTAAAAATATCACTCTTGAATGGTATTTAGGTGATAGGTAAGATATATTGAAGCAGTAATGAAGTACAATTCTAGATGTTCGTTATTTGACAACTACTTCAACTGATAGTAATCACTGAGTGCTCATATCAAATATATACATCTGGGCCAGTTATAGGTCTGGGTTTGTTTCTCTACTAAGTAAGATGATTTTTGTTTTTCTTCTTGTTTTGAGTGAAGACATGCACACACACAAACATGCATGCTCATATATGTGTGTCTACACAAAACATAAAATAGCATGCCCATCAAACTTGTAGCTGACACAAAGTTTGGAAAGTTATATGATGGAGTGAGGATTCAGTAGAGTCTTAGGGTGAAACATTGGGCTAAACACAATGAAATAAAATTTATTAAGGAAAAGTCTTGTGCTTGAGTTAAAACCACCTTCTCTGGTGCAATACAAGTGAGGCATACAGTAGCTCATCTTAGCATCAGTTCATCTGAAAAGGACCCAGGGGTTATAGTGGACTTCAAGCTGCAGATGATTAAAGTGAGGTTATTTTAAGAGACACTTTGTACTCCAACTTGGTCAGATGACAGCTGGGATCACATCTAGGAAATTTCTGGGTTCTTTTGATGATATGAAGCTGTTCAGAAAGTTATCTGTCTAACAGTTATAAGAATCATCTGTTGAAGCTTTATGTTTTGTTACCATGGAAAACCATAGTATCTAAAGAATTGGAATAGCATATAACCCAAAGCACAACAGAGAAATACATGGTGGGTATAAAGAGAATGCATTGTATTACCAGCAATTGTTTGTGTGGAAGAAAGTATTTAACAATTATATACCTCAGGGAATGGTAATCTAGTAATGTAGTGAGAGGGAGGGACAACAGTGGGATAGTCTAAATATTATGAAGGTACCTATAGAAAGCTAAAGGAACTAGAATAGGGTCTCTAGATTATTATGTACTTTGGAGGATATATGTGAGGGCATGGAGAAAAATCATGTCAGATCAAACATTGATTGGAATGTGCCTCTAATACCATAAATTATAAACTATCCACAAGATCATGAATCCATTAAAGTGTTAAAATATTAGTGGATATCCATGTTGTCGCTTAGAAAATAGGTGAGTAGAGGTGTGGTGGCAATTCTAGCTTCCCTTTCATGAATGAACAATGGGAAAATACCAAAGAGCTTTTTTTAAAGAGTATGGTCTGTATTCTTTGACATTCATTCAATATGTTCTATATGGTAAGCAATCTCATTAATTTTGATCAAGTCAATATAGAAAGAAACAATTCTTCATTCAGCTCTTAGCACAGTGGCAGGCACAGAACAGGCACCTAATATAAGCCAGTTGACCAGCTGACTGAAAAATAAACCTCAAATACATAACTGTGAAGTTATATATTTAGAAGTAAGAGGATCACCATTTGTTACTATAAATTATTTCTATATAAAAATGAAGTAATTCCCTAATTCCCAACACTTTCCTTCCAATTAGAATTTCCTCTAAGTGATGAAACTGACAACAGAATTCAGATTTCCCTCTCCTGCTAATGATTTTCTCATTAATGACACTATACTCTTTTTAATTAATGTCCCCAATGCAGCCACTTTGGTTATCTGCCATTTATTGCACTTTCAGTTTGAACCAGAGGAGATAGCATTAAGAGTTGAGTCATGGGGAAATAATTTTGTCCATTTTAAATAGATTCTCACTTACATTAAATAAAGAAGGATTCTTACCTCCATTTAATATCAAAAGCTAACAACCATCTATTTTTATGCTTCTCTCCAACCAACCAAAAGTGAGAGAGAAGAAGGAAATAGGTATGGGAAAAAATAAATAAAAATATCACTCACTGGAAAGTAAAACTCTATTGCTCAAAGCTAACCTTCAAAACTCATCAGCAAGAACAGTTTTATGACTTATAGGCTGGAGAATGGATTTTCATTATAGAGAGATAAACCCTTTCTTGATTTATCTACAAAAGTTTCCACCTATTGCATGGGGATAGACTAGAGATATTTCTGAAATTTCTGCTCCTTTGCCACCAGACTCTGAGGCAGAACTGACTACATAGTCTAGGAGAATGAAGTGAAAAGAATATATGATCGCTGTTTGTAAAAGTATGAAAAGAGGAGATGGGAATGAAAATATAATACTGTAACTTTGGGGGGAGGCACCACTGGCACTCAAAAAGGGAATCTCAGGAAAATAACATCAAACATGACTTATAGAACTAACAATGGAACTTATGGCTCCATTAGGCAATTATGATGGAAAATATACATAGGTTAATGAAAGATTTAGAAACATTCATTATTTAAATAGTTGCCCCATTACCATTCTGTGTCATAGAATCATAGAACAGCAGGGCTAGATGTTTTTAAAATCTTATCTAACTCCTTTATTTTACAGACAAGGAGAATGAGCCTTCAAGGTGTTAAAGTGACTTGTCTAAGTTCCCATTGTTATTTCATGGCAGAAGCAAGACCAGCATGCAGGTCTTCCAATGCTTTTTCAAGTAATTTAATAATAATAAGAAAAGTGGAGGCTGGGTAGCACAGCGAATATAGAGTACCTGCCCTGGAGTCAGGAGGATCTGAACTCAAATTCAGCACCAGACACTTAACACTAGCCGTGTGACCTTGGGCAAGTATTTTAACCCCAATTGCCCTACCTTTTCCCCTCCAAAAGGCAAAAATAAATTAGTAATAATAACCTATATTTATACGAAACTTTATAGTTCACAAAGTACTTCATAGCAACTCTAAGACTTTGCAAATATATACACAATGTGTGTATATCTATATCTGTATTTGTCTCATAGATCTAGAGTTGAAAGGAACCATAGAAGAAAAAACCTTTTCACATTACAGTGAACCAGTGAGATCAACTGTAGCAACTTCCCTAAGGTCACACAGGAAATAGTCAAGTTCAGGAATTGGAACCCAAGCACTCTGGGTTCCAATTCTCTTTTTACTGCATCTTGTTGCCTCCTCATTATTATTTCATTTTATAGATGGAAATTTTTAGATTCAGAGAAGTTAGTGACTTGCAAAGAGTCGTAGGTCTAGGAATAGAAGAGTTGGGATGAAAACCCAGGTTTCCTTGCTCTCAAGACAGTGTGTTTTTTTTCCACTAAATTACTTAGTCCTAAACCTCTGGCAGAGAACAGAACTCTATTGGCATACAATGAAGAACAATACTTCTTGATGGGTGGGGAGAGGGGAATGAAGGGAAGTCATTTTAATACTTACTCAGATTTTGGGGTATAAAGAAAGGGCTTGGGACACACTGAGGAGCACAAGATACTTGATAGGGGCTGAATGAGGAGGGGAGTGCTAGAAGAAATGACAAAAAGAAGCAACAAAACTTGAGCTGTTTCAAAGATTTGTCTAGGTCTGAAATGAGCCTCAATTGCTATTGGAGAATGGAAGGATATTTGTTTGCAAATCAGATTTTTAAGAAATTATGTCATACACATTGACAAGGTCTATGTCTTTAGAGTAGGAGGTATATGATAAATGTTTATTCGACAAAGACTGCATGAATAAGAGTCTCAGGTGTTCTGGCAGCAAGGAGGGATCAGGTAGCCTGCCCGTTCCACTTTTGCATTCCTCTCAGTGCTAGAAAGCTACATCCTGATAGAAAGTCAAAAGATGCCTCTTTGAAATCCCATGCTTTGGGGGTTTGTTGTTTTTGTTGTTTTTTTTTTTTTGCTTTTTGCTTTTTAGAGGGGGAACGGTAGGGCAGTTGGGGTTAAGTGACTTGCCCAAGGTCATGTGGCTAGTTTTGTGGTAAGTGTCTGAGGCTGGATTTGAACTCTGGTCCTCCTGACTTCAGGGCTGGTGCTCTATTCACTGGACCATCTAGCCGTCCCTATCTTTGAAATTTCTACCTAGTTTATTTGCTGGTTCAGCCATACAGGCTGAAATGTGTGAACAGTTATCATATCATGACCCACCACTGCTGACTTTCTTTCCTGAGTTTTCTCTATTCAAGGACCAATTATCTCCAGTTCTTTCACTAGCCCTCCTATGGTATAGACTTGAGACTCTTTAGCATTCTGGTTGTCCTGAAGTCTCCAGTTTATCAATATCCATCCTAAATAAATTGTGGTACTCAGAACAAAATACAATAATCCAGATGTGGTGTGACCACATCTAAGTATAAAGGGACTCTCATCTCCTTGATCTTGGAATTTGTGCTCTCCTAATTTAGCTTAAGGTTGCATTAATTTTGTTGTTGTTGTTGTTACCAGTTGTCACACCATACTATTAACTCCCTTTGAGTTTACAGTTCAATAAAATCATCACATTCTTATGGGGTAAATTGCTATCCAGCCATGTACCCTCATCTTTTACTCACAAAGTCAGTTTATTCAACCTGTACTATATTATATCTTATTAGTTTCAACTTAGTATTCTAACTTGTCAAGATCTTTTTATATCCTGACTCCATCATCTACTTTCTTAATTATTCTTCCTAGCTTTATGTCATCTGAATATTTGAAAATCATGCCATTGATTTTCTCTAAGTCTCTAATAAAAGTGTGTCAGCACAGGGTAAAGCACAGATCCATGGGACACTCCACTACAGAACTCTTAAATTGACACTGAAAAACTAAATTGTTTTTCCTGTTTGGCCTTTCAACCATTTCTGAGTCTAATTGTGCTTTTATCTAGATCACATTTCTATATCTTTTTCCTGAAGAATAACTTGAGATATTTTATGGAACACTTTGCTAAAATCTAGGCAAGCTATACTTACAGAATTACCTTGATCTATCCTCTTAATAACCTCGTTGATAGAAGGAAATAAGGGTTATCTGGCATAATAGGTTAGTGAAGATATGCTCGTTCTTTTTGATGACTGTTCCCTAAATGTTCATTCACCATTTTCTAAATACTATGTTCTATAATTTTTATAAAATTCAAAGTTAAACTTATTTACCTATGGTTTTTATAATCTATTCTCTTATACCGTCAGGAAATGATGAAAATACTTTCTTGCCAGTGCCAAGGTGCTTCTCTTTTCTATGATCTTTCCAAATTCTAATGATAGTGATTCAGAAATCTCATCCTCTTGTTCTTTAAGTTCCTGAGATATATAGTTTTAATTCATCAAGGGTGGTCAGATCATCTCTTATGATCACCATTGAATATTGACTTCTTACTACCCATTTTTCTTGTCCTTTCCAGGTCATGCTCCTTGGCAGAAAAAAACAGAAGACAGATAAGAAAGGAGTATCTTTGCTTTTTATCTGTAGTCAGTAATCATTATTCCTTTAACACTAGTAATGGTCCTAGCCCTCCTCTTTTCCTCTTCTTTTCCCCAGTATAGCTAATACAAACCCCAAGAACCCATTTTTTTATCCTTTGCTTTTCTAGTAGTCCTGTAGCTCTATTTCCAAGTTTAGTACAGTTTAGTGCCTAGAGAATGGAGGTATCAATAATAGCTGTTATTCTCAGGGATGTCTTCATTAGGATGTGGGACTTGAATTGGACCCTAAGGTATGGGGTATTGGAAAGAGAGGAGGGGCAGAGATCATATGTTGAAGGAGATCACTTGAATAGCAAAGAGAAGAATGGTATGAATGAAAACTTTAAGACTGGAATCCAGAAACTATATTTTGATTAAAAATTCAGTAAGATAAATAGATAACAGATGGACAGATGGATAAATAGATGGATAATAATCACCAGAAACCATTTTCATCAGGATAGATTCTAAAATCAAAAACATGAATAACTTGTGATTTTGACGTTACTGACTCAGATCACAATTTAAGAGAGCTGGCCAAGATTCAGAGAGGTTTTATGATTTGCCTACAGTCACTCCAAACTTTTCAAGATTGAAGCCCAGCCCTCTACCTACTATGCCATGTTTCTCCTCAAAATATAAAGAGTGGCTACAAAAACAGCAATGTCAATCACCTTTTGTTCATGCAAACATAGCTGATTTAATCTTGTTCCTAATTGTCCCCAATGCTTAGTTACTTGGTCATCGATTTGCACTGAAAGATATATGATGAATGCAAAAAAGAAGTAAATCAATCACAACCTTTTTTTCCTATTTTATCATGCTTTAAATGTATTGCAAATGTATGCATATGTTTTGATACTCATTGCAAGATCTTATTTCATAAAATCAAAGAATAACATTAAAAATTGAGTAAGAAATGCAGAAATTATAAGAAATACTAGAATTACTTTTCCTCCTCTTTTTTTCTATTTTGACACAGACTATAGCAAATAAAGAAACTTGAGATTTTGAAGGGAAGGATTCATGCTTCTAGGTGTTGCTGGTCTCATTGTACTTTCATCTTTCCTGGACTAAATGAATCTTCCTAAAATGCTTCTTTCATCCATCTTCTCCATTGCCTATAAGAAAAGGTCCAAACTACTCAGTCTGCTATTCTAAGACTTTAAGAATCTGGTTCCCACATTTTTGTTCCCAATTGTATCTTCCATGGGTAGAATTCATTCTCTTGCACTTCCACTTTAGAGAATCCCTCCCTCTCTTTATTTAAGATTCAGCAAAAGCATCACCTCTACATGGAGCCTTTATCTTTTCCCAACTCTAATTTCTGGTGTATAGAAGTTAATGGTATTAATGAAGGGAAGGAAATCAGAAAGTATTTATTACTATTTTGACATCTGTTTTTTTTAGGTGCATAGTTTCATGTCCTTGTTTTCCTTTGTGAATCAATTAACAAGCAATTACTGAAAGCCTACAGTGTATTAGGCAGCGCCAGGATTTGGGGCTACAAATACAAAGTGATACAAACTCTACTCACAGAGAGTCTACATTCTACATACTGTTTGTATTGTATTTATAGCAATATTTTTTGAATAAGTACAAAAAATAATACAAATACCATGTTTTGGGTTTGCAATGGCAAGTGAGTTTTAACCACTCTAGTTATGAAAGAAGATGCTTCTTTTCATATGGGGAGGGATATTTGCTACTTGTTTGCTGACCAAATGTTTAACAAATCTTTGCATTATTTTATATTTTTATTGTTTTCTCATTTCTCAACTTTAATTCTTTGCAAACTAACAAGTGCCTAGAAGAGGTTACCAGGACAGTGGGAAAAGTAGAAAATATGTCGTGTAAGGGTCGAATGAGAAAATCTAAGCAAAGTGCATTGTAAACTTTAAAGAGCTATCTAAATATGAGCTACAGAAATAATAATTACAATAATAATAGCTACCACTAGACACAAATATGTATATATGAAAAACAACTCTATATGTACTTCTGTTTATCAGTTCTTTTTCAGGATGCAGGCAGCACCTTCTTTCCTAGGTCCCTTTGTAGGTATTTTGGATATTTATAATAGTCAAAATGACTTAGTCACTCAAAGTTGTTCTTAAAACAATATTGTTCTTACTGTACACAGCATTCTCTTGGTTCTGCTCATTTTGCTTTGTTATTTCATTCAAGTCTATCCAGGTTTTTCTAAGATCCTTGGGCTCCTGATTTCTTACTGCACAGTAGTATTCTATCACAACCATACACCATAACTTATTCAGTCATTCCCCAATTGACGGGTGTCCATATAACTTCCAGTTCTTTTCCAGCACTAAGAGAGCAGCTATAAATTTTTTAGAAGCTATAGGTTCTTTTCCCGTTTTCCTAATTATCTTGGGAAAATAGTAAGTGACTATAATATGTATGTAGGGATTTTTTTTTAAAAAGGTAGCTAAGTGATACAGTATATAGAGCACTAGACCTGGAATCAGGAAGACATTGAGTTCAAATCTAGTCTCAGATATTTATTAGCTGTGTCACCCTAGGCAAGTCACTTTATTCTGTTTGCCTCAGTTTCCTCATCTGTAAAATGAGCTGGAGAAGGAAATGACAAACCACTCTAGCATCTTTGCCAAGAAAACTCCAAATGGGACCATGGAGAGTCAGATACAATTAAAATGACTTAATAATAAAAAGCAAGGTAAAATAAGTTTAAACTTAAATAGTATTCTTCCCTGCATTTCTATTCTTTTGCCTTCTCTCCCTATAATTATTTTGTATATGTCATAGAACTGAAGAATAGGAGACCCAGAAAGAGCTAAGCAGTAAATCCCAGGAACTGAGCCGAAGTTTCTTGTTTTTCAGTTCTTGTTGTAAGCAAGTAGAACCCAGACCTGATGAAATTGGAAGTGACAGGGCTATGCCCTTATGTAGTTTGCTCCCACTACAGCTTAAGGAAGATATACTTGTTTTTCCTTTTTTTCCTTATAGAACCAGGTTATTGCTCAGCTCAATGTGCTTGACATTCTCCTGGTGTAGGAGTCTGTGAGATCCTTAATTGTGAGTGCCACTCATCAATTCATAATGGAAGTAGGCAAAGACAAGGAAGGAGACAGAGAGAGAGAGAGAGAGAGAGAGAGAGAGAGAGAGAGAGAGAGAGAGAGACAGAGACAGAGAGACAGAGAGACAGAGAGAGACAGAGAGACAGAGAGACAAAGAGAGAGATGGTGTAACAGCAACCACACTGGTATATCCAGGATGGCTGCTAGCACAGATTCTTAGATTGCTTTGCCAGGAAAGATAGCTGTTTAAGGGGTCAACAATCTTTTAAAAATTACATTCATTAGTTCAGGGGAAAAGTCAGCACCCTGAATTTCAGAGAAAATCCAAACAAAGAAAATAGAGAAAATACAAGTAGAGAAATAAAGACCATCAGACAGGGTTTCTAACTGTCTGAGAAATTAGCACAGATCAACAGATTCAACTGTCTGATCAAGGCAATACATACATAGTCAACAGAGAGAGAAGCACCAACATCTGGGTTTTTCAAAGCCCAGGGGCTGCTTAATGGCTACCTAGTCTCATCTGGTCAAATCACAAGAAAACTCTTCCAGTGAGTGAACGCCAAAGCAAAATGGTAACCTCAGAGTATATATACCCCTTTTTAGAGCCAGAGAGCATCACAACCCTCTTGACTCAGTGCCTAATTAGAAATGAACAAAATGTGTGAAAGCCTTCTTACAAACAAGTCTCCCCTAAGCAAGCTTGCCTTAATGGGCTCCACTTGAGGCCTATTAATGGGCAGGGAAGATTTTTATGTCCCATTAACATTACAGATGGGGAGATTAATGGAGGGAGGGAGAGAGAAACAGAGACATGGAGAGAAAGAGAAAGTGAGAGACAGAGACAGAGACATAGAGACAGAAAGCAAAAATGAAGAGACTATATGAGGAAGTAGAAGAATACCAGTTATCACACATACCCTCATTTAAAATAAGTTGTCAAGTCTTACTAATTCTACCTGCACAACAACTCTTGCATGTACACCCTTCTCTCCACTTATATGGCTACCATTTTAGTTCAGACTCTTACATTCCTTGTTTCAATGTCATCCCAATTGTCCTCCATGTATCCAGTCTTTCCCAGCTTCAATCTATCCTTTACATAGGTGCTGAAATGATTAATACAGTACTCTTAAAGCACAGGTGTAACCATACTACTCTATAACATCCAAAAAGTTTCAATGGCTTCCTGTTGTTTCAAATTTCTCTGTTGACATTTAAAGGCCCACACAATATGATAATAGACTATATTTTCAAATTTATTTCATATTCCTTCCCTTCATATGCTTTATATTTCAGTCAAATTGGCCTATTTATAATTCTTTGTACCCAATATCCTCTCTCCTGCCTTCACACCTGAAATATCCACTAATGTCACCTTTACCTCCTAGTATCCCTAACTCCTTTCAAGGTTCAGTGTAAGGGACATTTCCTACTCAAAGCCTTTCTTGATTCCTTCTATTGTTAGTGTTCCTTCTACCACTCCACCCCAAATTAATTTTTGTTTAATTTGTATAAATTTACTTACCCTCCTGCCTCCAGTATTCTACTGGAAGTTATATCTAATCAAGCTATATTTCCTTTACAAAAATTTTTACCTTTTTATATCCCCCGCACCCATCACAATTCCTTGTATATATTAGGTGCTTAACAAATGTTTGTCAAATTGAATTTAATGGAATTGTTTGTTTCTTGTGTTCTAGGTTATTATGATGCGACTTTGTCGTGTAGCCTGAGATGTGGAATTCTTCTATCAAACAGTGAGCATCCAGGCAATTGTAAGAGAAGGCCTTTTACTCTTCCTGAACTGGTCCCTCCCCAAGAGAAAACACAAAGAGGAAGGGATCATTTCTGAATATAGAGGAGAAGGGAGAATGAAAAAAGGGATCCTTCCTTTCTTCTGCTCACATTTATCCTTGTCTCTAATATTAGAGTTCAAACTTCAAGAATTTACCTAATTTAAATTATGGTTTTTCTCACTAATAACAGATGGCACATTTATCTATAGAAAGCTTACCTTAGATAATGTCCCCATCCAAACTTTTTTTTAAAGAATAGATAAATATAAGTGGAGAGTTGAAGCAACCACTGTGATGATTCCAGTTTTTAAAAATGAGACTGAGAAAATGTCACAGGGCCAGGATAATCCAGAATAACTTTCTCCATTGATTCAATTCATTGGATAGTTGCTTGGCTTTCCAGTTCCTGAAGTCATTGTAATCACAGATAGAACATCCAAAATGGCTAGAAGGAATTCTGGGATTTATGCACATAAAGACAGTGTCACTTTTCAAAAGGAAGCCCTATGCTCATGACCTATTTATATTCTTTTGAATTTTTTTTATTACATGAACAGAAAAGAATGTATTATGAGACTTTCTCATGTTCTACACCACACTGAATGATCCTTTGATAGCAATGTTATTCCTATTCATACTAGTGGGAGTTAGAGACACTAAGAGGACCAGAATATCATGCCAAGAATGTACAAAATGGTTTCCGTGGAGCATAATTGTATAATTGTTTTAGGAAACGTATTTTTTCTTCATTTTATTTTATTTTATGATTCTCTATTTCTTAGTAAATTTATCCCCATTAGCCAAAAAATCTTAAAAGTTATTTGAACATTTAAATAGTGTAGTAGCGCTTTGACTTCATTAGTATTGGAAAAGGATCAGTTTCAATAAGACTTAGGAAGATGCTATCTTCAACCCCATAGTACATATTCATTTTAAAAATGAAATTTTTAAAAGCTGTTTTGTTTTAGCTTTCTAAAGGGAAACTTTTCTCTTTCTCATCTAATGGGGGCAATCTAACAAGGAAGACATATGGTTTATTTTCTTTGAATTTCCTTCAAGGGAATGACTAGGTAACTATAAAACTTTTTCCTGCAGAGTACCTTGATTTAAAAACACAGTTTATCAGTTATACTGGGTCAAAATCATGCAAGAGTACAATCATTTCTTGGTAATACTTTGTAGAATGGGCTTCTTTATATCTGCGTGAGATCATGATTATTCAGAACTCTTGCATTCCCAGCATGCCCCTGTGAATTTTGGCATTTAGGTGGATGTATGAAGCATGTATAAGAAACATCACATGACCATGTTCTTTTATTTTTTAATTCAACCCATCTAAGTAAAATATTGATTCTCTTGATTTTCTCCTTTTAAAAGATTGCAGTCAAATTACTTAAGCTGCTTATCTATCGTCCATTTTCAGAACAGACTGTAAACTCTACATAGATTTGTCTGGTGGGTTCTTAAAATGACTTAGAAATGGAGAAAAAAAGGAATGCAATACTGCGAGGTCAATTTTTATTTTCAGTGCTGAGAAGCAAAGTTTAAGTAATGGTAAACCAGTTGCTTTGAATATGCATCAGCTACTAACTACATAAGGTCATTCAGACCATGGAACTGGTGAGATATATTTAAGTTCTTAGAAAAAAAAGAAAGCAAAAGAATGGATGCTAAATATCTATATCTATAGATGTATTCATACACTTGTATATGCTTATGTGTGTAGGTATATTTATATTTATATAGAACGAAAAAGGCAGGGTGGTGATGGGGACAGGAAACTCTATCAGCACAAATGGCCATAGTTAATTAGTGGATAATGTAGTAAGTCATTCAGACACTAAACTGCTGATATTTTTTGTAGAAGCAAGTAAGTCATTCAGTAGAAAGAAGGCTGGGCCTGTAGTCAAGAAAGCCTCACCTCAAATCTAACCTCAGATGCTTACTAGCTGTGCAACCCTGGGCAAGTCACTTAAAATGAGGATAATAATGGCACCTACATCCCAGGGTTGTTGTGAGGATCAAAAGAAATAATGCTTATGAAGTGCTTAGCATTTAGCTTTAGAACAGTTCCCAATATATATACATATATATCAGGTGCTTAATAAATGCTTATTTCATTCCTTCTCACACATAAAATAGAAATAATAATACTTCATCCACTTACCAAATAGGGTAGTTGTGACAAAAGCACTTTGTAAATCCTAATGTGTTGTATAAATGAAAACTATTGTTATTAGTATTTAAACCATGATATAAACCATCATTGTGAATAATTATTAGATATAGTCATAAAATACATTTGAAGATGCAAACACAAAAAATCCCAGTTATAAAAGAACTTATAATAAAGAGACTAAATAAAATTATCGTTTTCATGTTGACATTTCTAAGCAAAAAAAAGATTTACTATGCACATTTATTACACATAGACTAAGAAGTAAAGACATAATTATGACTTGTTTCATTCACTTAAAAATATTTCTTAAGTGCATACTATTGCACAATGAATTGGTGGCTGATTTTCCCAAGGCTCGTTACTGTTCAACACTATAAAGTTTAAGGAACTCAGCACATGATTCAAAATTCAGGATTTTATGAATCAGATTCTTAGAAAAAGATAGGAAATACTGTTACTTAGAAATAATGCAATTTCTGGTGAAACAATGTTGTCAAAGCTGGATGTCCTCACACATGCATTTGGTTTTCATTACCAAGATTCTGATCCCATGTTGAAATACTCTCAAACTCTAGTGAATCTGTGATTTCATTGGTGGATGCTTCCTCTACCATTGCAAATTGCAATGTATTCACTGTTGTCCGTCATGCTACATTCTTTTATGTCTTCTGTACCCTCCTGCTAAGTTCATTGTGGGGATTTGCTCAACCTGGTTGGGGGGCTTTCTTTTGTTTACTTGACATCATAAGGATAAGAATTTAGTGCTGTAGGCCATGAATTAGTTATCCTTTGCTTTTATTATGCAACCAGCTCACCATCTTTTGCCATTATGTATTTCTTTGATGTTACCCAAAACTCTATTTCTCCAGGTAAATTCTTCCTTTGTAAGGTGTTCCAGCCTATTCATGCCTACTATATACCATTGATGTTTTTTTAATCAATTACTGGCTATCATACAACATAACTCAAGAACATTGGTATTAAAAAGATGGGTCTTTGTTTCAGCAGCAGCTTGAGGTCATTAAAAGAATTGTTTAATTTCCTAAAAGAAATCCAACTATATCTCATCCTATTCATTTCTGATACCCGATTCCTGTCCACTTACAGTATATATCCCACACTGAAAATCAGTATGACTTTAAGATTTCTCAGAACCAAATGTAATTTGTCCTGAGTTCAAGATATTGAACAAGAAAGGCCAAAGGCCAAAGTGAACAATTTTTGCTAAGACCAGCAAAGTATAACAAATACGTTATAATTTATAGCTTACTAACATTTACATATAGAATTATCTGCCATATAGAGATAATGAACTTGAGGTACAGAGGATATATGGCTACTGAATATCAGTTCGAGGACTTAAACTCAAGTCTTCCAATGGCAAAGTCATGGCTTTTTCCACTGCATCATGCAGTTGCCCACTGACCCATGTATATCAGATGTTTGTAGATTAATTGTACCACATCGCTTTGTTGAAATAGCCAAAATCTAAATCTAATTAAAAGACTTTCATGGGGCTTCAAGGAAGAGAAAATTATCTTAAAGAAATGAAGGCAAGATGCAAAACATATCCTATAGAAAGATTCACAAGTTAACTTTAAAAGAAGGAGAAAGAGGAAGAAGAGAAGAAGAGGAAGAAGAAGAAGAAGAAGAAGAAGATGAAGAAGAAGAAGATGAAAAAGAAGAAGAAGAAGAAGAAGAAGAAGACTACAGCAATGACGGCAATGGCAATGGGGATGATGGTGACAACAATGATGACTTCTGGTTTCACCAGAAAACTACTCTGTGATTTAGAAATATAATTTGAAATAATTGTACAAGTCAACCACAAAAACACTGGAGAATCTAGAAACCAGATCTATGAATGCTACCAATGAATCTTCTAGAACATTTTGAACAAATGGAAAATCCAGTCAATGGAAGATATTTTTATATTGCTAGATACTTCTGACCTGGAGCCACTGATATTCATTGAAGTGACTCTCTGTAGCCTTCCTTGGAAGCTGGTCCTGGAACTAGTCCATAGTGTATAATCATTAGAGTTCTGAACTCCACTGCTCTTTTTAAATGGAAACAAACATCTCCTAATGTACATTTTGGAAAGAATCTTCTGTTTTATTTTCAATGAGAAGACGCAGAAAGAGGCAAGAACCTTGACTTCAGCTTCCTGATTTTTTTCACCAAAGGAACTAAGATTCTGACTCAGCTCTTCTCTGTTAGTGTGCTTAATGTACTTAGAAAGAAAATGACACAAAGTATTTGAAGTGCAAGAAGAAAACCTCAACTACATGAAGAGAAATTTCTTGACACTTCCAGTATAGTCCATACATTATAAAGAAAATAATTCTTGTAAATTACAATGCATATTTTACATGTAAAGTGTTTTTTGGTTTTGTTTTTGAGGAAGGAACAGGAAGTTTTATTTTCTTTCCCTGCAGGAAGAGGGCAGTCCTCTCCATGGCAGGGACAAGGAGAGGAGGTATTTTCAATAATTTATACCCTAATGCAGTCAAGCCTACTCCTCCTGGCTGTCCCTTCTCCCATTGGGTAGGAGGCTGGCTCTCAGTCTTGGCGCAAAAATCTAACCCAAAGGTGGATAACAAAGAAAGCTATCTCCTAATTACAGGGAGATGGGACAGGGAGCCAAGGTATCATCCATGGCCATAAAGTTTTTTTTAAGTCAGTCTTCAAAATTTTCTAATTCTTACTGTCTATTAGAAAGATAATGCATTCATTGAGTTCTTACTATATATCAAGCACTGTGCTAAGAGTTGGAGATACAGATATAAAGAAAACATAATATTCCCTGCAATAAAAAGTTATATTCTAATAGGGGAAGAAAAATAAAGAGGAGCTAGGAAAGCAGAGGCTTGGGGAGGGATGAAGGTTATCCATGTAGGCGTGAGCAGCTGGAATGGAGGAAGAACAGATGGGACAGTGAGCGGAAAGTGAAGTGAGCAGCATGGCTGGGGCTTTGCAGGATGTGCCAGCTTCAGGCAAGGATTGCTGAATATATTTATTTTGAAATTTTTATTGATGTGTTCTCTTTTTATATTATCAACATGTACAGATTGTTCCTACTTTATAAGAGTTCCCTTGTAGCAAAGGAAGTAACTAAATAAAATTAATAATACAATGATTTCTTTTGAATGGGTATGCAACATTCTACATGTGTAGCACCTCCATACTTCTCTATTTTAATTGTTTTTAATTGATAGAAACATTTTTTTCTCTCCCTCTCCCTTATCCCATCAGGGAAAAAAGGAGAAGAGAAAAATAAATTCCTTTCAACAAATATGTGTAAGAAAGCAAAATAAATTCCTCATCAGCTATAGATGTATATACATGTACACATGTGTATATACATGTGTGTGCATATATGCCTACATGTATATTATATATGATATATATAATTTTTGAGCCCTAAATGTAATAGTGTGTTTCATCGTCAGTCTTAGGGAATCATGAACAGTTATTGTATGGATCACAGTTCTTACAGCTTTCAAAGTTGTTTGTCTTTACAGTCTTTTAATTATATACCTTTTTCTCCTGTTTCTTCTCATATCATTCTTGTTCTTCTATTAAAATCCAATTCTAAGTTTTCATTGTGGTATGGAAATGATCTGGGATTTTCTATGAGTGTGCTACAAATTGAAAAGCTCTTGAAGTTTCTACTATGAAGCTGAAAAGGACTTCCAGTATGAGTCAGTTGATGAATTTGATGTCTGTTGTCCAAGAACTAGCCTAGCTAAGTTTGGAGAGACTCATCACCCAGTTAGCTGCAAGGTGACTCATTGTTCAGTCACAGGAACTTTTGAAATTCATTCACAAAATTGGAGAGGTGTGGTCTGAATTGGTGTATCATTCATACCAATGAAATAATGTATATTTAGCTATTAAAGCAATATTGCCTAGGTGTCTCATGAGACCGAATGCTAGGGGATAAAGTTAAGAACTACAATTAGATATGTTGGAGGACTTTGCCAGCATGATTGTTTAAAATGAAGTTTGTACGATGATTCTTCTTCCTGGTTTCCCCCAAGAAGTTAAAGACTGAAAACAACAGAAAAGAATAATTTTAACACATTTCTTATTTACAATAGAAAATTCTGACTCTCAGAATTCATTTGAATCTGACCATTTGTTTAAAATAATGTTTCATTGCTGTCACTTTTGGAAATGCCCGCCCTTACCCCTGAAATCAAGCCTTTCCTTGTAAAGGTAAACTAAAACAAGAACTATAACAACACATGCAACATTCTATCCTATTTGTTCCCTACTTTTGTACTGAGAGGCAAAGACTACATTTCATTCTTTATTATTCTGGGTCATTTGGGGCTTTTGAATTAGAGTATAACTTCTTTTGAGTTTGATCATCGATTGTTTCCAACTCAAAGAAATTAAAAATTTTCCATATCCTTAATAATTCACATTTATAGTGTCTTAATGTTTGCTACAGGCTTTCATCACAACAATCCTGAAAGTAAGTAATTGCCATCATCATCTTGGTTGACATTTATATAACTCCTTAAGGCTTGCAAAGAGCTTTACATGTATTACTTCATTTGATCCTCCTAGCAACTCTGGTTGTAAGTAATATTGGCTTTATTATTCCCATTGCACCTGTGAAGAAATTGTAGCGAGAAGGATTAAGTCACATAGTGTCAGGGGTCAGATTTGAACCCATGTCTCTGCTGGCTTTGGGTCCAGACCAAGAATTATTTTCTTACTTCTTTTACAGATGAAGAAACTAAGAGAAATTAAGTGGCTTGGTTAATACAAGGTATGCCAGTGGTAGAACTGAGCTGTGAAACCCAGCCTTTTGACATAGGTCCAACAATTTTGCCATTGCAACATGCTTCTTGATACTTCTCATCATCAATGTGCTACAGATACATGAAATTTCAGATTTAGAATCCCCCTGAGCGATAATTTACTCCAACACCTCTACTTTACAGGTGACAAAACAAATCTGGAGAAGTAAAATGACTTTTCCAAGGTTATGGGAAAGTTACCAAACTTATGAATGGCAGAGCTAGGAACTAGAAATTCAGGTTTTTGGATTTCCTGGGGAGTAGTGAGGTAGAATGCATTTATCACATATCAGTGTCACCACGAGAGGCAGCATCATATAGAAGCATGTATTACGTGTCTCTATGTGCCAGCTAGAAATGAAATTCTAATACACCATGATGTCTATCTTTAAGAAGCTAACAATTTTGAATGATGGATGAAAGATTGATAGAACACATAGGTGAAACTTAAGACTTTAGCCCCAGTCACCTCTGCTTCTAACTAGCTAAAATGTCAAAAAAAAGTAGATGAGAGGAATAGTAGATAGAGGACCAGCCCTGGAGTCAGTAAGACCTGAGTTCAAATCTGGTCTCACACTCTTACTAGCTTTGTGACTCTGGGAAAGTTAATTAACCCTTGGTTTCCTCATCTGTAAAATGAGTTGGAGAAGGAAATGCCAAATCATTTCAGTACCTTTGCTAAGAACACTCCAAATGGGAACATCAAGAGTTGGTCATAACTGAAATGACTTGAACAACAACAAAATGTACTAGCTGTGTGACCTTGGATGGGGCAGTTTAGCCCCTGTTCTCTTCTATTGCCTCATACGTAAAATGGAAATAGATCATAATAGCACCTACTTCCAAGAGCTCTTGTGAAGGCAAAAGGAGATATTTGTAAAGCACTTCGCAAATGTTAAGACACACATAAATGTTAGTTGTTATTATTGTCACTAACGCCCCTTCCAGATCTGACATTCATTCTATGAGTTCGTGAAGTTTTCTTGTTGGATTTGAAAACTGAAGTACTTTTGGGATCATTTTGGATTTAGCTCACATTTAATTGAGCATTGTAAATTCATATACATTAGGAAACATTGAGCTAAATAAAGCTCTTATATTAGGCACATTACATTACTTAGGCACGAAATCTCAAGTTTTCTATTTTGAAGGTATTGACTCCTAGTTTCTGGGTTTCTATCAACTCTACATAATAAACTACACTGATTTGACCCCACAAAAAACTCAAGAACCTAGAATAGGCTTGAGATGTGGCATGAGTTCGAAACATACTTAGAAGTGTTAATTAGAAACATACATATACTGAGACCTCCATCATGGGCATTGAGACAACAAGGTCATGGAATTAGACACATTAGTCACAATGGACCTCAGAGGCCATCTAGGAGTCATCTGCCCAAACCAGTTGGATTTTCTTTAGGCATCTGTAAAACAGCATGGTCCCCAAACCCTTGTCCAAACTTTCTTGTTTCCGACTTGGACATCACCATCTTAGTAACACAGACTTATAGACTCATAGTTGTCCCCAACTCTTCACTCTCCCCTACTCTAAAGATTCATTATTTGTGAAGTCTTGGGGATTCTACCTTCACCACCTCATTGACATTTTCCTCCTTACTCATATAACCATGATTCTAGTTCATGCCCTTAGCCACATTCACCTGGATTATCTCAATTACTTTTTAATTGGTATCTCTTAAATAAAAAAGCACTTGTTATGTATTTACTAAGTACAAAGCACTGCCCAAAGCTTTGAGGATGAAAAATAGAAAAGTGAGACAGTCTCTGCTCTCAAAGAGTTCACATTATCATATGGGAGATTTTATCTCTCTCTTTCCCTCCCTCTCTCTCTCTCTCTCTTCCACCCTCCCCCTCAAAGTTTTTGTTTCAGCTACAAGTCAGATGGAAAGGTCTCTTGGGCCTTAGGGTACAGCAGCAAAGCAGATGGTAATGCCTCTTCTTTAATGTCATTTTCACAGGTCTGATGATGATGATGATGTTATTTAGTATTTATATAGTGCTTTAAGATTTGCAAAGTACTTTTCTTATGATATTTATTTGATACGATAACCCTGGGGAGGAGGTACCATTGTTATCCCCATTTTACAGATGAGGAAACCGGTAGACAGAGGTTAACTCACCCACCCAGGAACACACAGCTAGTAAGTGTCTGAGATGGGATCTGAATTCATGATGTGCTCCTGATTCTATGCCCAGTGCACTATGTATCAAATCACCCAACTGATATTAAATCATTTGAGCAAGAAGTACTTGCCAGAGTCTATCTTCCCCAGATGATGGTAGTAGGTACTGCTACTCCCAAAGTTCTTGAATTAAAGGTGCTGAGCTATTTATTTTTCATTCTGAAGGGAGTTGGTGGTGTTTTGACTTACCATGTACCTTCTACATTCTGTCACTTCCTTACTTTGTCTTTCTGCTTTAGACTGACTGACTAGCCTGTCTTGATGGTGGTAATTGGTCAGCAGCTGGTGGGGATGGTGGTCCTTTCTTCACAGAAGTTCCTGTCCTCACTTTTCTCCTCTCCTCTCCACTCCCATCCCCTTCTCCTCCTTACCTGAAAGTATTCTGCTCAAAGGAAGATATATTTTGATGGCTGGAGCCAACACCGATATTTTGGAGTTTAGTGGCTAGATTTCTTTCTTAAAAACCATGTCCAAAACCCAGTTCACTCTAGCTCTCATTGATTGGCCAGCAATAGGTCCCTGCCCAAGTGCCATTTAATGGTTATTTTTTTGGACCCTGATGATTGGATTGAATGTAAATACTAGTTGTTTCTCTTTTTGGTCTTCTGAGTGTCTTCCCCTCCCAGTTTGATTTTTTTTTTATTAGAGGGGGCTGGCCATTGGTCCACTTCTTAAACAGCCCTATTCACTGAATGGGTGGTGCCTCAGTCTAAGTGAGAACTGAGATAGACTTTAGCTTAAAAAGGCCAAGTGCTACCACTGCATCCTGGGCCATCTCCAGTTGTCTTGATCTATATTTGGTCACTGGACCCAAATGGTTCTGGAGGGGAAAGTGAGGCTGGTGACTTTGCACAGCCCTCCCTCACTATAATTCAATTAACTTGCAAGTCCTGGCATCATCTTCCTGATATCATGATCCTTCTTGATCACACTATGTAGATGCCAAAGTGATCATCCTAAAGTGCAAGTCTGATCATGTCACAAATGTCAATGGCTCCCTGTTATGTCTAAGACCAAACACAAACTCCTGTGTTTGACATTTAAGCCTGATTTCAACCGACCTTTCCTGCCTGATTTTTATACATCACTTCCCTTTTTCTACTTGCTGGCCTTCACACATGACAATCTATCTCCTATCCCTATGCCTTTGTACAGGCTGTTCTTCATGCCTAGAGAGTATGGCCTTCTTCCTTTTGCCTCATAGAATCCTTAGCTTCTTTGTAAACTCAGTTCTAGTGCCAGTCTCTAGAGGGTTTTTTTCTGACTCATTCCAGATATTAGTTCCTCCATCATCTGGAATTTATTTTGTATAATATTTTGTACATATTAATTTTATATATTTATATATTTGTAAAGTGTTTTGCAAACCTTAAAGTGCTATATAAATATTAATTCTTGTGAATATTAACATTAACATTGGTCTAGCCAGGTACAGGCTCATGTGACCTTGAGGGGACACGTCCCCACCCCTGGCTCTAGACTCTAATCTGAAATTGTTCACAGTTTAGCTAACATGGATTTCACTGAAGGAGTGAAAAGCAATACAGTGTTGTGGAAAGTGCATGGAACTAGGAGCTGAATTCTAGTACCAGCTTTGCCATTCACAGATGTATGGTACTGACTTTTTAATATATGAGCAGTTTGGGTGCTGAAAGGAGCAGAAAATATCATTTGCATAAACAAAAAGAAATAGATCAGTGGGTGAAGGATATAAAGTATTGGACGCCAATTTGATAGTTGGACTTTTTTTGTGCTTGAAAGGGTCAGGAAAAGAAATTTGGCTTAATAAAAACTGAAAATCTATGTAAAGAAAGTTTGCACACAAGCTGTGAATAATTGAGTTTCCAAAAGGTATGGGAAGTATACTATGCAATAAATGAAAAGGCTTAATTCACCTTATAAATGATGAAAGGTACTGCTTAATTAGTAAGTGAACAGTTTGGCGGTTGAAAGGCGAAGAAAAGAACTTTTATTTATTAAAGATTTGCAAAATGTAAATGTGAATAACATTTTCAAAGCCATAGATTATTAAAGAGTACCTTTTTGAGGACTTTGGAATGATTGAGTCTTGAGAGAATTATTGCCCTGTAGATTATTATTATTTGTAATTGTTTTTAAGACAGCTTAATACTCACAAAGGCGAATTCAAATAACTCCTTGAAGACTATGGGGTGATTGAACAAGGACTGTCGGTTTTATAACTAACAGAGAAGGATTTTCATGGCATCAGGGATAGAGTGATAGACTTGGAATCAGGAAGATCTGAGTTCAGATCCTGCTGTATGTACTTACTAGCTGTATGATCTTAGGGAAGTTATATCAATTAGATTGTGAGCTCCTTGAAGAGAGGGACTGTTTCCTTTTCTTTATAACTAACCCAAGAGCTTAGCACAGTGCCCAGCCCATAGGAAACATTAATAAATTATCTATCTATTATCTGTCTAATAAATGCTTGCTGATTTGACTTGTTGACTTAAACTCTCTGTGCTCCAGTTTCCTCATCCATCAAATGAGGAAAATAATAAGAACTCATGGGGTTGTTGTGGGGATTAAATGAGACAATACATGAAAAGTACTTTGCAAACTTTAAGGCACTATGTAAGCATAGCATACATACTTATGTATATGTGATATGTATATGTATGTACGTAAAATTAGGTGAACGTAAATCAGTGAGTAGCAGTAAGCTCTGATCTCAGCCATTGAAAGTAGTAGAGAATGAGTAAAAATTGGATAACTTATCAAGAAAGGACCTGGAAATTGAACAATCAGCAGACTGTTGAAAAGCTGGCTCTGTTGGAACTGTCTGAAGAAACCAGAAGCAGGGACAGTCAGCTGACAAGAAGACTTCATTTGCTACTTGATTATTTGGATAAAGGCAGAAGCTTATTAAAAGACAGCTGTTTTACTTATTGGTTCTGTCTATACCATAGTTTGAGAGGTGCATCCTATCGAAAGTACCTGTTGCTCACTGCTGCTCTCTCTGCTTCCATAGGGAAAGCAGAAGGAGAAAGACATGTTTTGCTATAGGAAGCTATGTTGTTAAGTCATTTCGGTCCTGTCCAACCCTACATAACCCTATTTTGGGGTGTTCTTGGAAGAGATACTTGAGTAGCTTGCCATTTCCTTCTCCCACCCATTTTGCTGATGAAGAAACTGAGGCAAACAGGTTTTAGTGGTGTGGCCAGTGTCACACAGCTAGTAAACAGTCTGTCTAACCCTTTTTTACCCTATTTTGGGGTGTTCTTGCAAGAGATACTGAAGTAGTTTGCTATTTCTTTCTCCATCTCATTTTAATAATGAAGAAACTGAGGCAAAGAGGATTAAATGACTTGGCCAGTGTCACACAACTAGTAAATATCTGAAGCTGAATTTGAACTCTTGAAGAAGAGAAATCTTCATGATTCCAAGTACAGTGCTCTATTTGCTGCACCACTCAACTGCCCACTGGGGGCTATAGTGAGATCTAATTGAAAGATACAGAATCCTGGTGAGCCAAGACCTGTCTGGGCTTGTTTGCATTACCCAGAGAGAGCTAGACCAATAAGCCTTGCAGTTCTGTGGTTTTAAAAGAGCTTCTAGCATCTTTAGTAGCCTAACACTTTTCTTAATACCTTTTTAAAGGTGACTGTAAGTCAAAAGATTTGTCAATGCTTCATCAGTTTGAGAGTAGAAAAGGATTTGTTCGATAGAAGATTTGTGAGAGCCAGAAGAACAGAGAAGTAGCTTTGTTTGATGCAAATATTTCTGTATGTACCCATAACATCAAAGAGGACTGAAGTTTGGAGTCTGGCGTTACTGGGAACACATGGGTTTTCCTCACTCATATGTTCCATGGCCATGCTTCTGTAAGCATGTGCCCACTCTTCTCCACAGATACTGAGTTGGGTCATAGCATGGCTCAGGTTTATTAATAGACTGTGATGTATTTATTATTCTGGCATTTATGTGTGTGATTTATTTTTGCTTTATTGTTATATAAAAGGTTATGTTTAAGATCTGATATATGCATTGCAAATGGCTGAGGTTTTATTTAAATGAATGTGCACTGATGAGTACCAGAGGGCTATAGTGATAAGCAGAAGACATGTACTCCCCTTCAACAGGGTAAGCTCTAGTATCTGGAGAGAACTAAATTATAGTCTCATGTTAGTGCTCTTCCTCTAGGAACCCAGGTCTGATAGTGTGCTTGCAGGCTGGGGTGGATGAGTCAGGCTAGAGAGGTGGAAGAGTCCTTGCCTCCCATACTGCCCCCCCCCCCCATTTCAATAAGTTATCCCATCTCTCTGGATTCCAGTTGCCTTTTCTGAAAATAGGGAAAGTAATACTTACCTTGTCTAATTTAACAAGTTTGTTGTGAAGATCAAGTGAGAAAAAAATTAAGAAAGAGTTTTGAAAACTGAAATGCCAAAAAGAAATAGTAGGCTTGATTATCTTGGGTGTTCTACACAGCAGCAACAAAAGCATGCTTCCTAATCGACTGTCTAGAAAGAAGAACCATTCAGACTTCTACATCCTTAAAAAGAAAAAAAACTAGGAGATTTATTTTCTGACAAAAATTGCAGAACAACTTTTTCCCCCCAAGGGAGTTTTAAATATGAGTTGGGCTTGCAACTTCAGCAGGAGGGATAAATTGCACATCTCCTCATACTGGAGGCAAAAAAGCTGACATTTTGAAGTGCAGGTTTCTGCCGAGCTCCTTAATGAATTAACAAGGCATCTGACACACATAGAAGTGTTGGAAGGGGCTGAACTTTGGAGTGCAGGACAGTTTTACTTTGAAAGTTCAGACTTAGTTCTGCTTTAGGGAAGTTTTTGATACTTGGGTTCAATGTAGGTTTTATCCTCCAGGCTTGGAACATTTGGAATGTCAGAACAGGACCAATTAGATTAATGATAGGATTGATCCTGGAAATAATATATTCTTTCAACAGTTCTGAGAGATAATGTTGGCTTTTGAATACTAGATTGGTGAGGACATTAAAGTTAGGAAATGTCAGTTTCCCTACCAGCATTAGCCAGATGAGGGTGAGTCCTAGACCAAGACATTCTGTGCCTTGGCTTTTTCACAAATGAAATAATGATCATTAAATTTGCTTCTCATGGGGTGCAGGGGGGATCAAACTCTGTTGTGAAGTGTTTTGGCCTCTTTGAAATAAGACCCTACAGAAATGCAAAATGATATTAGACCATCAGAAATGATTATCCAATGCCTTTAGTATTTTTAAACTTTTTAAAAAATTTATTTTTAGTTTTCAATATTTCTTTCCACAAGATTTTGAGTTACAATTTTTTTCTCACCATCTTTCCCCTACCCCCATCCCAAAATAGCAAGCCTACTGAATACCCCTTCCCCCAATCTGTTCTTATATCCTCCTCCATCACTCCCCCTTAACTTTCTAGTAGGGAAAGATAGCTTTCCATACCCCAGTGCCTGTATATCTTACTTCCCAGTTTCATGTAAAAAACAATTATTTTAAAACATTTGTTTTTAAAACTCTGAGTTCCAGATTTTTTCCCTTCTTCCTTCCTCACCTGCCCCCACCAGGAAGATAAGCAATTCAATATAGGTTGTATATGTGTAGTTATCCAAATCATTTCCAGAGTAGTTATATTGTGAAAGACTAACTATATTTCCTTCCATCCTATCCCGCCCCCCATTTATTCTATTTTCTCCTTTGACCCTATCCCTTTTCAATAGTGTTTGCTTCTAACTACCTTCTCCCCCAATTTGCCCTCCCTTCTATCATCCCGTCTCTTATCCCCTACTCCCCCCCCCCCCTTTTTCCTGTAGGGTAAGATAC
>CM053596.1:168268369-168285859 GCA_028646575.1 Pseudocheirus occidentalis
TTTTTTCAGTTGATGTATAGCTTCTAGGCATTCTTCAAGTGTCTTGGAAGCATTTGGTGTTGGAGTTCTGACTGGGTTGACTTCCTCCCGTTCCATGCTTTGATCCTTTTTGTACACAAAAAAGGATTCTGGAGTTTTATTGCTGTTCTTATTTTGCTTCCTTTCACTCATGTTGGCCAGTCAATTAATTGGTTGGTTTTTTTTAGCTCTGTGAAACTCTGCTTCCAAGGGGGAAAATTCTGTTCCAAATCATTGGGGTTTTCCCAGCTTCCAGAGCTATTAGGGGGTGTTGCAAGTCCCCCCCAGCTTTGGTTTGCTGAAAGTGCACCCCAGGACCACCACCCAAGACCACGATCTGGATCCAGGCCACTCAATGCAAGAGCACTTGGCCCTGATCAATCATTCAGCTCCCTGCAGAGTCTGCAGGCCAGGGGCTCTGAAGCAGCCCAGTGGGGGCCACCGCTGGTTCCAGCAGTTCCCTTCCCCCACTGCTTCCTTGCCCAGGGGCAGATTGGCTGAACTGCTTTACCTCCCCAAATTAATTTTCACAGTTTCACTTTTACTAACTGTCTCTGATACTGGTTTGGTGGATTTTAAGATCCCTCAGGCAGGTGCTTTATATCTTCTCTGAAGAAGACTCATGCTGTGGCTTGGGAGGCTCGGCTCCTCCTGGCCACCCTGGGGTCTGGCCTGGCCGCGGCTGCAGTTTGGGGCTGGGCTGGTCTCAACTTCCTGCCTGCCAGCCTGCTGGATGAGCCCCTCCTGCAACTGCCCCTCTCCAATCCCTGTTTTTCACATCTTGTTAGATGTGGAGGTGCTGGAGGCTGTAGATATTATTCTCTCCTGCAGACTGGCTGCTGTGCAGCTCAGCTCAGCTCATCTCCTTCCCACTGCCCCGGGCCTGGCCATAGTCTCGGCTTCAGGTTGGGCCAGCCTCGACTCCCGGCTCGCCACGATGAGCCCCTGCTGCCGAGCTGCCTTCTGTGAGAGATGTGTTTTCTGTATTTTTGTGAGTCTGAGAGTCCTACACTTTGTCTGGGGTCATATTTTATGGGTGTTTAGGGTCATTGTGTAGGAGCTACAGAGCCTTACTGCTTCTACACTGCCATCTTGGCTCCACCCCCCAGGAAAGCTGATCTTAAAGCAATGCAGAAGAAGGATTGGAAAGGGGAGAGGCTTGAAACAAAGAGACCTAATGGGAAGTTACTGCAGTAGTTAAGACAAGATGTGATGAGGACTTAAACCACCTAAACCAGTTGGCTAAGAAAAAAGATAAAGAAGGATGAGAGGGGTATTACTGAGAGGGAAATTACAAGTTTTGGTGACTGGCTGGATGTGCAGGGTCTGTAAGAATCAGGAATCAAGAATAACAACACTAATGACCCATGTGACTAAAAGTATGGTGTAATTCTCAGTGGGGAAGTTCAAAAGAGGGGCTTCAGGGGAAAGATAATGACAATTCGGACATGTTGAATTTGAGATACCTACAAGGCATCGTTTTCATGATAGTCCATTGTACCTCTGAGACTAGAGATAAGCATATAGATCTGGGAATCAACTACATGGGAACTGTGACGTCATCAACTGAGAAAGCATAGAGAAAAAAGAAGAGGACCCAAGATAGATCCCTGGAATACACTTAAAGGTAGTAGTCTTGGCATGGATGATGAATCCAGAAAAAGAGCAGGAAATAAAAAAAAGATCAATATAATGAAAACCTAGTGAAAGGAGAGTATATAGCAGGAGAAAGTGACTGACAATGTCAAATGAAACAGAGAAATCAAGAAGAAAGCAGACTGAAAAAAGAGCATTGAATTTGGCAATTGAGAAATTATTGATGTCTATGGAAAGAGTTTTTTAAGTTGATTGATGATGTCAAAAACTGTGTTGCAGAAAGTTTAGAAGAATGATAGAGGAAATGGAAGCTTGGGTTTAGATTCATTTTTCAGGGATTTATCTGAGAAAAGGAGGAGAAACATAAGAAAGATGGTTGGTGATGATGGTGCAATTTAGGGAAGATTTGTAAGGATAGGGAGGCTTAGATATATTTATAGAAGGAGCCAATAGATAGGGAGAGATTGAAAATTGGGGTTGAAGGGGGGAGAGAAAAGTAAGAACAACCTGCTAGAAAAGATGAGATCAAGAGAAAACATAAAGGGTTTGGCCTTGTGAAGGAGAGAGGCCACCTCTCCCTTAGAGGGAGAGGAATGATGTGAAGAGGATGTGAGATAAAGAGAAGTTGAAGGGGGGGCGGGTCTTAAGATGAATGTTCTTGATACTTTTGGTGAGGTAGTGTCCTCAGCTGAGAGGATAAAAGCCGTAAGAAGTTTGAGAGGGAAAGAAAACTTAGAAAAACTGCTGAGGCGAGAGTAATAGAGAATAAATTAGGGAGCAGTAGAAGGACTGCATTCCTGCAATGAAAGTCCCATAGAGCTTGCATGACATTAGCTTGTAGTGGGCCCAGACCAATACAGTGATATTACTTTCTTTAGATCCTTTTAGCAACATGTGAATTAGAGAAAAGGAAGTTGGTTGGGGAAATAATTCAGGGCTGGAGTTTGAAATAATCAGAGTAGTGATAGGCCAAAGAACAAGGTTTTGAGAGTAGAGTGCTGTTGAAGTGGTTCACTGATGGGTGGATATTGAGAAGGGAGAAAAGTGTAGTGAGAGCAGGGATCATGAGAATGTACTTCAGGGTACAAGGATTGGAAATCATAAGGATGATAAAAAAATAGGTTTAGAAGGAAGGCGTAAGGAGAGTTGGAATGGTAGATTATTGTGATTGGAAAAAAGAAATTCTGGAGTTCTTGAATATAGATGTGGAAGGTTTATATCTCTATGTGCAGCTGAGAAAATAAATAATAGATTTAAAAAGCAGAAAATCATGGGAACTGATTGAGGAACTAGGTAGATAGGGTATTTAAGGGAATATCACATGTATATTGAAGTCCCTAGTATAACTGTAGAAGATGAAGTAGAAAGGGAGTCCAAGACAAGAAATTAACTTATTAAGGAAGGAGAGACATCTTCAACATTAGTAGATAATGGCTACCACGATCTATCAGACATTGCTATCTATCTAATGGCTACCACTCAGAGTATCAAGAGAGTCAGGGCTTCCACACAACCTGAAACTTCAAGGCCTCTCTCTTGTCACCCTTCAAATGACCAACCTGCCCACAGTGTCATTATACCCTGGGGATATCTGGAAGCCTAGCCTAGAGGCAGGAAGCGACAAAGCATTAGCCTCACTCAGACCACTTCTGGAATATTATTTTCAGTTCTTTATACCACAAATTAAGAAGAATTTTGATAAACCGGAGGGAATCCAGAACAAGGCAACCAGGGTAATAAAGGGCCATGTGAGATTGAAGGAACTTTTACTATATAGCCTACAGAAGAGAAGAACAGGGGAAACATGATAACTGTCTTTAAGTATTTCAGAAGCTCTCATGTGGAAGGGGAACTTGACCAGCGGCCAGAGGCAGAAGTTGTGAAGAGGAAAATTTAGGCTTAATGCCAGATAAAACTTCCTAACAATTAGATCTACCCCAACACAAGATAGATAGGCTGCCTCAAGCGGTAGCTGGTTCCCCCTCATTGGAGGTCTTGGAGCAGAGCATAAATGACATATGTTGGGTACATAACAGTTAGGATTCTTTGGGGGCCAGGAGCAGATCAAGTAACCACAGAGGTCCTTTCTAAGACTCAAATTTTTTGATTCTGTGATTTTTCTAACCATCTTTCAGAAGGTTACCTAATCTTCAGCTCTAGGGACTATTCCTTTTCTAGTTTAGCCTGTCCTAAAGCAAGTTGATTTACTATTACTGAAGAACTGTAAATCCCCAGTCAAAAAGATAGACATGAAGGCATCATAGGGCTCTAGTTCAGATAGTGATTGAGCGAAAAAGTTTCTAAAGTCCCATCTAAATCTGAGATGCTGTAATTTTTTTCCAGTAAACAAATGTACAGCTATCACTTAAAAGAAAGACAAGTAGCTAATAGATTCACCAGGAATAAAATAATTTTAAAGGATTCTGATTCTCTTTAGGTACATCTCTGTCAGATGTTTGAGTGTTTATCAAGCAAAACCATCAATGTGTTCACTAAGATTCAGAGTGAATAAAAATCAAGTATTTTAAAAAGATATTTATAATCCAATTTTAACTTAAGACATAGTAATCACAGACCTGGAGTTGTGTGAAATCCCAGAGACCACCTAGTTCAATGCCCTCATTTTATAAATGAGAAAATATGGACTCATGGAGACTTAGTGACTTGCCAACAATCATAGAGATAGTATCAGAGGCAAGATTTGCATACAGTTCCTTTGAATGCAAAATGTGCAGCTAAGTTGCACAGTGGATAGAGTGTTGGACCTGAGAGTCAAGAAGACTCATCATCATGAGTTCAAAAGTGGTCTCAGACACTTACTAGTTGTGGGACCCTGGGCAAGTCACTTAACCCTGTTTGTAACAGTTCCACATCTGTAAAATGAGCTGGAGAAGGAAATGGCAAATCATTCCAACATCTTTACCAAGAAAACCCCAAATGGGATCACAAAGAGTCAGACAGGATTGAACAATAACAATAGCAACAAGGATCATTACGGTTTTTTTTTTTGAGGGTGGAAGGCAGGGCAGTTGGGGTTAAGTGACTTGCCCAAGGTTACATGGCTAGTAAGTGTTAAGTGTCTGAGGTCAGATTTGAACTCAGGTCCTCCAAAGTCCGGGGTCAGTGCTCTATTTACCGCACCACCTAACAGCCCGGGATTATTACTTCTAATTGTTGGATTGTGATTGCTACTTGTCCCCTTGTATATGACAAGTGCACAGATATCCTATAGGGACCTTCTCTCAATCCTCAGGTGTATCTCCTTGGCACATGCAACTATAATTAATGCCTCATTAAGTAATTCCCAGTAGAGAATTTCTATTTCTGCTCTGACCAATAGAAAATATATCTCTTATGCAGATGTTTCTCTGTGCTCAAGTCCCAGTAAAAACAAGTAGCATGTAGCATAGTTGTGTGTATTACCTTAGTTCACCCCCATGCTTCTTGTCTCCTTACAGAAAGAGCAATGAGTTCTACCAAGCTGCCCCCAACAATAGCAGCACCACTAAACTTTAATGTTTCCTAATCATTCTATTCATAGTAACATTGAAATAGGATGTAAATACATAATATAAGCTTTCATTCTTAACTTTAGCTTTTAATTGGCTATACCCATGCACTCTCAATCCTTGCTAATTAGCAATGGGTGTATTACCACTTTGTATGTAACAGACTAAACATTTACCATACGGAGTTGGGCAGGGAGTCTCATGAGGAACAAAATGGAGTGTTGAAGTGAAGATAAGGACTTAGCCAGGAAGAGGCAGAAAGAAAATGACAGGTATTGACTGAATGGAGCCATCTTTTCTGGATCCCATGGGAAGTACTGCCCTCAAGACCTTAGAAGGGAGTTTTCAGCTGGGCACAAAAAAGCCCAGCATTCTCCAAAGCAGTAGTGAGTCTCCCTAGGAGTTATCTTTAGGTGACTGATTTATTCCCTCTTGCTGTCTTCAGGAGACAGAATTATTCCTGGAAGCCAAAACAAATATGCAGTAATGGCAGTCATTTGAAAAAGAATGCAAAAGTGTTTAACATCTGATTCAATCTCCTGTTGTAAAATAGATATTCTAGTACATGAAATATCTTTGCTTTGAGCTCACAGTCATCAGGATTGATCTGGCAAAAGAAACATCAGAAGGTAGTTCATGAGTTATGAATTTGGTAGATGATTAACCCCAAAAGGCAACGGTATTGGGTATGCCTGAGATGGGGACTGTATCAAGGGGCCCTGGATGTTACATGATTTGTTGTTCTTAACTACAAAAATCCCTGATTTCTTTCACCTGCCTCTTGCTTCGCAGCTCTAACATGATTCTCATGGCTTTCCCATGATTTTTTTTTATTGCCACAGTAATGCCTTAAAATTACCTATACTTCATACTACTCTTTTTCCCATGTTGTTCAGGGCTTGACATCTCCCCTTCCCCTAGTAATTTCAAATTCCTACAATTTCCTCATACTGTTGATGTATCATCTACTATCTCCTTAAATTAAATAACTTCAAAAGCAGCTGTTCTTACACATATACCAAAGTAAGCTCATCACATGCTTTCAATATACCATATTGGGCTTGTAGTCCAATGTTAATTATATAGTATATTATTTAAAATGTAGTATAATATTTATACAGCTTTTTAAAAATAGTATTTTCTTGCCCCCAGTTACATGTCAAGAAGATGTTTGTTGCATCTTTGCAAATTTAAGCAGAGTCAAGCCCTTACCTCTCTCTCTGAAAGTGGTAAGTTTCCAAAACTACATGAGAAGAGGGTTGTAAAGATTAATAAATATTAATAGAGAGGGCTCTAAAGATAATTGTTAATGGTAAATGACAGTAGAAACAAAGGAATAACATTCTGAGCAAAATAGGACAACAAGGTAGAGTAGGGAGAAGAGTATTGAACTTGGAGTCACGAAGAACTGATTTCAAATCCTGCCTCAGACACTTACTTGCTATGTGTTCTGGGCTGGCTATGACTAAGGTCGTTCTTCTAGTAGTTTAGACTCAATACTGGAACAAAATGAGATTCTCATAAGTCATTTAACAAGTAATAATAATAATAGCTAGCATTTAAGCTTTAAGGTTTACAAATATTATTTCATCTGATCATTAAAACAAGCCTGGGTGGTATGTGCTGTCATAATCTCCATTTTACAGAAAAGACAAGTTGAGGTTTACTGACTTACTTAGGGGTAAATATGAGGTTAGATGGCTACTAAAGTGTCTGAAGCAGGGCAAGAGCTCAGCTCTTCCTGTTTCTAAGTCCAGAGCTATATGTACTGCACCCTCATAGCAAGATGAGGATGCTCAGTAAGGATAGACGTTGAGGATGCTTCAAATTGCTTCAGCTAAATGAAGCTCCCTTACCTGTGTTATTCATCATGGTCCACCAGCCAAACCTGTGACCTCCCTAGGACCCTGGGGAAGGGGAAGAGGAGGGGAGAATTGGTTTGTATTCCATTGAAGTGATGTCAACAATCTGAGCTCTTAGTCCTCTGAGTCAACCAAATACCTTCAAGAAAAATTAGCTTAATACTCATGGGAGAAGAGGTGAATGATATTGCCCCTACCATAAACAAGTCCCTACTCTCTCTCAACCTCAGTTTCCTCATCTGTAAAATGGGGATTATAATAATACCAGCTGAAAAGGTTGTTATGAGGATCAAATAAAATAATGTATCCAAAACATTGTTAAAACTTTAAAGGAAAAATATTATTTTAATAGGATAAATATTCTAAAAGATAAGTATTTGCTTTTATTGTTTATTTCACATCTCAGGGAAATATATGTAGTATAACATGACATCATAGTCTATTCTATTATATACATATCTATTAGATGCCATAATATTACATATATAATAGGATAGATGATAGTATCCACTGATTTTGGAAGGTAATGAAAGCATGGTACAGTGAAAGAGAACAAGCTATTCTGGCAGCAGGTCATAAAAGAGATGCCATGTGAGAACAGTATAATGAAACGGTGGTTATATAGGAATTTATGCAAAATACTAACAGTCCAACAATTAAATCTATGGCCAACTTGCCCAAATTAAATTATATCAGGAACAGCGTTCTTTTGGAGTTAGCTATTTTGAGGATGATAAAAGGAACATGTTGGAATGTGCCAAATAGTCAAGTTTCTGACATAGCTACAGTTTTTTAAAATAGCAAAATAAGTCACTGCCTTAACATGCCCAGTGTATACATTCAAAATTTAAAACCTACAGGCATAGGTAGAGAGGTCTAGACCTAGATGCGCGCGCACACACACACACACACACACACATTTATTGTTGTCGTTCAGTCATTTCAGTCATGTCCAATTTTTCATGATCCCGTTTGGGATTTTATTGACAGAGATGACTACAGTGGTTTGCTGTTTCCTTTTCCCATTCATTTTACAGATGAGGAAACCGAGGCAAATAGTGTTAAGTGACTTGCTTAGGGTCACACAGCTGGTAAGTGTCTAAAAACAGATATATGTGGGTGTGGGTATATGTATATGTAGCTACCTATAGAGAGACTTATGGGCTTGACAGTGCTTTAATTTGCAAAGGTTGGTTTCATATTGATAGATGATAGACAAGCATATGTATATGTGTATGTTCACGTGTATGCTGAAGTATATGTGTATACTTCAAGTAGCACGTACTTTTGTCAGAAAAGAAATTCAGAGGAAAGAAAAAAATGTTTGATATCAAAACAAAGAATTCAGTGAACATACATGGCAACTGGGCAGTGTAGTAGAGAACAGGCAGAGCTTAGAGCTTGTAAGTCCCGAGTTCAAATTTTGCCACCCTCCTATGCTAACTTTGTGACCCAGGCAATTTAACTTTCTTCAAGCTCTTCATCTGTCAAATGGGAATAATAATAGCTCCTACACAAAGAGGTTACTGTGAAGATCAAATGAAAAAATATTTAAAGTGTTCTGCCAACTGTTAAGCACTATATAAATTTTAACTTTTGTTATTATTATCATATTTATAAACTCCCCTATTTTAGCTGCCTGTAATAAATTACCCTTTGTCCTGATGCTGTGTTATACTTCAATACACATAAGGTTCAGCCTCAGCCTTGTTGGCTGGATTGTATGGCCTACTACCCCTCTTAGGGTACAATTATTTAATACTCAAGGGATAAGAAAACCCCATTGACCTAGGACTAGGCCAAGAAGCATGGAACTAGATAAGATGTGTGCCTGGGTTTGATTTTTATTTCTTTTGTGTTTAGCAGTTTCAGTATATGGATTCATCTGTCATTCTGGCTGTTTTTGTCAATGTGGCAGGGAGACAAAAAAATCCAACCAGCCTGTATCACCTGTCTTTTGAATTAATCAATTTGATTAAAATGGTAGAGAGACCTTACAGAACTTTTAATCCCACTCTGTCATTTTACAGGAGAGGAAAAATCAGACACAGAAGTTTTAAGGCACCAAGCCCCAGTAGCAAAGGCAAAATAAAGTCTCCATCTCCTGGCTCCCGCTACAGTGATCTTCCCACTACTATACTTAAATCAAGTTCAGCCTAGGAGGGACAAATTATGCAAAGGAGAATTCACAAAGGCATCTTGTTTGATCATGATGAAATCACCAAAGCAATCCTACTATAAGGAATAAGCTGAGAGGATTCTTAGCTTCTCTACAATGTTGCTTCTGTTTTAGTTTTATTCTTTTAGAAGCTACTATCTAATGTGGTCCTATTGAATTTCAAATTTTTGTGTTTTCCTTCTTGTAGTTTTCAGGGTTAATTTTTATTTCTTTATTGGTGATCAGTGCTTTGAGTCTAGAGTACTTTAGATATAGTACACTTTTGGTTAGGAAAAAGTGCTGTAATCTGCAAATGCTTTAAAGTAAACCCAGCTTCTTGCCTCCACCAAGGCCTCAGTACTGCTCCATAGTCCTTTGAAGTTCAAAACACACTCCCTCTTTAAGCCAGCAATCTCTTTCCCAACTTTCTCTCTCCCAGAAGTTAATTTTCCCTCCTACTTTATAGGATGATTGAAATCTTTGAACATGAATTTTCTTCACTCCCTTCCTCCACTGCTCTCTCCTGAAAGCTCTCCTCCTTTCCTCAATCTCAGAGAATGAGGCACCCTTCTCCCTTGTCAAGATTCACATGTGCCCTTGAGAACAAGACAATGTCTATCATTCCCTCCTCTCATCCTCAATCTCTCCCTCTCTATTCACTTTTTGTGCTCTGCCTAAAAACACAATTCAGGTCACAGCTTTCTTAAAGAAAAGCTTTCCTTTCCTTAACCATACAAGCCTCTCAATTCATTGTGTTATATCTCCCTTCTCTTCCACCGCTTCTATAAAATAGGCAGCATTCATTACTTATACTTCCTCACTCACTGCTCAAGCCCTTACACTGGCTTCCAGCCATACCACTCAAACGAAACTGCTTTCACAGAGCTTGCCAATGATCTCTTCATTGCTGTCTTTTTTTTCACTGTTATCGCTTCTCATCCTCAAATTTTCTGCAGCTTTTGACACTATCAGGGGTCTCCTTTTCTTGTGTACTTTCTGTTCCTTTGGTTTCAATGACTGTTCTTTCCTGGTTCTCTTTCTGTCTGTATAATGATTCCTCCTTCTGCTTTGCTGGATTACCATTCATTTCCTGCATGGGTGTGCCCTAAGGCTGTTTCCTGTGCCCTCATTTCTCTAGATACTCTCTTCCTTATTAATCTTATATGCTGCTACAGGTTCAGTTTTCACTTCTAAGCCCATGCCTCTTGTATCTCTTTCTCCAGCTCTAACCTTCTCCAAAGCACCTGTCCATCATCTCAAATTGCTTGTGCTCATTTCAGGATCCTCATACCAAAATCACCTTTCTCCTTTGACTCCTCCCTTTTTGGTATTTGGAGATACCCTGTTTTCTAGAACTAAGGCTTAGCAAGCAAGCTGTGCCCTGAGCTTAGTATAACAACAACCTTCCAGATGAACCCTGCTGTAGCAAAATCCCAGAATTGTTTCACATAAAGCATCAGGTAGCTCCTGAGCTCAGATAAGCAGCATCAGGACCCATGTTTGGATCTAGAAGCCCTGCTATTAATCAAGTTTATATCATTGTTGCTGTTACCCCTCATTGTCAGGGCTAAAGCTCACTTTTAAGCCATTGATATATGTATTGAATTAAATTTGCCCACATGAAATCTGTCTTTACTGCCACTACTACTACTACCACACTCCTACTAGAGGAGACCCTTACACATGTGTCTAGTTTCCCTTCTTTGATAGAATAAAAATTTTTTGTTCATGACCACTTAGCTCTTTAGTTTTATTTTGTTTTCTGTTTTATTTCTTTAAGTTAACTGTGGTTGTGATAACCTTTGTGAACTCTTTGGTATTTTTAGAGTTAACAGTAGTTGCATAATTTCTGTAAGTTTTTGGTCACTTTTTTTCAGACTTGATAATTCCTACCCAAAGATCCTGATGGTGCCTCTATTTCATATTTCCAAAACTGAACCTACCATCTTCCCCTCTAAAGCTTACTCCAAATTCCCCATTTCTGTTGATGGCACTTCTGTCTTCCCAATGTCTTTAATGAGTAAACTTTGACTTTTCCTCTTCCCTTAATTACCATATTCAGTCATCAATTCTACAGCCACAGTACCTCTCACATTGTCACCATTCTGGTTCAGGCCCTCATCATCCTCATTGGTATTAGAAAAATTGATTGTATTGCATTATAGCAATCTGATTGGCTACCTTTTTCTAGTCTTTCCCGTAACCAATCCATCAGTCACAGAGTTGACAAAATAATGATCCTTTGTTCAGTAACATACAGTGACTTCCTATTGCATCTAGGATAAAATGCCAATTTCCTGGGTATCTTCCCTGTAAAGTTCTTGTTGACATCCTCATTGCCCCCAGTATACCTGTCATATTATCCCCACAAAAGTTAATATCCTTGAGAGTCATTAGACATTTCTTGTCATCTCAGATTTATCATCATGAATATTAGCTATTGTATAGTGCTTTAATACAGAAATTATTTTTATTTTATGTGTTTATTATATTTATATTATATATTTATGACATACAAAATAATGTAGTTATTATTATATTTATAGTTATGCTGAATTAAAGAAATAAAACGAGCATTTCAATAGCATAGTAGAATAGATGATTATACATGAAATTAAAAATCTATTAAGTACTACTTGCTCTTCCTTTTAAATATATAATAAAGGTATTATATAACTTTCTTCACTAGAAGGTGAAAAAAGAGAAAAATGGGTAAGTGACAAAGATGAACTTTTAACTTGAAATTTTGTTCATTCATTAAGGGCTGACTATGCCATATGATGGACTATGCCACATGATGGATGTCCTGAGAATAGACCAAAGGTTAAGGTTTGTGATAGGATTTTTTCATTCAGCTATTAACATTTCTGGTTTCTAGTTTGGTTGAAGTTGCTAAAATTCTAAATGGAGGAGAGGGCTAGTCTTAGGGCCAGAGGCCAGGGATAGGAATGGGGAAGGTAAGAGGCCACCTGAGATAACAGATATAGGGAGGTACAACAAGGAACTTTTAAAAAAAATTTATCTTTTAAATTTTATTCTGGACTTAAGAAATAATACAATCACTTCCATAATATAGTAAAATAGAAAAAAGATGATTTTACATGGAACTGCAAATCTGTTATGTACAATTTGTCATTCCCTTAAAATATATAATAAAGCTATCATGTATTTTTTTCTTTTTTTTCTTCTGTCTTCCCCAATAAAACCAATCACAAGTAGCTCTCACAAGGACTGCTGCTGTGAGTAACTTTAAGGATCTAATTGCATAGTATAGTGAACTCTCTATTCAGGAATAAACTACAGCAAAACATTCAAGAAACTGAAGCACAACATTCACAACAATACAACATAACAGCTTATTACTAAGGTGGCCACATAATACTAAACAAAACTTATCATTCAGTAAGTCACAATCTCTTCAATCTATACACAGTCTCCAAGTAAAGTCCTCCTTCATTTTGACTACATGCTGGTTTTCAATCATCCTTCAGCCAGTCATCCATAATGGGTAGCAGAAAGTACAAACACCACCCACCCCTAGGACACAGTAAGTCACAGTCTCATCAATTAATACAGAATACCCAAGTAAAGCCCCCTTTCATCTTGACTCAAGGTTGGCTTTCAAACCCCACAGCTCCTCCTCCATAGTCTGACTGCTCCCAGTTCTTGCCTGGATTCACATGTAGGCAGCTCTTCACTCTAGTTCTATATCTCAACTTACAGGGACTGCTCCACTCTAAGCCCTTTGAAGTTTCTTTTTCTAGGAAGACAAAGCTTAACAGAATGAGAGCAATACTTACACACATTAAGCTTAACAGAGCTGCAACAACATTTAAATACATTTTCTGTTTGACAAAGTAACACAAATCAACAGACAAGGCTTCTGTCTGAGAAATCAAACACAAATCAACAGTAAAATCCTCTTTCAGGACTTTTGTATTAGCAGTAACGTCCTCCTTCAATAGACAGAATGCTTCTGTCTGACAAAGTAACATCATCAACGTAGATAGAAAACAGTGTTAACATCACAAACGTTGCCTCTCTTAGCTCTGCTCCTCCCAGATCTGCTTGAAGTTTTCTCTGCTCTGCTCCTTCCTGTTCCACCCTTCCAGTTCTGCTCTTTCAGCAAGCTCCTCTCACCATGGGCTCCATGTGATTATATTAGGTCTACTAAGAACAGGGAAGGTCTTCAAATTCTGTTAGGCCTATTAAGGGCCACAGGATGTATACTGATTCCAACAAAGACTCTTGATACTATCAAAGCCTAGACTCAAAGGCACTTGAATAGCTGAAACAAGTGGCAAAGTACTACTTAGCTTGCCATTACCCACCCTACTCTAGAGATGGTTACCATTAGATAAATATATATATATATATATATGTATGTATGTATGTATGTATGTATGTATATGTATATATACATATATATACACACATACTATATATGTAGTATATTGAAAACCATTCTATACATACTTCAGTTTATCAGTTCTTCCTCTGAATGTACACAGAGTCTTCCTTTGTAGGTTCTTTGTAGTTAATTTGGGTATTTATAATAGCCAAAATGACTTAGTCACTCATGGTTCTTAAAACTATGTTGTTGTTACTATATATAACATTCTCTTGGTCTTGTTCACTTTACACTTAATTATTTTGTGCAACAATGAAGACATCAAAAAATTTACAGTCATATAAAAAACAAAATGCTTTTTAACATCACTTTTTAATAGATGATCCTAACTCGGATACCATAAATTCCACTGTCCCTGGAATAGTTATTTATTTTTTATAATAGCAGTATAGAGGATAGATGGTCAGCCTTGGAGTCAGGAAAATCTGAATAGAAATCCTTTCTTTGATACCTACTAGTTGAATGAAAACAATCAGATCACTTAAACCTCTTGGTGCTTCAGACTATAAATTACAAGTGAGTTGCAATCTGCAAGAGTAAGTAATTCCCACCTTCATCCCAGTGGGGAATTTGCTTCCATCAATACAGTCTCAGTTCTAGACTCTCTCTTACCAACCCCTATCCCAAATTCAAGTGAATGTGTTTCAATGGAGGCTCAAAGCCTCTGGTGAATAGACTTGTCACTAACAGGGGTCACAATTTTCAAACATTGCCTAGGCCATAGGGATAGCTTGCTTTGGCTCTCTATGAGTCTTACTATACTACATAAGACAAATTCTGGTGACCTCTCTTCATGTGTGAATTAACTATTTTAAAACATCATTAATACTAAAGGCATTGGGGAAGGAGGGGACAGAGCCAAGATGGCAGAGTAGAAGCACAAACTTGGAGTAAGCTCCCACTCCAATCACTTCTAATACATGTAAAAAATTATTCTAAACAAACTTTAGAGCTACAGAACCCACAAAGTGACAGAGGGAAACAAATCTCTTGCTGAAGGCAGCCAAGAAGGCTGACAGGAAAGGTCTATTGCAGTGTGCTTGGAGCCAAGCACAGTCTCCCATGAGCTGTGGTTCTGGCCCCAGGTGGCCCAATGAGGGGCAGCCAAACCAGACTTCTGAAGAGTGAACCACCAGCAGCTGTGGTGGTTTCCAGACTTCTCAACCTATAAACACTAATGACAAAATAAAAGGTCAGTGTGGAGCTCTGTTGGGATGGGGGGCATGAAAGAGTGGTCTGGCCCCTGCCCTCAGGGCAAGAAGTGGCAGAGGTGTGGTGGCAGTGCTGCATGACTGCCTATGGAGCTCCTGATCTACAGATTGTAGGGGGACCAAGTGACCATTCAGAGGCTAAGCACTCTTGCTTTAACCAGCTTGGATATTGACCCCTGTCATGGACCACCACTGTGGTGGTCCTGGGGTGACCAATGATCCAGAGCTTATGGGGGCTGTAGAGAGGGCACCTTCCTAATAGCTCCAGCAGCTGCAAAAAAACCAGTGATTTGGGACAAAGCTCTCCCCATTCCGGAAGCAGAATTCTACTGTGGCAAAGAGCTCAAAATCTAAGTAATTGGCTAGCAATATGAGCAAGCAGAGGAAGCACAAACAGACAATAGAATCCTTTTTTCGGGACAAAAAGGATCAAGGCATGGAATGGGAGAAAGACAGTAAAGTCAGAACTCCTGTATCAAAAGCCTCCACAAAAAATATGAACTGATTACAGGCATTGGAGGAGCTCAAGAAGGATTTTGAAAATCAAGTAAGAGAAGTGGAGGAAAACTTGGGAATAGAAATGAGAATGATGCAAGAAAATCATGAAAAGTGAGTCAACAGCCTGCTAAAGGAGACCCAAAAATACACTGAAGAAAATAACACCTTAAAAAATAGATTAACTCAAGTGGAAAAAGAGGCTCAAAAAGGAAGTGAGGAGAAGAATGCCTTAAAAAACCAAATTTCCCAGATGGAAAAGGAATTTCAAAAACTCACTTAAGAGAATAACTCCTTCAAAATTAGATTAGAGCAATTAGAAGCTAATGAGTTTATGAGAAATCAAGAAACTCTAAAACAGATGCAAACAAATGAAAAAAATAGAAGGCAATGTGAAATATCTATTGGAAAAACCACTGACTTGGAAAATAGATCCAGGAGAGATAATTTAAAAATGATTGGACTACCTGAAAGCCATGATCAAAAAAAGAACCTAGAAATCATCCTTCAGGAAATTCTCAATGAAAATTGCCCTGATGTTTTAGAACCAGAGCACAAAATAGAGGTTGAAAGAATTTGCCAATCACCTCTTGAAAAAACAATCCCCCCAAAAAACTCTTAGGAATATTATAGCCAGGTTTTGGAATTACAAGATTGAGGAAAAAATATTACAGGCAGCCAAGAAGAAACAATTTGAGTATTGTGGAAACACAATCAGGATAACATAAGATCTAGCAGCTTGTACATTGAGGGACCAAAGGGCTTGGAATATGATATTCCCGAGGTCAAAGGAGTTAGGATTAGGGGGGCAGAGCCAAGATGGTGGCGTAGAACCAGCAACGTTTTGCAGCTCCCACACAGCCACCTTAAATACCCAGAAAATACAACTCTAAACAAACTTTAGGGCTCCAAACCTCACAAAAATACAGAAAACACATCTCTGGCTGAAGGCAGTTCAGCAGGTGGGGCTCATCACAGCAGACTGGGAGCTGAGGCCAGTCCAGCCCAAAACCACGTCCTGGCCCAAGGGTGGTTGGGAGAAACTGCAGTTGGAGTCTATAATAGAGTGGATCACTGGCACCTGGCGCAATTTCCACATTTATCAAGACAGAAGAAATAAGGCTAAGAGAAAGCTAATTCAAGCTAAAATTTTGGGAAAAAGCGATCCGGCCAAACTGCCCCCAGGGCAAGAAAGCAGCCCAACCTGTCTGCTTCAGAGCTCCTGGCCTGTGGACCACAGGGGGGCCAAAGCAATTGACCAAAGGCCGAGGGCTCTTGCGTTGAGTGGCCTGGATCCGGATAATGGTCTTGGGTGGTGGTCCTGGGGTGCGCTTTCAGTGAACCAAAGCTGGTGGGGGTTGCAGCACTCCCTAATAGCTCTGGCAGCTGTGAAAACCCCAGCAATTTGGGACAGAGCTTCCCTCCCTGGAAGAAGAGTTCCACAAAGCTAAAAAATCAAGCAATTAAGTGACTGGCCAACATGAGTAGAAGGAAGCAAATTAAGAACAGCAATAAAACTCTAGAATCCTTTTTTGTGGACAAAAAGGATCAAAGCATGGAATAGCAGGAAGACAACACAGTCAGAACTCCCACACCAAATGCTTCCAAGAAACATGAAGATCACCTACAAGCCATAAATCAACTTAAAAAGGACTTTGAAAACCAAATAAGAGAAGTGGAGGAAAAATTGGGAAGAAAAATGAGGATACAAGAAAGAGTCAACAAACTGACTGAAGAGAATAACACCTTGAAAAACAGATGAACTCAAATGGCAAAAAAGACCCCAAAAGTCAATGAGGAGGAGAATGCATTAAAAATGATGGGAAAAGAATCTCAAAAGCATTCTGAAGACAATAATTCGTTCAGAATTAGAATGGAGCAAGTGGAATCAAATGACTTTATGAGAAACCGAGATACTATTAAACAGTTACAAACATATGAAAAATAGAAAGCAATGTGAAATATCTCCTTGAAAAAGCCACTGACCTGGAAAATAGATCCAGGAGAAACAATTTGAAAATTATTCATTTACCTGAAATCCATGACCAAAAAAAGAACTTGGAAAGCATCCTTCAAGAAATCCTCAAAGAAAATTGCCCTGATGTTTTAGAATCAAAGAGTAAACTAGAACTTGAAAGAATTCACCAATCACCTCTTGAAAAACATCCCCAAAAGAAAACTCCTAGACCCCCCTCATCAAGGAGAAAGTATTACAGACTGCCAGGAGGAA
>CM053596.1:168286359-168312301 GCA_028646575.1 Pseudocheirus occidentalis
TACTTCTTCAGCTCCCAGATGCTGAGACAATCCTGCTTCCTCCAGTTGGAAAATTCCAATTCTGTCTCTCTGTCTCTAGAATTCTTTTTTATATACAGCACTGACCCCTTGTCTCAGCCAATAGCCTCCTTCCAGTCAACAGGGGAGTTTATGCCTTCTCAACTGTGGACAGGGCTGACACCTTCCATACTTAGCCCTAAGTTACTAAGTGCTACTTAGCCCTAAATTACTAAGTGCTAAGTATCTGCTAAACTCTATTGCTATTACAATAGGATGTCAGATTGGAGAGGGAGAAACTTGAGGCCGGAAGATCAGAAGAAGGCTTTGCAATGGTCCAGGCATGAGATGTTGATTGGCCTGTACTAGGGTTGTTGTTGTTTCAGAAGAGAGAAGGAGACATATTTGAGAGATTTTGAGAAGTAGACTTGACAGGATTTGGAACCTAATTGGATAAGGAGCATGAGAGGGAGGGAGGAGTCAAAAATAACACCTAATTTGCAAGGTTGAGTGATTGGGAGGTTGGTGGTCCTCTTAGAATAATAGGGAAGTTTAAAAGAGTGGAGGGTTGAGGTGGGGGAGATAAGTTCTATTTTTAATATGTTGTTCAGTTTTAGATTTCTATAGGATATCTAGTTCAATATGACAAGAAAGTAGTCAGTGATAAGATACCAGAGGTTTGGAGGGTTCAAGGTTGGATAAATAGATCTGAGAAACATTGGCATAATGATGATAACTCAATTCATGGGGTGTAAAGAGTTCCTAAAGCAAGATAACATAAGAGAAGAGGGTCAAGGACAGACCTCCACATTTAGTGGATCAAAATTCAACAAAAGAAATCATAGGGAGGAGGAGAGCAAGGAAAGAACAGTGTCTGTAAATGCAGAGAGAAGAGGGGATCCAGAAGAAGCTGACCAACCTTGTCAAAGGCTGCAGAGGGGTCAAGAAAGATGAAGATTAAGAAAAGATCATTAAATCTGGCAATTTTATTGATCATTGTTAACTTTGGAGTTCAATGGAATGAGGAGGTCAGAAACCAGAATGCAGATAGTTTAGAACAGAGTATGAGCAGTGGAGGCATTAAATGTAGAAGTCTTTATGAAGGAATTTAGTCACAAAAGGAGATATGCAGAATGATAGCTAACAAGGATGTTTAGATGAAGTGGGGATTTGGTTTTGAAATGGGAGAGATATGAAGGTATTGGTAAGTAGCAGAAAAACAGCCAGTGGACATCAGGTTCTTCTTTCTTGTTTTTTTTTCCCCTGATAATCAATAGTGATTTAGAATATTTAAAAAAAATATGACAATAGATAGCTGGAAACAGCCTGTTCATAATTCTTTGACTTTCAATTGGGAAATGACTTATGGTCTTATACACTTGATTCAGTTTTTTATATATTTGAGAAATGAGGCCTTTATCAGAGACACTTGCTATAAATATTTCCCCCCAGTTTTCTGCTTCTTCTTCTAATCTTGGCTGCATTAGTTTTGTTTGTACAAAAAGTTTTTAATTTAATATAATCAAAATTATTAATTTTACATTTCATAATGCTCTCTCTCTTGTTTGGTCATACTTTTTTTAGCTTGGCAATGTGATTGTTTAATTTCAAGGCTTCTACAGGGGTCTTTTAGAACTCAAATGAAAGCACCAATTAATTTCAGTTTTCTAAACATTCACTTTTCCCCTTCAAGGTTTCTCCTTCCAGCCCCTTCACTTTTATATATCCTGATCACATTTTCAGCAGCAATAATTTCTCTTCTTTTTGGAGGCTGTCATTGGTGGGATCCTTTAGGAACCTGGATGAGAATTTCAGCTTTTTTCCTGTTACTATCATTTGCCTCCAGTCCTGATCTTGTTAAAACTCAACTAAATTCTTCAAGTATAGCTGGAGGGACATGACTAGCAAGCCTCCCTGCTAAGTACACTTTTCTGTATCCATTACTACAAAAGTTTCATAACAACCCAACTGTGTTGTTTATATTTTCTTATACATAGATCTCACAGGTAAACTCTTCTATACTCCTTTAATTTCCCCATGGTATGCCTTATCTTGATATATAGTGTGAGGTGTTGGTCTATAACTAGTTCCTGACAAATTGTTTTCTAGTTTTCCCAGTGGTTTTTGTCAAATAGTTAGTTCTTGTCCCAGAAGTTTGGATCTTTGTGTTTATCAAATATTAGATTACTATCATTCTTTGCTACTGTGTTTTGTGTATCCAGTCATTTCTACTGGTCTATCACTCTATTTCTTAACCAGTACCAGATATTTTTTTGACAATTACTGCTTAATAATCTGAGATCTGGTACTGCTGGACCACCTTCCTTCAGATTGTTTTTAATTAATTCCTTTCATATTCTTGATCTTTTGTTCTTCCAGATCAATACTGGATTTTAAAACTATTTTTTATAGATTTATAAAATAATTTTGGTAGTTTGATTGATATGGCACCAGATAATTAGATTAATATAGGTAGAATTGTTATTTTATTATATTGACTTGAACTATCCATGAACAATTAATATTTTCCAATTGTGCAGATTTGACTTTATTTGTGTCAAGTACTTTGTAATTGCAGTCATGTAGTTCCTGGGTTTATCTTGGAGGGTAAACTCCAAATATTTTATATTGTCTGCCATTACTCTAAATGGAATTTTTCAACCTGTCTCTTGCTGCTGGACTTTGTTAATAATATATAGAAATGCTGATAACTTATGTGGGTTTATTTTTTTATCTATCAACTTTGCTGAAGTTGTTAGCTATTTCATCTAGTTTTCAGTTGATTCTCTAGAATTCTTCAAGGATAATTATATTGTACAGTATTGAATAATAGTGTGTGATAATGGATATCCTTGCTTCATCTCTGATCTTATTGGGAATGGTTCTAACTTACCTCCATTATAGAAAATGCTTGCTGATGGGTTTTAGATAGATGCTACTTATCATTTTAAAGAAAACTCCATTTATTCTTTGCCTTCTTATGTTTTTAATAGGAATGGGTGCCATATTTTGTCAAAAAATTTTTCAGCATCTGTTGAGATAATCATATGATTTCTGCTGGTATTTTTTATTGGTATGGTCAGTTTTGTTTTCCTAATATTGAACTAACCTTTCCTTCCTAGTCTATGACCTGTATGATCACCTGGTCATAGTATATAATCCTTGTGATATATTGCTGTAATCTCTTTGCTAGAATTTTTTGCATCAATATTTATTAGGGAAAAAATTATTTTCATGTGATGCTTTATCTCCCGTCCCTTCCATATTTAAATAGACTTTTACCTGTATACTCCAATTATGCGAGAATCTCCCACCCCACCATTTGAAAACAGTGTATGTTTTTCCATCTCCCTTTCACTTCTTGTTTCCAGATCATCTAAACATTACAAAGGCACCTTTAGGCCCTTTATCTTATTTGACTCACTTTATGACCTTGGAGGAGATTAGAGCTCTGAACTAACTCTTGTATCATCCTCTTCCTCATTAGAAAATAAATGATTCATCTCTATAAAATCCTTTCTGATTATTCACTTGTGTTTACATTTTTATTTTTCCTCTTGGCTCCTTTGTATTTCAAAGTTTTTATTCAGCTCTGGCTTTTTCATTAGGAAGGCTAGAATTTTGCTTTTTAAATGATGGTCCTTTTTTTTTCTCTTATAAGATTAAGATGTACTTATTTTTTTCTAGGTAGGTTATTCTTTCTATAACTCTATCCAGGAATATGCTAGAATGAACTTTTATCAGCTCATAGGAGCCATTTATTAAATTTTCAGTGTGGGTGCATACAACTTAGAAATCACCAAATGATACAAATCAGGGTTTGATTTATTGTTTTGTTGATTTCTAGACTTAAGGAAATGTTGGAGAAAATGTAAATAGTGCAAATTAAACTTTAAACTGTACCATGTATTTTCAGAGACCCAGCTGTTAAATATCTCCCAGCACAAGCCTGCCAATATAATTTGCCTTTCTGAATATCATCTAGTGGTAGTTGCTAAAGCTTGTGTGACCTTGACTGCAGCTCCTCATTATTTGAATTCTTTCTTTTGTGACTGCTTGCAGTATTTTTTTAATCTGAAAGTTCTGTATTTTTGTCTATGATGTTTCTAGAAGTTTTCATTTTAATGGCTCTTTTAGGAGGAGTTTATTGGGTTCTTTCTATTTTCATTTTACTCTCTTGTTATAATATGGCTGGGTAATTTTCTTTCAAGATTCTTGCTGTATGATACCTAGTCTCTTTGTTGGTCATGGATTTCCGATAGTCCAGTGATTCTTAAATGAATCTCTCCCTGATCTATTGTCTGAATTAGTTGCTATTGGTATTCCATACCTTAATTTTCTTTGATTTTTGTTGATCTTTTTAAAAAAAAATTGTTTATATCATTCATTTTCACGAGATTTTGAGTTACAAATTTTCTCCCTATCTTTTCCCCTACCCACCACCTCAAAACAGTGATTTTACTGTATAACTCTTCCCCCAATCTGCTCTCTCCTATGTCCTCCCCCATTACCCCTCTGGATTTCCAGTAGGGCAGGATGGATCTTCCTACCCCAGTGCCTGTATATCTTAATTCCCTACCCCAGTTCCTGTACAACTTAGTGCACATAGTTAATAATAACAACATCTATTTTGCCCTCTGGCTCTAAAATATCAGGGCAGTTTTTCTTGAGAATTTCTTGAAGGATGCTTTTTAAGTTCTTTTTTTGATCATGGCTTTCAGGTAGCCCAATAATTTTTAAATTGTCTCTCCTGGATCTATTTTCCAGGTCAGTGTCTTTTCAAGGAGTTATTTCTCATTGCCTTCTATTTTTTCATTTGTTTGGATCTGTTTAATAGTATCTTGATTTCTCATAAAGTCATTTGCTTCCATTTGCTCCACTCTAATTCTGAAGGAATTATTCTCTTCAGCAAGCTTTTGAGATTCTTTTTCCGTCTTGCAAATTCAACTTTTTAAGACATTCTTCTACTCATTGGCTTTTTGGGCCTCTTTTGTCATTTGAATTAATCTATTTTTAAGGTGTTATTTTCTTCAGTCAGGTTGTCGACTCTTTTTTAATGATTTTCTTACATCATTCTCATTTCTCTTCCCAGTTTTTCCTCCACTTCTCTTATTTGGCTTTCAAAATCCTTCTTAAGCTCCTCTATGACTTGTAGGCAGTCTACATGTTTCTTTGAAGTTTTTGGTGTGGGAGTTCTGACTTCATTGTCTTCCTGCCATTCCATGCTTTGATCCTTTTTGACCCCAAAACAGGATTCTAGAGTTGGATTGCTGTTCTTACTTTGATTCGTTTACTTGCTCATGTTGCCACTGAATTATTTGTCCTTTTTAGCTCTGTGGAACTCTGCTTCCAGAGGGGAAAGCAGTGTCCCAAATTGCTGGGGTTTTCACAGCTGCTGGAGCTATTGGGAGGCTGCTGTTTCGCCCACCAGCTTTGGCTCACTGAAAACGCACTCCTGGACTACCACCCAAGACCACAACCTGGATCCAGGCTGCTCAACGTGAGAGCATTTACCCTCTGAATGATCTCTTGGCCCCCCTTCAGTCTGCATGCTGGGAGCTCTGAAGCAGCCATGTGTAGGTGGCTGCAGGGCTACCACTTCTGCCACTTCTTTGCCCTGGAGGTAGTTTGGCCAGACTGCTTTTCTCCCCCAGATTTAGCTGAGTTCCACTGATCTTTCACTTAGTCCTTGTTTCTTATGGCTTGATAATTCTGGAAACTTCTACAGCTGCCACTGATCCACTCTCCAGAAGGCTTCAGCTGCAGCTTGTCCTGGCCACCCAGGGACCAAGCCATGGTTTCAAGCTGGGCTGGTTTTGGCTCCCAGTACACTACTGTGAGCCCTTCCTACCTAGCTGCCTTCAGTGGGAGATGTGGGTTTCTGATGTGAGTTTTGGAGCCTAAGATTTGTTTAGAGTCATATTTTATGGGTATTTGAGATGGCTATGTGGGAGCTGCAGAACCTTGGTGCTTCTACACTGCCATCTTGGCTCTGCCCTCCTAGAGATTTTTTTAAACCCTATTTTTGTTATTCTTTTGACTTTGTTTTAATATCTCTTGTTTTCTCCTGGAGTTGTTAACTTTTGTTTGGCCCATTTTAATTTTCAGAGTTTTGTCAGTTTGGGTAGAGTTTTGTATATTTTGTGTTAAGTGGTTAATTCTCTTTCCAAGACTCTCCTCTATAATCTCATTTCTTTTGCAGTTCTCCTTCCTAAAATTCATTTTCTTTTTGACATTAAAATATTTTTTTATCTCTTACATCATGTCTTCTAGAAATTCTTATTGATTTTGTACACAGGTTGTATTTTTCTTTGACTTCTTTTTGAAGTATTTTGTAGTAACAGTGGTTGTAGGTGTTTTGGAGTTATTCTTATTTTTGAATTTTTGCCTTAAGTATTAGTGGCATTATAATAGCTCTTTATCTTTTTCATTTATTCATTCTTGGGCAACCAAGTGGCCAGTCCTGCCTCATGCGTGACTGGTTGAGTCTCAGTTCCCTCTTCCTCTGAGAATCTGTATTGGTGCTACCATGCTGAGATCCTACTCCTCATCAAAGTAATTCTCCTTCTCTAGGGACTTGAATCAAAGATTAAGGTCCTTTTTCTTACTCAGGAGCTAAGTCTGAATCCTTTATCCCTACTCTATGGATAAGGATCTTAGGACGTGAACTGTGGCCCATGTGTTCTGAAGCTCAGTCATGTGACAGTGAAAGGCTGATCCATGTAGTGTTAGGAGTCCTGAGATGCACTGTTTCCTCCTACTCCTCCATCATGGTCAATCTGTCTATCTTTTATTTTTTTAAAGTAGTATCACATACTTGTTGAAACTTTGAGTTGCAAAGGATTGTAAAGGTCATTTGTTCAATAAACCTTTCATCCAAAACTAGAGACTCTTTTATAACTTTTCTGACAGCTCCAACTTGTGTAATGCTGGGCATGAGAAAGAGTAATATATTTGGAAACAAAGGACATGGGCTTGGATCCAGGGTCTGGCACTTATTTATTACATGTATGATCTTGGACAAGTTATTTCTCCTTTCTGGGACTGCATTTTGTCATATATTTGGATTAGATGATTTCTAAAGTCCTTTCCATATCTAAAACTGTGACCCCTAATGGAGAGAGAATTCACTTGTCTGTAAGGCAGTCTGCTCCATTTGGAGGACCCTGATTCTTCAAAATTTTTATCTACATAACAAATCAAAATCTGCTTCAACCCTTTGACTGAAGTTCTGTTGCAAGTCTTCCAAATAAGAAGAGAGGGAGAGTGAACTGAGAGTTTAAACTAGAATGGTTGAGACAACAGTGACACCATGCTCAGAAATTAGGAAGTTAGGGAAAGTAGGAAATTTGAGGAGAAATGTGACAAGTTGTTTAGGACATGTAAATTTAAATTCAGCTCTTCATGTTTGGTAAAAAAAAAACATATTTTGAAAAAGAGAGAGGGAAAAATAATCATGAAATAGTGTGAGTGATTCTGCTGACTTTTTGCCACTCCACTTGCTGAGCATATCCCCTAGAGTGAATATAAGATAGAGATAGATAGCTTCATACTTTCTCATAATTTAATCATCACTCTCCATTTCCTTCCTACTACTTAGTGTGACTCTAGAATTTTTTTAATCTGAAATTTCTATTTCATTCTGTTTAAGCTGATAGAATTAATGCATCAGGTGGTGAGAGAACAACATTAATTGGTCTTACTAGCATTACTGGTCATCTAGAAAACCCCTGCTGTGGTCCCTTTGGCTTCCTTGTTCCCTGTCTTGTTTCATGGTGAAGCAAAAAGAAGAAACAATTATGTGATAATATAACCATCCTTTAATATTTATTTATTATTAACACATTTGTCAATCCCCTTCAAGATTACTTTTTTCTATAATCATTAGTTTTCCTGCCAATTAAGTCTTTATCTGTTTTTGTTTTCTTCTCTTTGAGGACGTCTGAGCTTCTACCTTTTATCAACAGCTCAGTTGGATATATAAAAAAAATACCTTCAATTGTTTCCAAAGCAACTGCCTCAGATCCATATACTCTCTGATACAGAGTGCCTTCTTCTAAAACAACCCTATCCCCTTCCAAATTATAACTGTTGGAGTATTTATGCTCCATTACGTTGATGATATAAAGAATTTTCTAGCTTAGTTTTGACTATTTACAATTTTCTCTTTACAGAGTTGGAATGGTAACTTTATAACCTACCTATTCTACTTCTTAATACAAGATAGAACTCGACTGTATAGATTTAATAATCATTTACTTGAGCGGTAATTTGCCACCAAATCACTTTGCCTGCCATTTTGCATATCTTTTGAATACGACCTTTAAAAATCTGAGGCACCTTGAGATCTCCTAATAAAGCCATATAAGTCTCTTGGGAGCCCCTTTTTCATTCTTCTGAATCATTTAATTGTAACATCAGAGTCTCTTTCTTGATAGTTTCTCATCCCTCTTGGACAAATTTGCCTTTTAGTGGGTCAAAACATGGAATTGGATCTATCTTTTATTAGAACTTTTTGAAATCTGCTTCCCTAAAGTAGATTTTATGAGTTGAAGAGAGACAGATTTAGGTTCCATAGGGGTGGAAAACAATTCTTAACAATTAAATTTAACCAAAGATAGAATGGCTCCTTAAGGTCTTCAAGAAGATTCTATGAAACTACTTGTTGGAATATGACTCAGGAAAAATATACCTTATTCAAGTGAATCAGGATAAGTCAAAGAAGCAGGGGGAAAGAAAAGTAGCAATACATATTAAGAAGATACCTGTAGGAGGAAATAAAAGAACAGTTGGGTAGAGCAGTGGTAGAAAATATTTGGGTAAATATCAATGGAGTCAGAGACAGAAGTAATATTGTTGTTGAAGTATATTATAGGTCACTCTGACAGAAAGAGAAAAGAGTTTTGGAGATGTATCACTTGTCTGTCACAGAAGCATGATAACTAGATATGTGTTGTTGCTCTCACTGCCAAAAGTAGTTTGGCTAATAAAGTCTTTCATGCCATTCTTATGGTAGAAGTAAAGAAATGTGGGTTAGATGATAGTCAAAGTAGGTAGCTTTAGAAATGAATGGTTGGGGGCGGCTAGGTGGCTCAGTGAATAGAGCACCAGCCCTGGAGTCAGGAGTACCTGAGTTCAAATCTGGCCTCAGACACTTAACACACACAAAAAAAACACTAGCCGTGTGACCTTGGGCAAGTCACTTAACCCCAATTGCCCTCCAAAAAAAAAGGCAAAAAAAAAAAAAGAAATGAATGGTTGAATGGAAAGACCCAACATGTAGTTAACAATGATACAGAATTAACTTTGAAGGAAGTCTCCATTTGGGAGGGCTATGTTCTTGGCCCTATGTTAGTTAAATTTTTTTTCAATGCTTTTAATATGGTTATAATTGCATACAAAGCAAATTTTCAGGTAAAGTAAAACTGGGAAGGATAGCTAACCCATTGGAGGTCAGGATTTGAGAAGACCTGTAAGTTTAAAATTGGACCATACATAACAAGTTTATAAAGATAAATGTAAAGTCTTATACTTTGAATACAAAACTCAATTCCACAAATATAAGGTGACAAAGTTGTGGCTTGGGAGCAGTTTTTCTCGAAATTATCTGGGAGTTTTAGTGGACTGAAAGTTCAATAAGTCAACAAAGTGATGTCAGCCAAGGAAGCTAATGTAATTTATGATCCATGAAAAGATGCACAATGTCCAGGATTGGGTAAAGGATGATCTATATTTGGAATATAGTACTCAATTCTGGGATACCGACAGAACATCCAAATGGTAACTAGTATTTTAAATGGTTGAGTTCATGCCATGAACATCAGTTGAAGGAACTAGGGATATTTATCTTGGAGAATAAAAGACTCAGTTCAGGTCACAGGGAGGACGTAATAGCAGCATTTGGGTATTTGCGTAGGTGTCAAAAGAAGATTGTGACTTACACTGTGTAGTTTTGAAGGGTAGGAATAAGAGAAGTAGGTATAAGCTAAAAAGAAGTAAATTCAGTAAAATGCTTTAATGTAAAGCATCGGTTCTCAACCTGTGGGTCATGACCTCTTTGGGGGTCGAACGTCCCTTTCACAGGGGTTGCCTAAGACCATTGGAAAACACATATTTCCAATCGTCTTAGGAACTGAGACACTGCTCCTCTATCCCTCTCCAGGCAGGTCCTCCTACATGCAAATACACCCACATACAAGTACCCAGTGTGATGACATAATTGTGCCAACCCCGTCACATACACCCCATACAAATACAGGTGTATGTGACAGGGTTGGCACCATGATGTACTTATGTGGGCCAGTCACACGTGTATTGAAAGCAGCTACTCTGTTAAAAGCAGCTACTGTGTTGAAAGCAGCAGTATTGGAGGTAAAATGACACTTTATGAATTATAATGACTGGGTAAATGTAAAATCATGTATTGTAAAATCATCAACTACTGCAAAAAAATGTCTGTACCATGAGAACTTAATTTGGATGCTGATCCATCTTTTTATAATCAGCTGTGGTTGATGTGAATACTGCTCCCTTATGATGGTAACAGTTAAAAAAAAACAACACAGGATGGTAAATCATAGGAAACTTTAATGAACTGCATTGACTGAACTACGCCATGTAGCATCTTTTGCATTATTAAAGCTATTGTTATATATTATTTTCATTAGTAAACCATCCTATGACAATGGCTCATGTAGAGAAGGATTTTTTTACAGTATGGTTTTACTTCAATAATTAGAGCAGGAATTGAGAAACCGCAATGCGTTATTTGTTGTGAAGTTCTATCAGCCAGATCTACGAAGCTGAACAAATTAAAACACTGTTTTGATAGTAAGCATCCGAGCTTTGCCAGCAAAGATACCAACTATTTTAGAAAGAAAGCTGATGGACTCAAGAAAGCCAGACTTGACACTGGTGGCAAGTACCACAAACAAAACATAGCAGCTGTTGAAGCTTCGTATTTGGCGGCACTCAGAATCGCCAGAGCTATGAAACCTCACACCATTGCTAAGGATTTACTGTTGCCAGTGGCCAAAGACATTGTTCGAGTTATGATTGGTGATGAATTGGTTACAAAATTGAGTGCAATTTCCTGATCTAATGACACTGTCCACAGAAGAATAGATGATATGTCTGCTGATATTTTTGATCAGGTAATCCAGGAAATTAATTCTGCTCCACTTCCAGTATTTAGTATTGATCTTGATGAACTACAGATGTTGCAAACTGTTCACAGTTACTGGTCTACATGAGGTATGTTAATGATGGTGACTTTAAAGATGAGTTTCTTTTTCGCAAACCTCTTGAAATGACAACTATTTCACATGATGTATTTGACACAGTTGATTAATTTCTGAGAGAGTGTAAGATCTCTTGGGAAAAGGTTTGTGGTGCTTGCGCAGATGGTGCTCCAGCTATGCTAAGATGTCGATTTGGATTTCAAAATTTGGTACTGAATGAGTCACCACAAGTCTTCGGAACTCACTGTGTAATTCTTTGGCAAATATTAGTAATGAAGACGCGGCCACAAGAGTTACAAGAAGTAATGAAAAGCATCATAAATTCTATCAATTTTGTAAAGGCAAGCACTTTAAACAGTTGACTGTTTTTGCAACTGTGCAACGAGCTGGATGTGCCAAACAACACTCTGCTCTTTCACATTGAAGTGAGATGGTTGTCGAGAGGAAAAGTTTTAAAACATGTTTTTGAGCTTCGTGATGCACTCAAAAAAACGTTTTTTAATCAGAAAGCAAGACCTCAATTTGAGGCACTTTTCAGCGATAAAAGTGAATTGCAGAAAATAGGTTGACGTCTTTGACATTTTTGACAAATAGGTTGACATCTTTGCCATCTTGAATGAGTTAAATTTATCACTGCAAGGACCAAATGCAATACGCCTCGATTTGTCTGAAAAGATCCCATCATTCCAAATGAAACTTCAGCTTTGGCAAAAAAAAAAATTAGATGAAATTAAATTTACATATTGCCTACCGTATCTGCTTTCTTTGAGGAACATGACATTGAACCAGACAAAAGGATTACGATGAGAATTTCTGTAAAAGAACACTCGCACGTGCTTGCAGATGAAATTTCATCGTACTCTCCAAATCTGCCTGACACCCCATTTGTGCTTGAGTTGATGATGTTCCTGAGACAGCACAAGAGGAACTTATTGAACTTATTAACAACAATGCAACAAGAACTGATTTCTCTAAAATGCCAGTTACACAGTTCTGGATCAAGTGTTTGCAGTCATATCCTGTTCTGTCTGAGACTGTGTTGCGCTTTCTTCCATTTCCAACAACATATCTTTGTGAAACAGTATTTTCTGGCTTGTTGGTTATCAAGTCTAAATACAGAAGTAGACTTGTTGTGGAAGATGATCTATGTTGTGCTCTTGCAAAGACTGCCCCGACAATTTCTGATCTGGTGATAAAGAAGCAGTCTCAACCTTTGCACTCACATTGACGTTTTACGCGTACTGTGGCAAAATGTAGCGATGTAGTTTACTGTTGTTATATTAAGACTGTTATCCATGCTACACCATGTTTCAAGACAAAATTTCATTTATTTGTAATTAAAAATAAATATTTCACAATATATAATTACATATTGTTTTTGTGATTAATCACTATGCTTTAATTATGTTCAATTTGTAACAATGAAAATACATCCTGCATATCAGACATTTACATTATGATTCGTAACAGTAGCAAAATTACAGTTATGAAGTAGCAACGAAAATAATTTTATGATTGGGGGTCACCACAGCATAAGGAACTGTATTGAAGGGTTGCAGCATTAGGAAGGTTGAGAACCGCTGATGTAAAGAAAAAAAAAGTTTTAACAAGAGCTATCCAGTAACAGAGAGATGGTGGGTATCCTCTCAATAGAAATTTCCATGCAGAGGCTGGATGACTACTTGTTAGTTAAAATAGAGGGGTTTCTTGTTCAGGTCTAAGTGTGACAAGATGATCTATGAAGTTCTCTCCAAATCTAAGATTCTTTGATTTATAAGATTATAGATTTAGAGCTACTGGAAAGGGAAATGGCAAACTCCCTTCCAGTACCTTAGCCAAGAAAACCCCCTGGACAGTATGGTCCATGGGATCATGAAGCGTTGAACCTGACTGAATGACTGAACAACAACAGGTTTAGAACTGAAAGAGACCTTAAAGGTCATCAAGTTTAACCCTTACACATTATATATGAAGAAATTGAAGCAAAGAGATATCAAGTGACTCACCTGTGGTGACATATCTAGCAAGTATGTGAGGTAGGATTTGATCATACCTTCCCAAAGTCAAGTCCGGTACTTTATCCATTATACCATGCTGCCTCTAATTGTTCTCTGATTGATTTAGAATCTCTTGGCATATCAAATAATTAATGTAATCATCCAGTTGAAACAAGATCAGTCACTTTTACAAAGATATGAAGTTCCAAAGTAGACTTTTTTTTTGTTAAATTAGAGAATATACATCTTAAATTATAGCAGGTAATTCATCATCATAATAGTGGATATACATAATAACTTTTACAAAATTCTGACCCTATAATAAACCAGTGAGGTAGGAGAAGAAATTTTTTTCACCCTATTTTGTTTATGTGAAAACTGAGTTTTATAGACATTGAGTGAATTGCCCAGGGTCACAAAGCAAGGACCAATCCAGGGCCCAAACCCTAGGGATTTTTTACTCCTGAATCTGACATTCTTTCTACAATGTTATTTAACCTCCCTTGGGGTGGCATGGGCTGATGCCATATCCCAGAGAGTCAGGATTTCTGTCTTCTGAATAAATAAACACCATTGGCTGCTTGGTGGTCCAGTAGATAGAGCACCTGATTTGGAATCAGGAAGACCCATCTTTCTGAGTTCAAATCTAGCCTCAGACATTTATTAGCTGTGTGACCCTGGGCCTCAGTTTGCCTGTTTTGCCTCAGTCTCCTCATTGTAAAATGAACTGGACAAGGAAATGGTAGAACCATTCCAGTATCTTTGCTAAGAAAACCCTAAATGGAATCACAAAGAATTTGACAAGACTAAAACAAGTGAACAACCACAGCAACATTGTCTATCTAGTGCCACCATCATTGCTTCTGCACCTTTACTATATCACCTGATTGTTTATTTTATTCCACCTCACCTTAATTTATCAGAGCCATTTTGTAGAAGCCACTTTAGTCTTGCCATAGCCCAGTCCGCAGTCCCAAAATAATCCAAGCCTTTTCTTTCCTTCTCTTCCTTACCCCACCCCTCTCTCAATTTGAAAAGTTATCCTTTCTTTCTTTTTTTTTCAACTTGGAGAGTGGAGGGGGACGGAGAAGTTGGCAGGTTTTGAAAGCAAATGACAGATGAAGTGTCCTTGGGAGAGTACTCCTCCCTTTGGCTTGTGGGGCACTGGGACTGAAGTAAAGTGGGAAAGTGGGTACTTAGTGCTATTTACCAAACAGGAACCTATAGAAATTCCACTCTTCCAGTTCTATGACTGGCAGAAAGAGGCATTTGTTTGTCTGCACCCGTGGTGGATTGTAGTACGCATCTGTGCACTCCCATAAAGAAAGCACTCATGCTATTATCCAAACAAATACAGTAACTGATCACACATTGATGCTTCTGAGTCAAGCACACAGTGAGCAGTCCAACTCTTTTGTAAGGAAGCTCACATGATCCTTTTGTGATGACTATGTGAGGAATTCTTTTTTTTTCTTTTTTGCAAAGAATGAAATCCTTTATATGTAATTTTAGATTTAACTGCAGCAATTTATCTGTAAAAGACTTTTGCATATATGATAGCTTCTGCACTAAAATAAGAAACAGATGTGTGTAGCTCCATTTGAGCACAAATATGTACAAGACATTCTTTCGATATGAAAATTTGCCAATGTGTGCAGTGCATCAAGAATTTTGCTTTTTATGTCTAGTTTTATTTAGTCCTTAGTAAAATATGATAAACAAGGACCCAATGAACATCTCAGCTCCTTGTCTGAAGGCAATGCTCCAGGTTGTCTTTGCAGATTGCTAAGTGGGGACAATGAAATGCAAGCTAGATATGAAGAGTTGCCCAGACAATTAGAGTGTTATTTTTTTGATGCATCTCAAAGCTAAAAGATGAAGAAATGTGTACCCAAAGATGTTCCCACTGCCTGTGTATTAATCTCATTCCATTCCAGGCAACATGCACTTATTAAGTGCCTACTATTTATCAAAGATCTTGCAAAGCACTGAGGATACAAAGATGGACCTTTCTTTCTAGAAATTTACATTTTATTGTATTGAAAAAGGATATATACACGTAGTCAAATTAAAAAATGAATAAAAAGTTATGGGTGTGTGTGTGTGTGTGTGTTTGTGTGTGTGTATAGAGTACTAACAATTACATGAATCAAGAAAGCCCTTTCAAAGAATCAATGAGAGTTGCTTCAGAGTAGCTGGTGATCTAGTTGCATAACTATTGAAGCTGAAAATTAAAAATATGATAGAGATGGAATGACAGGGACTTTTAAAAATATTGACAAAATTTAAGGTGTGGTGATATCACTTGCAGTCCTTCACCAGTGTATAAATAACTGAACTCTACACCTAGTTAGCAAAAATAACTGGTTAAACTGTGTGTGTTGATTTACCCCTATCATCCCTGTACCTGGGGTGGCTGAGACTGGTGGATGGCATGAACCCTGGAGTTCTGAACTATAGTAGGGCTGAAGTGATTCAAGGGGTCCACGTGATCTAGTACTAATTGGCCTAGCACTAATATTTGGAAGGGAGTGGGCCACCAGGCTGCACAAGGAGGGGTGAGACAGTCAAGGTTGGAAATGGAGCAGTTCAAAACTTCCGGTGGGTCAGCAGTGGGATTAGGCCACTCCCACTGCACTTTCAACCTAGGAGAAATGAGAAGATCCAGTCTCAAAAAAAAAATAGTTGAGAGGAAAATGTAGGTTGCTTCCTCCATTCGCTGTCACCTTTACTTTGTGCCCATACTATGTGAGCGCTCTTCCTGGCTTGCTTCAGCCTTTTGTACCACTTGCCCTAGGTGCAAAAAAATCTAAGTTATGACTGTTATGAAGATATTTTGCCAGCAGTAGAATTCAATACCAAAGAATAATTCACTGCAACAGTATAGTAGCTGATATTTAGCAAAGATTAAACCCTGCCTCCATCCATAAGAAATGTCATTGCTCTATTACCTTCCTAGAAAAAAAAGTTGACTAAAATTATTTTTTTCAAAATTGTTTTATGAATTTGTAGAGTCACAGTGAAGCTTTTCATCATGGGTATGCTTAAGGAATCCCTGAACCTCACCAAGTGTTCTGTTTTTATACCAATATCCTTATGAGTAAATTATTTTAAAAAAATGGGTGCAGACAGGCAGCTAGGTGGTACGGTGAATAAAGCACCAGCCCTGGAGTCAGGAGGACCTGAGTTCAAATCTGACCTCAGATACCTGACACTTAACTAGCTGTGTGACCTTGGGCAAGTCACTTAACCCCAATTGCCTTGCCTTCGCCCCTCAAAAAAAATGACTGCAGAAGCCAGTTTCTAGGATTGGTGAATTTCATTTAATCAGTATGTCTGTAATATGTCTTTCTTTGGCCTCCACTCATTAAAATGTCTCTCTTTAATTTAATCAAATAATCTGTTAGTTAACTTGTGCCAAAAAACAAAATAATAAACAAGCCAATTGGCATTTCTAGGTAATAGATGTAGTAAGAAAGAATCAGTGTCATTTCCAATAACCACGACCGCCACAACAAATAACAACATACAGAAAGGGGAGCCAAAGTTTGAGAATAGGTGTGATAGTTAAGAAATTAATTTGGTACCATTCCATTGAATTTTGAGATAGCTTCAACTTCAGCAGTGGTTGGGTTGAGTGCCATGCTAGTCAGATGATAAGGATTAATTTTCTGTGACCTATTTGCTTTAACCTTTATGTGACCTTTCTGGGTTTTTGTTTTTTTTGATACTTTTCCTTTATCCAGCCTTCCCTCTATGTTGCGCAGCCATGTATAACTTCAAAGTCATGTTCTGTATTGATACTTGCTTTTATAGCATGGCTATTCATTCCAGTACATAAAACACCATTTGTCTATAAACATTGCCCCTTAAAATGGGGGTAAAAGGAGTCATTAAAAAATTTCCTGTGTTCCCCTAAGGGGATAGATATTGGGAACAGAAGTAAGAGAGAGAACCATGACTTACACTTGCAAGACATTTTCATTTGTATCTTCATAATTAGCAAATTTGAGAGTTGTCCCCCCACAGGCTTCAGGTGAAAAGCTCTTTTAGGATCCTAAATCCCAATACCCTAAAGGAGAAATCAATAAGTAGATTTCCTTGCAGATAACTCAGCAGCCATTTTGCTGTTTACTGTTGTGTTTGGCCGACTCTCTCTGTGACCTTGTCTTTCTGTTGAGTGGTGCAAAGCAGTTTCACCAGACCGGTGCTGATGCTATTCAAAGCCCTGTGTGAACAAAACCCGGACCCAGCTCAAACATAAAAAGGACCTACCCGTATCTGACATGAATGTACATTGAGAGCATGCTCAATGGTGACTTGAAATTCAATAAATGTATCCAGATTTGCTCAGGTTTTAATGGGTGTGTTGGAGAAAAAAAAAAGAGAGAGAACACTCACAAAGACTGAAAATGGCATATAAAACCATAGCCAGACTGAGTTTGGGCCATGGATAATCAGAACAATCTGCAAAGGCTTCCCGTCTGTGGCTAATGGGATGTTTCTCCCAGCTTTGTCACCATGGCAAATACTTTATAATACACAAACATTTGCAGGCGCTGAAAATCCGCCCACTCTTGTTGAAAGATGGCCAGGTTTTGTAAAATTACATTCCAACTAGTGCTACCCTGCTGATTTTTAAGATAAGCCCTTTCTGTTTGCATTCCTCCAGTATAACAAAAGAATGGTAGAAAAAAAAAGTTTGTAAGAACATACTGGTACACAACAACATAAATATTGTGTTAAAGAAATGGGACATCGGTATGTATTTTGGTAATCATTAAAGTTGGCCAAATAGTTTATGCCTTTTTTCCTTCTCAATCAAGTCCAAGGGCCCCTCTGAAATGAAGTTATAACTCCTTCCAAGCTTTTCATCCAGCTGCTAGAGGGCAGGGTTAGAAATGTCCCTTGTGTGAGCAGAGACAAGGAACAGAGAAGCTTCCTTCCTGAGTTCTCTACTCTAGTTCAGGCTGATAAGTACAATCTATAATCTACCTTATTCCTTTCCTTTAAGAAACAAATAAACAAACAAAAAGCAATTAATATTTCAGCATGAAGCCATTTTAACTGTTGTACAATAATGCTGAAAGATTCGGAGTCAGTGTGACTTAAAAAAAAAGGCACAACAGTCTTTCCCACAAGTGGGTGGGAGAGGATAGCTCATAGTTTTTAAGTATAAACATAGGTGTGCGTTTGCCAGAGGGGGCCAGTCCAAATATTTACATGAAATCGTGATATGCAGGGAAAAGCTTAGCTGAACAGAATGCTTGGAAAAAGAAGGGAATGACAGAGTTATTAGAGTCACTAGTCATAACAACATGTTTGGTGGTGACCCATCTTTACAAGCCAGTTTTCACTGTTAGCTCAGCATCATCTTGCTGCATCATATGGTGTTTTCTCCTATCTCACTGTTTGCAGTTATTCAGTCGGGACACATCTATTAAATAACTATTATGCAAGGGAGGAATAGAAAGAATATAGAATTTAAAGCTCTGCAATACCTGCAACTAGGAATTAAGATATACAGGGGCTGTGGTAGGGAGACCCTCCCTGCCCTACCAGAAAGTTAGAGAGCAGATCAGAGGAGGGGCTCTATAGTGGGATCGCTGTTTGGGGGTTGGGGTAGGGGAAAAAATCTGTAATTCAAAAATCTCATGAAAATGAATGAGGTAAACAAGAAACAAATAAAATTTATTACATAAAAAAATAAATAAATAACTATTATGCTATAGGAACTCTGCTGGGTGCTTTAACTCTGAAGAAAGGGGAAAGACAGTTCTTGCCTTCAGTGAACTTACGTTCTATTAGGTGAGACAACACACAAAACTCTCGAAAAGCTGGGGAGATGGGGAAAGGGAGAGGGAAGGGAGAGTAGGCACCCAGGAAAATAGCATGATGACGTCCTGCAGTCAGGTGTGAAACTATAAGGTATCTGCCCTGGGTTCCCTCCTTAATGAAGGGAGGGAGAAGCCTGAAGGGTGGAGGGTAGGAAAAAGTGGAGGAAATCACTGTCAATTTTTAAGCCCTTCATTTAGTGGGAGATGACCTCAAGCTAAAGCTGTGACTATAATTGATTCTTCTGGCTAGACAACAGTGTTCTATGATAGCTAGAATGCTGGCCTTGGTGTCAGGAAGCACTGAGTTCAAATTCCACCTCAGAAATTGATTAGCTGTGTGACCCCGGGGCAATCTCTTAACCTCCCTGAGCCTCATCTTCCTCATTTGGAAAATGTAGATCACAATAACACTTTCCTTATAGGATTGTTGTGAACCTCAAATGAGATAATGTATGTAAAGCACTTTGAAAAGTTTAACAGCTAGATAAATGTCAGCCCTTCTGCTTTATGTCTCGATGGCTATAAAAATTCAATCAGAAGAGCTTCTTTGGAATCAAAAGGCACATAGGTATCTAGAGAGCAGAAGTATATGTATATATGGATTGTGAGGTGGGATCTGGGGTATGGAGAGAGGACTCACTATGGTTACAACTCACAAATCATTCAGACTAAAATCCAGGGCTTCCATTAGTTCTAGCACCAGTCATAGAAACAGCTGCCCTGCAAAAGAGCATTTTGGCTATTCACATGCAAAAGTGCAGAGCACCTGAGCCAATAATGATGCTTTTACTGAATAAAACCCTGTGTTTTAAAATATCTACATTAAGGGAACACCTAAGCTCCTCAATTTTTTCACAATAGAAGGACATTATCTTATTAGAACATGACACCTATGGCTAGCAAAAGCCACTAATGTAATGAATATTTTCTGGCGGGTGGAAGGCTTGTATCTCTCTCTCTCCCCCTCCCCCCCCTCTCTCTCTCTGCTCCCCCCTACCCTCCCCCCAAGAAAACATACATAGTGTACAAATGGACAAGTCTTTGTAAATATTTGTAATTTATTGTGTTTAAAAACTAATTTTATTGTGATCTTGCATGAAAGTTGTGCTCCTGATACTTTCTAATAAACTAAAAGCATACTCCAACCAGATCTGATTCGAGCAACATCTGGCTATTTGAGTTGCCCCCTTTTAATAGTAATTTTAACAACTCCCAAACGTGGATAGAAATATTACCTTCCACTTTGTTTAAAGTTCATTTCCTGTCTCTAGGATATTCACTGACCTTTCAATGCTGGCTATTTTGCTTTCGACTTTTCCTGTGAATCTTATTCCAGTTCTCATTGACTTCATTCCATTCTTGACCTCTTTTCCCCTCAAGAAAATTAAATGCAGTCCAAAACATGTTGGACACCAATTAGTTTTACAGCTCTTCTTACCTCCCCTCCTACCACATTCTTTAGCTTGGTCCAAGTCCAGTTTGCCTTATGTTTTTAAGAACCACAAACTCTATAGTTCAGTTGGAAAATAAGTTCCCTCTCTAGAGATTGTGTTCATTTGTATTTGTAAGATATATTTTTAAATCCCACAAGGAAACATCAGAATTTTTAAAAATGATGCTCTTAATTGCATATTTTTATTAAATTTAACTCACCGTGAGCCATGTTTGTTCCTATGGTTATTTTTCAGTAGGTCTCACTTTTTTAAAAGAAAATAAATAATATACTTTATGTCATCTTTTCCTTAGATAAGTACATTTTTTATTTAAAAAAGCAGAAGTATGTGTTTTTAATATGGCATTTTCCTCAGATAATATGCACTGTGTACATATAAATAAGACGTATTATTCCATTTTGTTTATAATCCTGGAGAAGGCAAAATATTCTGATCTTTGGGAAGAGATAATTTGTAATCTCTTTTCCCCCAGGGCAATGAAGTACATGTATAAACTTGTTTGTGTTTTTAGAAATGTCTTTCATATTTCCCTGAACTCTCCTATGACATTTTCAGTGAAAAATGGTACTACAGTTTGTTTCATCATGTTAATTGAAATGAATTATGGCAGTGCACAGAAAAGGGCCTTCTTCATTCCTAAATTAGACTTTGTAGAGTTCTCTGATCTACGTGCAATTGGATTAGGAGACTAAAATGATGCTTCAGAACCATCTTATCTGAAGTAATAAACAAAGCATATTTCTTAGCAAAAATTCACATAGATGAGAGAAAAAAGATACGTTCAATGTGGTATGTGTTCTAGTTCTTATGTTTAGGAGAGTCAACCAAGCAGCTGAATAATACATCTCACAGAATCACAGAATTGGAATTGATCTCAGAGATTGTATAGTTCAACCAGCACCTGAACAAGCATCCTTCTTATAGCCTATCTGGCAAATGGATGTTCATCCTCTCCTTAATCACCTCTACTTTGGGAGAACCCATTGCCCCTAAGGCAGCCTATTCCTCTTTTGAATATATCCCTCTTTAGGAAGTTTTCTCTTATATGAAATCTGAATTTTGAAACATCTTTCCATTGCTCTTAGTTTGACTTTCTAGAGAAATCTAAAGTTTTTACTGTGTTCTGGGCTCTCAACCCCTTTCCATCTCCTTAACACTGCATGATATTAAGCAGTGGTTTATTAAGTTATGGAATATCCATTCTGCTCTTACCCTTTCATCTGCTGCTTTCAAATGCTCAGTAAATCACTGGCTAGGAAATGTCATTTTCTTTTCTTTTTCTGTTTTATTGTACCTTGCATTACCCTGAGAAAAATGATGCCACACTGGTTTATAGTGTTTCTGTTCTAGTGCAGGGGTGGGGAACCTGTGGCTTCGAGGCTACATGTGGCCTTCTAGGTCCTCAAGTGTGGCCCTTTGATTGACTCCAAACATCACAGAAAAAAACCCACCCTACTCTTTGCCTGTACTCAAGATCTCTTATGCTGTACCATATCTTTGAACTACTTTGAGTTGGTAAATTTTGATAAAAGGTTAATAGACATAAGAATTATTTCAGAAGACACTTTTATTTCCAATCCTTATAATTAAATTAAATTCCCTGATACCTACTCTTTGTTACATGTGGAGACTTCCCATACACTCTTCTTGGATATCAAACAATCAAAATGCATTAAATAAATACCTACTTTGTGCCAGGTAGTGTGCAAAGTACTAAAGATACAAAGAATGAAATAATTAAGAATCTTAAATTCTATTAGGTGAGACAACATGACATGTATAAGCATATATAGGATAGATAAACACAAGGAAGTTAGGGAGGCAGAACATTAGCTTGCTGTTGGATATACAGATCTGTGAGTCATCTACATAGAAAAGATAATTATACCCATGGGAGCTAATGAAGTCATAGAGATAGAAAGAGAGAGAGAGAGGGAGAGAGAGAGAGAGAGAGAGAGAGAGAGAGAGAGAGAGGGAGGGAAGGAGAGGGATATCAAGAGAGTAAAGGGCCCTGTACTGAGTCTTAGGGTACACCCACAGTTACATGTCCCTTCAGACTTGGAAGTATACCAAGCTCTTTAGGGACACCACACCCTGCTCTGTCAGGCCCACCCATCAGAGCATGTTATGTGACATCCCATTGGTTCCATTCATAGTCTTTATGACTTCCCAGACCAAAACACCCTTTCCTGGCTTCTACTCACCTATATTTCTTGTTTCCTCTGTTAGAATATAATCTCTTTGAAGGAAGAGACTGTCTCTCCTTTGTACTTATATGCCCAGAAGGAAGCACAATGCCCTGTGCTTAGTAAAGCACTTAACATATTCTTTTCATTCATCCATTTATTCTTTCTTGACATTGTACCAGTAGCACACAAGCCTTAGCAGGCTCTACCAAGAAAAGTATGGCGCAGAGATGGACACTATGTCTTTTGAGGACCGGTATTGTGAAGTTCATCACTGAAAGAGAGGAGTAGCTACCTGATGATATGTTTACAGTCACATCAGCTCAGGAGGACATCTGCTAAGGCAGAGAGGGGTTGTGACCTGCATCAGTGTTGTTTCTTGAAACATTGTAGGACATCCCTTGCTAATACCGCTTATGTGATTAATCAGTCTCCTGTACTTGTGCAATGGCTGGTCCTAAATACGGGAGTTGCTGTAATCAAATACTTTGACTTTAGGTCATTCTGTGTGCACTGGACTCTAGAATCTGGGAAGGCTGGAGCTGGGGAAAAGAGGGCAAGGGAAAAATGATGGCAGGAAAATCACCTGCCAGCCTTGGAAACTCTGCTTTTCCATCTAACGTCTTGGGGATTTTCCTAGTCTACTTCATCAAAGTGGAACTCATCTATATCCTGGTACTCTTCATATCTTATGGCAGTGAAGATTATTGGATTAGAGATATAGCATTGGAGGAGACCTTAGGGAACTTCTAGTCTGACTACCTGATTTTCAGATGAGGAAACTCAAGACCAGGGAGAATGAATGACTTGCCCAAGATGACACAGATCCTAAATGTCAGAGGTAAGATTTGAACTCAAGTCTTTTGACTCTATAATCAATGTTCTTTCCATTCTTCTAAGACAAAGAGAAGAAAAAGGAAAAAGAACTGAAAATCTCATAGAAGGTATGCCAAGAGTTTCTTCTGGCTCCTCTACTTTCATCCATACCAGTAAATAATTACAAAATATGTATTTGGAAAAGTAGGAGGGAAATATATCTTTTTTCCTTTTGATTAGAGAGCCCTCAATGATTACTTCAGGGCCCCTCTTTCTAAGCCTTATTCTGTCAATTGCTCTCTCACCATCATTATTCTTTTGGAGATTAATACAAGCAATGAATTAATACTATTCTTGGAATGTTGAAATAATGAAACAAATGATAAGCATTCAGAATGAGTAGTGTTTTCCCAAGATATTGAGTTTTCTTCTTTTTTTACAGCAGTGGGAAGGTAGGGAGAATGAGATTTTAAAGCTATAGTGATCTAGCTAAAATTTATGCCACTATTCTTGCCTGCTTTTCCAGAAGTAAAGCTAATTAACATAATTAACACATTTTTCAGGCCAATAATCCACACAAATATTAACAAAAACCCTCTCTTAAGAAAAGCTCAAATGGGGCTCAGTCATTCTATTTCTGCATGAGGAGGCAATATTATGAAGGAATGTGAAATCCTTTAATTAGACACAATTTAAAAGCCAGACAGAAAATTGAGATGCTGAGAATTATACCTAGAAAAGCAATATTCTGTACTCAAGAGTGTCAGACAATACACCACATGCAGATGCATGTTGTACAGTGCATTAAAAGTATCTCATCTCACCAAAATATGGCACTATTCTAACCACATTAAGAGATACTGTGATCACAACAAGATACATCTCTAGATTGATATTAAAAGAAAAAGCCTACTTTAAGTGGATGCTACTAACCAATTAAGGAAGAAAGAAACCCTGTTTCTCATTCCGGTGCCTTATTTGTGAGTGAATTGAAGCCTTACTGATAGTTAGATAAGAGATGCTATATCTAGAAGGAAGCTAAGGTGAATCATGGTTATTGCTGTATACATTTTGAGATGTAAATGATTTCTGCATGCAAACTGTCTTCTGGCTAGATACAGTGAAGTATGTGTGAGAGACAGAGTGCTCACCTAGGAATTAGGAATCTAGCAGTCTCATGCTGTATCTCTCCCTTATTATTAATCAATTCAACCAACATCTATTAAGCACCTACTATGTGCTGGATGCTGGCAAAAGGGAAAATTCCTGTGCCTCAAGGAGGTGATATTTGTTTAGGAAAGGCAATATATACATATATAGATATTCCATAGATATAAAGTAATATTTTGCTCGGGGTTGAACAAGGAAACTGGGTAGGGGCTGGATTATGAAAAATTTTATGTAGAAGGTAGAGCTTAAGCTGAATCTTGAGGGGAACTAGAGCTTCTGCAAGAGGGATGTAAGGAGTGCGTACAACCCAGGCAAAGAGGACATCCTGGGCAAGGGTGCAAAGATAAGAGGTAGAATGTTGCATGGGAGAAACAGCAAAAAAGGTGAATTAAGGGGCAGCTAGGTGACACAGTGAATAGAACACTGGCCCTGGAGTCAGGAGGACCTCAGTTCAAATCCAGCCTCAGACACTTAACACTTGCTAGCCATGTGACCTTGGACAAGTCAGTTAACCCCAACTGTCCTGCCTTCCCCCTCCAAAAAGCAAAAAAAAAAGGGGGAGTTAAGGTGGTATTATTATTATTATTCACCCCATATGTGAATGATAATAGCTAGCATTTGCATAGCTCTTCAAATTTTGCGAAATGTTTTATATATAATAATTAATTTGTTCTCAAAGCAACCCTTTGAAGACAGTGCCATTTCTTTAATTTACAGAAACTGACCCTTGCCTACGGTCACATGGCTAGTCCATTTCTGAGGCAGGATTGGAGCTCAGGTCTTCCTGGTTCCAATTTCAGTGCCCTATGTACTGTACCACGTAGATGACTCTTAAGGGAGTGTAGAGTGTAATAAAGCCAGGAAAGTAGGTTTGGGTCAGTTTATGAATGACAAAAGGAGGAGTTCATTTTCTTCTATTTTTTTTCACTCTGAATTTATTTATTTATTTTCTTCTTTACATCACTCATTTCCACAAGATTTTGAATTACAATTTTTATCCCCATCTTTCCCCTACCCCCACCCCAAAACAGTGAACCCACATAAAGCCCCTCCCCTAATCTGCTCCCATCTATGTCCTCCCTCATACCCCCTCTAACTTTGCAGTAGGACAGGATGGTTCTCCCTACCCCAGTGCCTGTATATCTTAATTCCCAGTTGCATGTAGTTAATAATATATATATATATATATACATATACACACACACAAACATATTTTAAACATTTGATTATAGAACTTTAAATTCT
>CM053596.1:168312801-168341868 GCA_028646575.1 Pseudocheirus occidentalis
AAATCTTCAGATTAGTCCAATTTTACCCACACCCTCTTTCTGTGTACATCCCTTTTAAGTGTCACAACACTTATACAAATTTCAGTATTGACAGGTTTCTGCTTCTCATAAAGGAATGTAAATAGTTTGCTCTTGTTGAGTCCCAAGTTATGTGCATATGTGAGCATCTGTGTGTGTATGTGTATGTGTGAGTGTGTGTTTTCCTTGTTTACCTTTTTATGTCTTTCTTGGATCTTATAAATAGAGATTGAATTTTCCATTGAGCTCAGGCTTTTTCATAAGGAAAGTATGGAAGTCCTTTATTTCACTAAATGACCATCTCCTTGCCTGAAAGAATATTGTCAGTCTTGCTGGGTAGTTGATCCTTGGTTGCAGTCCTAGCTCTTCTGCTTTACGAAATATCACATTCCATTCCCTCTGATCTTTTATTGTAGCCGGTGCTAAATCCTGTGTAATCCTGACTGTAGTTCCACAATATTTGAATTGTTTCTTTTTGCCTACATTCAGTATTTTCTCCTTGACCATGTAGCTCTGGAATTTGGATACTATATTTCTTGGAGTTTCCAATTTGGCATCTCTTTCAGGAGGAGACTGGTGAATTCTTTCAATAACTATTTCTCCTTCTGATTCTAGGACATCAGGAGAGTTTTCTTTGAGAATCTCTTGGAGGATGCTGTTCAGGCTAATTTTTTCATCATGACTTTCTGGTAGTCCAATAATTCTTAGGTTGTCTCTCTTGGATCTGTTTTCCAGGTCAGTTGTTTTTCAAGTGAGATATTTTGCACTTTCTTCTAATTTTCAATCTTTATGTTTTGTTTGACTGACTCTTGTTGCATCATAGAGTCCTTGGCTTCAATTTGTCTGATTCTAATTTTTAGTGAATTATTTTCCTCAATTAATTTCTGGAGTTCTTCCATGTGTTAATTTTTTCATTTTTAGAGAGGTATTTTGTCTGGTTAGATTTTGGACCTCCTGTCCTAGTTCTCCAATTTTACTTTTTAAAGATTAGTTTTCTTCAGTGAGATTTTTTTTTCCAATTTGGTCACTATAGATTTAAATTTATCTCCTACGTCTCTAATTTCATTTTTAAAATCTCTTTTGAGATCCTTGAAAAAGGATTTTTGGGCTTGAGACCAATTCACATTTCCTTCTGTGGTCTCCAGTGTGAGTATAGAGTCTGTGTTGCCTTCTGAATTTGGTTGTTCTTGCTCACTGTAAAAAGATGTGATGGTCCTAGCCTTTGCACTTTCCTTCTTCCCCATTGTTAGTGCCTGTGTCCTGGATTTTTAGAGTGGATATCCACTTCTGGGTGTTGAAGTATTGAGCTTCTCAGGCTGGGAGGTAGGGGTTTGGTAGCTGTAGGCTCTGAGTGTGTAGACTGAGGCCAAGACCAGGACCCTCAGTGATTCCCCTGAGTTACCCTGAGGCTTACAGAGTAACCTATGGGGTGGGGTGGTCTGGCTCCTTCAGGTTTCTGTGTCTGTGTCTCTGGGCTACAGCTCAGGCAGGCTCAACAGCGGGAGACCAGACAGAGAGGCAGGGCTGCCCTTTGCTGATTGGCTGGGTGGTGCTAAAGTGCACCTGGGCTCTCATTGTTAGGGCCTGCTGGCTCCACCCTCCTGGGCTTAGGCTCTATACTGTCTTCCTTCCCCTTTCTTCAGCAACGCCCAAGCCTAAGGGTATTTCTACTAATTCAAGATTTTACTCTGGTGGGGAATTTAACTCTGAACTTTTATGGGTCAGGGAGGGGGGAGTCAGAGCAACTAAACTTTATTCCTCCATCTTTGCTTCTGGAAGTTTGGGTATATAATTTTAAACATCCAAGTTGCCCCAGGGAAAGCTGCTGACTCTGTTGTGGGTCCTGAATTTTTTCCTACCCCATTCGATGATCCTCTGTCCTGTGCTGAGACAGCTGTAAATCCCTCTGGCTGGGTGAGTCTGCTGGCTGGGGCTTCTTCTCAGTCTGCTGTCCTCTACTCTCAGATCCACGCTGGTGCGGCTCCTGTGTGCTCTGCGTTCTCCTTGCCCAGACCTGAGCAGGCACTTTCCTGGGCTGGGAATCTGCCACAGTCCATCTCCCACTGGGTTCTGTCACTCTTAAATCCATTCAAATTCACTTTTTAGTCTTCAGTTTCAGAATTGTTGGAGGATCTTGGAAAAGCTACTGTTTCCTTTTGTGTAGCTATTTTCAAGATATTTCTAGGGACCTGTTATAAATTTTCAGTTTTCTAGGTGGCACAATCTGAGGAGAGGTGTTCACTTCTCTCTTGGCCTATGCTCTCATCGATGAGTGATCACAAGTACTCTTTTCTGCCATGGAACTATGAGAAGGGTTCCCTCTCCATTGCTGCCACAAGCTCTGCTATGCCAGTCCCGCTCCTCAACTAGGACTGCCACTCAGGATTGTGACCCAGATCCAAGTATGGGCAGAGCAACAGAGTCCTGCCACAGTGCCTGCAAAGAGACCTCTATAATCTCCTGACCAGTTGTTTGATTGCCTTACTGTTTGTGAACTGAGAGCTCCAGAAACAGCTGCTGAAGCATGCTCCTGGTTTGCTGGGCCCACGGCTGCTTTGGGACCAGGGCTGGACTGTTCTCTCTTACCCAGGTCTGTAAGACCTTTGCTATTCACCTCCTAAGTTGTCTTTGTCATTTGTGGATTTAGAAGTCTGGAAACTGCTACAATTACCAGTGATTGAGTCCCTTGAGGCCTGCTCAGGGTTTTCTGGGGCCCTGTCTGTGCTGGCATGGCCTGCACTGTATTGCACTCTTCTCTCAGCCTGGTGCAGCAGACCTTTCCTGTTGAACTTCCAGGTTGTCTTGGGCTGGAGATTTGTTTCATTCTGTCTTTTGTGTGGGTTATGCTGCTCTAGCGTTTGTCCAGAGTAATTTTTACAGTTAATTAGAGGGGTTTGAGGGAGAGCTCAGTGAGTCCCTGCTTTTACTCTGCCATCTTGACTCCATCTCCCGCAATTTTTTGAGATCAACAATTCCACTTTAAAAGAAGTCAGTTTTAGTTTGGAGAGAGTAAATGGGAACCCTGTAATTTCTCCAAATATCATGTCTCTTAGGAAAAGGGAAGGGGAACCACACCAAAAGACAGAGAGTATCTTCAGTTTTCTGATTATCCAAGTCTATACTGATTTATGATTTCTATGAAGATACTTTAGCCTTTTCCGGAGAAGCCTTTAGCCATTTCCCCTCTGCAACTAAGCTGAATGGTTTTTTAAAAAAAAAGTAATTAATGATCTCCTTATCAGGAAATGAGTGTCACAGCATTGACAAGTCTGGAGAAAAAAATTCTGAGTAGTGCTTCATTTGTCCCTCAGTTCTAACAAAGTTTAAGAAATACTTTTAGAATTCATTAGTTATGGGGCAGCTAGGTGGTGCAGTGAATGGAGCATCAGCCCTGAAGTCAGGAGGACCTCAGTTCATATCCGGCCTCAGACACTTAACACAAAAACTAGCCATGTGACCTTGGACAAGTCACTTAACCCCCACTGCCCTCCAAAAAGCAAAAAAAAAAAAAAGAATTCATTAGTTATATACTTGAAGTCTATGCTGCCCTGCACAAAACTGTTATTAGTATGTTCCCCCTAAGTTACAAATCATTATTAGCCATTATAATACTACCCTAAGAATCAGCATTTGGTAGAAATGTATTCCTCTTAGTTGCTTGTGTCTATCAACTCTTATATTAAAAAAAATCACTGGTCTCTTGGAAAAAAGAGTGTGGCAAAAGGGAAGGCCATCAGAAGTCTGTCCCCCTACCCAGAACAGATTTTTAGTCAATAGTATCTGCTTGTTTTATGCTCATTTTATTTCTGGTCTCCCCCAAAGCCTGAATATAAAGAACATATAAAAAGATGAAAAATCCTCAATCAACTTTAAAACCTTTTCCTTCCTATTCAAATATCTGTCTCAATCTACCACCTTAATGCAGACAGGAATTCAAATGAGCTCCCCATAATGCCAACACCCCAGGAAATAGCTGAGGCAGGAGGAAAAGAGGTATAATGACAAGCAGAGTTCCTCATACTGTTACATAGCAACCATGCCCCACTCTGAGTCTTGGCTTTCCCACCCAGCCCAGGTCATTTGTTTGGTTACAAAAGCTCAGTACCAGGCTTCCCTCCACACATGAAGCTTCTCTGAATGCAGCCTTATCCTAAACTCCAGAATCCCCTTTTCTGATTAATCTGGTGGATGTGGTAGATTTTATTTCCAGGGCACTTAATTATTTTATTAGGAAGTAGGATGGATTTGGACTCAATCAAGAGTTATTTATCAAGTCCTTATTATGTCCTAGGCACTTTGCTTAGTGTTAGGGTTGAAATTACAAAACAAAAAATAATCTTTACTCACAAAGAACTTTCATTCTAATGGGAGGACAGTAGGTCCATATAAAATATATAGAGAATCAATATAAAGTCAGTAAATGCCAGTGCATACAAATTAGTTAAATATAAAGTAGTTTGGAAGGCAGAACACTGATACTTGGGAGGCAGAATTAGAAAAAAAATTTGAAAATGGTATTTGAGGCATAATACCAAAAAACATCATTAGCGATACATGAAAAAAGATAGTCAATCTAATTTTTAAAAGTGCTAAAGGTAGCCATCTCTTGGGGTGGGAGAGAGAAGAAAAAAGAGGACACAAATTTACATGATAACATTATTATACTTTTAAAAAGAATAGCAAGTTGTACATAAAAGATTTGCAATTTCATGGGCAATCATCTTTTTTATTATGCTGTGTTAGGGAAATACTTGTTTCATCCTATAAATTTAAAATAAAATAATTTAATGTTTTTAAAGTGATAGCATAGTTTTAATAGATGTTAAATTGATTGCACCTGGCTGCCAGAGCGAGTCGTGTAGGCTGCACCTCTGGGTCTTAGGGCTAGAGGTCATGGTGGACAGGTGTAATCAAGTAGGACTGGGGTAGGGGTAGTACAGACAGACCAGCCCTTCTGCACTTACTTGTTCTACTGCGCTTGAAGACGTAACATTAAATCTGAGTCTGTATCTTAACAAAGATCTGAAGTTTGCTTGTGGAAGTCAGTATGGTAAGTTTGTGGCTTGTGAGGTTCTGTGCAGTGCTGCTGTTTTCTACATTCTCACTATTTCTTATAGAAGAAATCATGCAAAAGCAAACTCAAAATTCGAGTAATGTTCTAAATATTCCTAACTAAAGCTGTCATATTGAAATAAATTTATGTTGTTAAAACATATGTAATAGCAGGACTAACTGCATGCATATATGTATGTATTGCAGTAAATCTCAGTCTCAGAGGGAAGACACTGGTGTTAAGAGCTACTGGGAATTAAACATAATAATTACAATACTTACATTAAAATACAATAAAAATTTTTAAAAAGAGGTAATGAGAAAGGCTTCTTTTTTTAAAAAGCATTTAACATATATGAAATATCAGTCTTGATGTATACCTTTGGAACTACAAAACAGAACATAACGGATTTGAAAGGGATCCTAACAAGAAACCTAGACAATATTAATAAAATATAGGGCACATCACCCAAAGGTTGCTATAAAGACTAGTATTCCTTCACTAAAAAGGAGGAAGAAGATTGACAAATACTCTGAAAACATTTGACGAATTTGTAAAAAAAATTTTTTTTAGGTTTGTGCCAATGCATTTTTAAAAAATTAATAAATTTTTTTGTTTACATCACTCATTTCCATGAGATTTTGAGTTACAAATTTTCTCCCCATCTTTCCTCTACCCACCACCCCAAAACAGTGATCCTACTGTATAGCCCCTGCCCCAATCTTCTCTCTCCTATGTCCTCCCCTATCACTCCTCTGACTTTCCAGTACAGCAGGATAGGTCTCCCTACCCCAGTGCCTGTATATCTTAATTCCAAGTTGCATGTAGTTAATAATAATATATATGTATATAAATATACATATATACATATACATATATTTTAAACATTTGATTATAGAACTTTAAATTCTAGATTCTTTCCCTTCCTTCCTCATCACCCACTCCCACTGGAAGGAGTAGCAATTCAATACATGCTATACATGTGTAATTATGCAGAACATCTCCACAGTAGACATATTATGAGAGACTGATTATATGTCCCTCCTTCCTATCCTGCCCCACCTTGTTCTATTCTCTACCCTATCCCTGTCCCTTTACAGAAGTGAGTGCTTCTAGCAACCCTCCCCCCCACCCTGCCCTCCCTTCCATCATCCCACCTCTCATCCCCATCCCCCCTACTCTCCTGTGTGGCAAGATACCCGATTTAGAGTGTATGTCATTCCTTCCCTAAGCCAAATTCAATGAGAATGAGGTTGGCCCTTTCCCTTTTGCCTTCCTGTTCTTCCCTTCCACTGTAACAATTATCCCTTGCCTCTTGTATATGAGATGATTAACCCCATTCTGTCTCTCCCTGTCTCCTCTCATTCTGATCCCCTCCCACCTCAGAATTTCATCTTTTAAAGTATTGTCCCTTTCTATTTAATTGATTCTGTGCCCTCTATGTACACATATATACACATACTCAGATATATGTTCCTATGCAAATATAAACCCTCCTTTATAGACATATGTGTATGTATACTTATATACACATTTGTGTTCCCTTCACCTATCCTCACCTATCCTTATAAGTTACAATTATTGTTTTTCCATGTTGGCAGGTAAATATTTCAACTCTGATAAGTTCCTTATGATTTCTTTTCCATATTTACCTTCTTATGCTTCTTGTATTTGAGTGTCAAATTTTCTTTTCAGTTCTACTTTTTTCAGCAAGAATGTTTGAAAGTCCTCCACCTCACTGAATGACCGCATTTTCCCCTGTATATGTATTTCTGTTTGTATTTTCTCTGAACTTAAGGGTGCTGACTTTTCCCCCTGACGTAACTAAATGATATATTTGATTAAACTAAGATTGTTAACCCCTTTTGAGCTGTTTCCTTTAGAAAAGCAAATCAAAGAACCTGTGCTAGCAGCTGTCCTTGGTATACTAGGGTGCTTGCTGCTATAAAAAGTAGGCTAAATGTGAACATGTGTGAAAATACAGGAGTTTACTTTGTAAAAGAGAAAGGCCACCATGAGAAGTGGGGTAAAGAAAGGCATAGGGGGGAAGCATCTTAATGGAGTGAGATGAACAAATAAAGGAGAAAAGTAAGCTCTTTACAAATGTTCCAAATGTTCCCAATTTTTTTTCCAGTGAAATAAGAGGCAAGATTTTTAGATGAGAGGATGGAGGTGGGAAAGGCATACCATAAGAGGCTTGAAAAGGAATAAAACAGGTAGGAAAAGCTGCTATTGTAAATGGGATAGTGATTTGATTAGGGATGAGTAACAAGATTGCCTTGCTATATGAAGGCACAGTTGAGTTTATATAACATAAGTTTGTAGCGGACCCAATTAGCACAGTTTTGTTATATTCTCTAGTTTATTCAGCAGCATGAGAATATGAGCAAAGGCAGTAAATGGTGGGGGTAACATAAAGTTAGTGCTTGGACATAATTGTAAATAGGATAAGGGGGCAAGGTACTCTAGGGTAGTGTATAGAGTTGAATTGGTTTACCAAGGGATCAAGATGGGGAATGGAGGAGAAAAGAGTCAATGCCGAGATGATGCCCTGAGGAATAATGGAAAGTCTAGAGTGAGTGGAGATCACAAGGAGGACAAAGATCAGAGTTAGGAGTCATAAGTCAGAGAGATATTTCAGACTTCATGTACATGAATGCTGTGTATTTTGGGGTGTTTCAGGATCAACAATATGCCATTTTGTATTTAGCAAAGATAGGAAATGTGTAAACTGAAAAACTGGGAGGTTACAGTGTTTGAAGGAATATCAGTGTGCATACTGAAGTCTTCTAGTATAAGAGTAAAATTTGGGGAGGAGAGAAAGATGATAAGCCTGTCACTAAACTCATTGAGGAAGGAAGGAGAGTTTCCTAGGGGTTAATAGATGACAGCTACCAGGATCTCATTTGGGTGATAAATATAGGCTGAATGAGATTTCAAAGGAGGATTGAATTTTGAGTGATGGTGGTAGACAGAAGGTCTGGAGGTGATAAAATCAGTGAGTTCAGAGGTATGTGTGTGCAATCAATATAGTGTCCCCAGTGAGCTGATAGTCCTGCTGTATCCTAACCAGGTTAGAGATAACCTAAAGTATATTCTGTTTGAGGTCCAACCTTTCAGGACGGCATATTTATTCTACCTACAGGATTTTAATCTTCACTAACATTTCCATCCCACTAGTTCAGACTTTCATTGCTTCTCACCTGGAATACTGAGATATTTTAGTTTCTCCCCTCTCCAATCCATCTTTCATAAAACTAAAAACAGATCTTCTAATCTAAAGATGTAATCATGGTTTTTTCCAGCTCAAAAACCTTTGGAGACTACTTATTGCTCCTAGATTAAAATGTATACTCCTTGTTCCGGCATGTAAGGTCCTCCACACACTACTTCCATTCTACCTTTCCAGCTTTCTTTTATTCCACTCCCTTTTACCCAGTCTTTTTCTAGAAAGGATCAGAGATTTAGAACTAGAAAGGTTCTTGGAAATCAAGTCTCTCTCTCCTTATAGTAAAATGAAGATGCATTTCATCTTGAGAATGAACCACAAAATGTAATGGTTTTCACAAAGTCACTTAGCTAGTAAATGCCTGATATGGGATTTGAACCCAGGTCTCCCCTCCAAGTATGGAATTTTATCAACAACTCTCTCACCTGCATTCCCAAAGGCTTTGACTTATGCCTGGGTGCCTGGAACATGTTCACTCCACTTCTTTAACTATTGGAATCCTTCTCTTCCTTCAAGATTTAGCTTTGGTCCTATATGCTTCATGAAATAAACTTTCCCTGATCAGATCAAAGTGATTTCTTCCTTCTCTTTCCTCTACCTCTTTATATCTCTTATTTGTTCTAATTCCTTGCATCATAAATGTTTGCGTAGGTGCTCAGTTTTCCTTATTACATTTAAGGTCATTGGGTATTCAAGGAGGACTAGCACCTCTGGTATGAGAGTTTGCTGAGCTCTTCCCAGGGCTGCTCATCCACCTTGGCATACACCTGGCACTTAACTCTTACCTCTGGAAGCCATAGCAGCCACACTCAGGTAAACTGTCTTGTCAGACAGGCTAACCCAAGTTGAGGGTAGCTAAGAGGTTTCAAACCCATTGGTGAGTTAAGGGGATGTATACCCCAAGCACGTGAAGACTTCCTGCAGTGGAATGTGCAGATGAGAAAAATGTGTTCCAATGGCCAGTTGAAACAGGTTGCTGTGGAGCCCTTAGAGTTTGGTCAGACATTGAAGACACTGATGTCATCCACTGTTTTCCAGATCACTACAAGTCATCTTGACTTTTTTTTTTTGACATTGGATTTTGAGAACTGTGGAAGAGAAAGTGAGGCTGATGACTTCGTGCAACTCTGCCTCATGTAAATCCAACTCATGCACAGCTCAAGACATCACCCTGTGATGTCATTTAAGCTTCTTTGAAAAGGAAGCACAAACAGCAGCAACAACAAGAGCAATGGTAAGGTCATTGAAAGCAGAGATTGTGTTATTTTTTATCTTTGTAACCTTAGTTCCTAGAACATTGATTTACATAAAGTAAGTATTTAATGTTTGTTGAATTGAATGGATAGTGACAATAACTTAGTCTGACAGTGGAATATGTTGAAGAGATGAAGAAAAAAGAAGAGATTAGGGCTTTGGAAAAGTGGAATGGCTTGCTTTATGAGGTGGTAGGTTTCCCACTCATCAGGGGCTTATTTGTCTTTTGTTTTTTAGCAGAGACTAGCTAAAATCTTGTTGTTGATGCTATGAAAGGGTCAGGTAAGGATTAGATCTGATTACTTCTGAGGTCCCTTCAAACTGAAATTCTATGAATTCCGGGGAGATCAGCAACAGTGGTAGTAATTGTTAACAAGAGTGGCAGTGCAGGTCATTAAAAATGAGGATGAGGGTGTCATTCAACAGTCACTCTTGCCACTCACACACAAAAAGAGAGTCAACAATAATGATATAAAAGTTAGAATAGTTCTGTGGGGATGGGAGTGGTAAGAGTCACTGGTACTAAACTTTGCTGCAAGGAAAATTTTTCTATAATTGATTCTTCTGAAAGCATTCTAAATGAGATAATATTGGTGTGGTGATGCCAACACTGCTAAACTCAGGCCACACAAGAAGTTAAATGGTTTTAGGAAAATTGCCTTAAGGTAAATAACTGTGCTTCCATCAAAGACACAGTAATCTCTTTTCTTCAGTTTCAACACAAAAAAAGATGCTAGTATGTTCGTTTAACCAATATATATCACGGGTCTTCTCTGCATACTACATAAATTACCATGTTGGATGCTAGAAGATATAAATATGTAGGTGATACAAACCCTGTTCTAAGCGTGCATATGATCTAGAGGGAGAAAGATGCGGGCACAAATTACTTGGATATAGAGGAGACTGAGATAAGATCAAGGAAGTTCTATGAGAAATTTGAGAATTGTTTCCTTTGTGGGAGTGTGGTGGTGGTGGGGCATCAAGGAAGACTTAATGGAGGAAGCAATAATTGTTTTTAGCACTGAAGAAAGGCAAAGCTTTTTAACAGATTGCATGAAAAAAACTTATCCAGGACATAAGAACAGTATGAGGAAAGCATGGGCATAGAAAAGAGTACCATAAGAACAGAGGATGGACAGTACTCTATCCAGTTTGCCTAGTGTGTAGAGTACATGAAGGAGAATTGCATGAAATGTCTGGAAAAGTTGGATAGAACCAGATTGTAAAAGGTCTTGAAGGTCAGAATCAAAACTTTATACTTTATTTGGTAGGCACTAGGGAGCCACTGAAGATTTTAGAGTAGAGGAATGACAAGATCAGAGGAATTACTTATGAAGCTTATTTATACTTAGAAGTCACTGACTTCGTGAATGTCAGATGAGCAACCTAAATTGAGGGAATCCATACTGTATGTAACATATGTGTGTGTTCTAGGAAGGTTTTTGCCTAGGAAGAAAAACAAGGTTAGAGTAAGCAGTAATTGAAAAGTTAAGGAATAATGAATCAGGTGCTGAATTATAGCAGGGAATATAAATTTTTTCATAAAATAGCTTTGGGGGTACTACTTATACTGTTCTTCCATGTTGATGCTTAGCTTTTTTTTTTTAATAAAGGGTTATATTTTCCTATAAAGTGAAAAGATGATTGAGTGGAAAAGTGTGATGATCTGTCTTTTAGGTAACCATGCCTCTGGAAAACCTAACTGGACTTAAGGACCATAAATCAAATCACCACTTTATAAGCAAAGTGTCTAAGAGGAAATTAACAGCCAAACTTGAGAATAGAAATCTATACATTGACAATAAAGTTACAGATGGTGAAAATCCTAATGAATTATTGAAGTACCAGAACAATAATACATCATTGTTAGGGAAACCATTTTGATTTGAGGAATTTGTTCTTTTTGCTAATGCTGATTCCATTAATCAAAGCAACCTGCTCTTAACAAGAATGATCAGTTTCTTGTTTAAGGAAGAACAAGTCTATGATGTCTTGGCCCTAATAGGTTGGTAGTGATTAAGGACAAATGTAAGACATTCTATGGATTTTTCATCAAAGGTTGTCAAAGGGTACCATTAATTTCTCTACTAAAGAAATAGTCCCTATGTAGCATTTAATTCAGAAAAAAACCCTGTGATTTCTGGTATCTGTTTAAGCCATAGGACTGAAGAATACAACCAGAATGATATCCAATTAGAACATCAAACTTTATATGCCCAACACCTCTCCCCCCTCCCAAAAAAACCCCTCTTGATACAGTTTTAAAGGTAGTAGGAGAAATACTTTGAGGGAAAAAAATCTAGATATGTTATCTAGAATTTTACCATAAAAGTATAATATTATAATGATATTGTGAGGGAAGCTAGGTGGCATAGTGGATAGAGTGCTGGACCTGGAGTCAGGAAGTCCTGAGTTAAAATCTGAACTCAGACATTTACTAGCAGCATGTGACCCTGAGCAAGTCACTTAATCCAATTTGCCTCAATTTCTGCTTTTGTAAAATTAGCTGGAGATGAAAGGACAAACCATTTTATTATCTCTGACAAGAAAACCCCAAATGGGGTCACAAAAAATTGGACACAACTAAAACAACTCCACAACAGCAACAGCATTAAAATATCATGACAACCCAAATGAAGCTTAATTTTGACTCCATATTGTACGGGTCCATGAGCTTTCATAGGGAAAAGAATGATATCTTTATTTCAGTATCACTGGATTCCTTTGTATTCGATATCATGAATTCTTTTGTAATTTATATATTTTGTTTTATGCATTTAAAAACATTATTCTGTGAAAGGATCTATAGACTTCATCAGACCAAAAGGGTCCATCACACACACACACACACACACACACACACACACACACACACCCATGCACCATGCACACACAGTAAGAACCCTTATTTCAAAAAGAAATTTTCTTTCACTTATATTTGTCTAATTTTTATGAGTATCTATGAAAATAGATGTAATAAACATGAAGAGTAATGAACCATATATTTTCTTTCTCATATATGAGTTCTTGGTAAAATTCTGCTATAATTAGAATAAAAATATTTTATTTTTAAATTATAACGAACAAATTCTAAGAAGAGTCTCCCACCCCCATTTTCTCTGTTCACAGTCAAAGTGGTTTTCTAAATATGTAGCACAAGACATACTAAGTAAGAGGCTAAAGAAAAAAGGCTGGTCCAGGTCCATGAACAACATAAATAATAATACATTCATATAACTGTCATATATAAATGTTTTATGTGGTAGAATGTTATTCAGCCTAATTATTTTTCTCACTTTGCAACATTACTGTGAAAGAGTTAACATTACCCCTGCATTAGAGCTTGCAAAAATTAAAGCATAGATAATGACTTTGTTTAACCAAGTGAGAAATAGTGAATAACTCAGGACACCCTGCTCTAGCCACCTGCTCCCTGCATTGTCTCTCTGCCCTGATTTCTTTACTCCCAGCTATCTGGCTATATAAATCATAGCCTAATGGATATATATGATTACTCTATCCTTAGTGAACCAAGAGGTGAACATGGAGGAAAATACTGATAAGTTATTTTAGAAAAGTCTCCAGAAGAATCATTACTCTGTAATGGCCCATCAAATTCCAAAGGGGAGGAGGGAGAAAAGAAGAATGCCTAATTCAGCAGTTCCTCAAAGCTGAAATGTAAAATATGTCCTGCCCTCAAGTGACTCATGAAAAATAAAATTAAATCTGATGAATAAACTAGCTCAGTTTACGCAGGCAGGGTAAATTGTGACTTCTTTTCCCTGACACAGTATTTCTTAATCTATCATACTGTACCTGTATTGAATTGCTGCTCCACCCAGTGGGAGTGGGTGACAGGGGAGGAATTGCAAGAATCTAGTATTTAAATCTATACAATCAAATGCAACTGGGAAATAATACATTCAGGGACAGGGGCAGGGAGCCCCTCCCTGCCCTGCTAGAAAGCTAGAGGGGTGTTGGAGGAGGGCATAAAATCGAACAGATTGTGGGAGGGGCCTTACAGTGGGATCAATGTTCTGGGCTGGGGGGTAGGGGCAAAAAGGGGAGAAAATCTGTAACTCAAAACCTTGTGGAAATGAATGATGTAACCAAGAAAATAAATTAAAATTAAAAAAAAAATCTATCGTACTGTAGTTCAATATGCCTTTATTCATTCTGTGAAATCAGTTCCCCAAAATGTCATCAGAACACACCTACTAAGCCTGGCAGCTAATAAGGCTCTAGATTGTCTTTGTGCCCTCCGTCTTTCAAAGTCTTCAGAAAAGCCTAAAAGCTGGGGTCACGAATGTAACCTTTTTCCAGTCATGAAGTGTCTTGACAAGCAGAAACGGGGCATTATTCTGGGCTGCATCTACCATTAATTGTCTGACTGGGTCAGAACACAGGCTCCTTGGGGGAAGATGGTGAGCTTCTCTCTGTTCAGAATAGTAATAAAGACAGGAATAACATACAGAAGGAGAATCCACAGTCTCTTTTATAAAGTTTGAGGTCTATTTCTGTCCTAAAACTTTATCAGTGCCAGTGTTCCTAAGCACTTACAGAGACATTGCAGGATGTTCCATAAGAAATTAGGGCTTTTATCAGTGAGGAAATTACCTAAATTGTTCTGTTTGTGGTTAAAATCACCTGAATGCATTCCAAAGGAGTCCTCTGATAAGGGGGTACTCCCATGACAAACACTTTATTGCACAAATATGCACCATCTCAAACACACTAGGATCCCTGCATGAAAATTACCTTCAGACTGAGTAAATTTGGAGATTAGTCTGCTGTCTCTTCTGTGCACTAAAATGCTGCACTTTTTTCATGCCTAAATCCTTTCTTGAAAAAAAAGGGGGGGTTTGGAGGGGAATCCTAATATTATGTCTAAATTCCTTGCTCAGTGAACCTATAAGGAAACTTACGCAGCAATGGAATTAAAAGATTAAACCTCAAGCCACTTGTACTAAGTCTTTAAATGACTTATGAAGCACAGAGTTTACATAGTAACTGAGTCTACAAGCCAAATAAGCAGACGCAATTGCTTTTAGAGAATTCTGAAGACTGTTTCTCTTAACTGCTTCATTGCTGCATCAACAGGCCCAGCAGGAACGGATTTCCACATAGTGCTGGCTGACCTGCTTTCTGCCAGGCTTCTAACTAGTGTTTGAGATTCTCTCTGCACGTGTTTTGTCTCACCTACTGTGAGGAGACACTGAGTCTGAGTTTTGAGACTAGGACCTCCTGCGGGCATTGCTTCCAATATCTCAAGCAGTTTCTAAAATGGTCCACTAAAATGTTGTTCATTTGTTCCAGTCCCATCCAACTCTTTGTGACTCCATTCAGGGTTTTCTTGGCAAAGATACTGGAGTGATTTGCCATTTCCTCCTCTGGCTAATTTTATAAATAAGGAAACTGAAGCAAACAGGGTTAAATTCTGCACTCCAGACTATATTTTAGAAGGGTCATTAATCAATTGAATACATCCAGAAGTGACTGACCAGGATGATGAGAGGACACAATACCATCCCACACCAAGATAATTTGAAGAAACAGGATATTCAATCTAAAGTAGAAAAGACAGTGTTGACACCATCATAGTTTTCAAAAAGTGTGTAAGAAGAGTTAGACTTACTTTGCTTGCTTCTGGAGAATAAATGGGCAGCTATGTGGTACAATAGATAGAGCGCCAGGCCTGATGCCAGGAAGACTCATTTTCCTGAGTTCATCTTATTTGCCTCAGTTTCCTCATCTGTAAAATGAGCTGGAGAAGGAAATGGCAAACCCCTTCAGTATCTTTGCCAAGAAAACCCCACGTGGGGTCATGAAGTGTTGGGTGCAACTGAAAAATGACAGAACAAGAGAAATAGAGGATAGATGGGGGCCAACGTTTGGAACAGATGATGCTCTGGGCTTGAGGTAACCCTTCCTAGAACAGTTTTGGAGTTCATTTGAACAGTGGTGTGAGGAGCTATTGGTTTGTTCACTGGTGGCACATTTAATAGTAATAATAATACTTGATATGGACAGATATGGACATAGTGTTTTAAGGCTTATACTTAACTTGCGCGATACCTTATGTGATCCTTCACAATCCTCTAAGATGGGTAATACTTGACCTTATTATCTTCCTTTTAGAGGTGAGGAAAGTGAGGCTCAGTGAGATTAAATGATTTAATCATCATGACAGAGGCAAGATTTGAACCTGGGTTCCTTCTGACTCCAAGGTTTAGTTCTTTTTCCACCACACCACGTTACATTTAGAATAAGTCCTAGTCAATGCCACTGTGTACTAAATAGTAAAACATAGAGTATCTTGTATTAAGAGAGGCAACTGGATGGCCAATGGATGGCGAACCAGACCTTAAGTCAGGAAATTTGTTGTTGGTTAGTTGTTTCAGTCATGTCTGACTCTTTGTGATCCATTTGGGGTCATTTTACAGGAAAACTGAAACAAACTGAGTTCAGGAAAACCTGTGTTCCAAACCATCCTTAGGAATGTACTAGCTATATGAACTTGGGTAAGTCACTTCACCTATCCACCTCAGTTTCCTCATCTATAAAATGGGGACAATAATAGCACCTAATTCACAGGGTTGCTATGAGGATAAGTTGAAATATTTATAAAGCACTTTTCAGGCATGAATGCATATTATAAATTATTATTATTATTATAATTATAAAAAGCTTTCTTCATAATTAACCAATGATATAAAGAATACAAATATTATTATCTCTATTTTACAGATGGGAAACCAGGGCTCAGAGAGGTTGATGCATTTGCTTATGGTCAAGTCCAAGTTCTCTGACTCAAGTCCGGTACAATACTTCATAGGAAAGGACAGAAGTGCATTCTAATTAAGTCATGTTAGTTAAGTTAATTAACATTTATTAAGTGTCTAATATGTGCCAGGCACTGTGTTAAAGAAGAGGAAGGAAAAGGAAAAAAGAAGGAAAAAGAAATAAAAAAAATAGTCTCTGCTTTCAAGGAACTCACAGTCTAACGGGGAAAATAATATATCAATGACTATTTACAAAGAAGATCTATGCAGGATAAATTGGGCGAAGCCTCAGAGAAAAGGCACTGAGGTTAAGGACTAGCAAAGGCCTCTTGGAGAAGGTGGGACTTTAGGTGAGACTTGGAAGATGTCAGGGAAGCTGGGAGGTGGATACGAAGAGGAAGAGAGTTTCAGGCATGGGGGACAGCCAGGGAAAAGACCTGGAGTCTTCTTGTATGAGAAATGTCCAGGAGGAGACCAATGTCCCTGGATGGAGGAAGGTGGAAAAAGACGGGAATGGTTGGAAGGGGTCAGGTTATAGTAGGAAGCCATTAGAGTTTATTGAATAGAAGGATGACACAGTCAGATTGAGTTTTAGTTGAGTAGAGGATGACCTAGAGTGGGAAAGGCTTGAAGCAATGAGACCAGTACAAAGACTAATGCAGTAATCCATGCACCTCAGGACTGACCATTGTCTTACTATTAATTACCCTTAATCTCTATATGATCTTGGGGAAAATCATGTAAACTTCCCTTCTTCCTATCTCTCTCTGCAAAATGATATTATTGTTATTGTCATTACTATTTTACCAATACTCATGTTATGGGTCTTCCCAAATGGAAGGTTCATGGAAAATGTTTTTGTTGGTGCAAAGAAAATAAACCGTCATTGGACAAAGGGGATTGTGAATTTTATAAGTCTTTCAGCAGTGCAGAGTCATAGTGGTTGATACTGATGCTGATGGTATCAAATCATTTCTTCAAAATGCTTAACAGTCACTACTAAAAGGTGATATCTATGTAAAATCTGTTTCTGTTATCAAGAGGACATATGATTGAGAACAGAAATGTAATGCATCATTGGGGTACATTACTAGAAAACAATAACTAGGTCCTTTATTTCCTCCTCCTCATAAATGCATTGATTATAATAGGTATTGAACCCACCTTGAGCATGCCACTGTCCTGATTTTTCTAGACATATGAAAGATTAGCTTCTGGGCCAAAAGAGACTTCACCATCTCTTCCATTTGGAGAACACTCTAGGCTTTGAGACCCCACCCCTTACTTTTTACTTTCCTTACCTCCCACTACACTTTGCTTCCCAGGTTCTTAAACTTAAGGAACTCTCTGTGTCTGTGTTGCAGCTAGGATAGGTTGGGTGGTCTAGGAAATTGGGAAGCCTCTAAGAAGGAAAGGCCAAAGGACCCTCTCTATATTTCTGAGAGCTTATGTCCCAGTGTATACAACAGAGGATTTAATGGAACACAAATATGAAATTGATGAAAAGTAAAAGTAAATTAATAAAAAGTAAAGAATGACAACCATAATTTTTGGACTAAATGTTTTCTTCATTATGAGACAATCTCACTGGGGAAACCCTCTCTACCAAATGCAGACTTGTACCTGCTTTGCAATTTATCTTAGAGAAATGCTTGGTACACTGAGATATCAGGTGACTTACTAGTATGGGTCAGAGGCAGGACTTGAACCCAGGTCTTCCTATCTCCAAGACCAGCTTTTTCTCCACTATCCGCTTTTTAGTTTTCGAAGAAATACATGCATGTACATATAAATATTATATATAGTTATTATAGACATACACATGTATGTATATATGCATACACACATACACACACATACAACACATGTCTCCTTTGATACAATGACCTTGTGAGTTGAGTGCTGTTATTTTCTACATTTTACATAATTATAGCAAAATTACAGAACTTAAAAATCAGGGAAAATAAAAATTTTAAGGGACCTCAAAGATCCTATGGCTCAGTGTCATTGACCAAGTGATTATTCATCCTTCTGGTTGGGCTCCTTCCTAATCATACAGGGTTAGATTCAGACTTTTGCGCAAACAGGCACATATGCCACACACAGAGGCCCAAACAAATTTAGAATGGTTAACTCAGAACTTAAGTAGTAAAAATAAATGGAAGCTGAGTTATAGAGATGGACAGGCAAGAGTTATTTAGAAACCAAACATACCAGTGTATAGATATAGCTATCCAGCTTTATTTTGAAGTCATTGCTATTTACCGATGAAAGCATAGTCTGGCCAAATAACTTGATGTAATGGAAAATTTAGTTTTTATACTAAAATTGACAGTTGAGTGAGGGAAAATATATTATAGGTAGTTACTGACACAGTCCTTTACACTCTGTCTTTCTACTCAGAGGCCCTAGACAGGTAGTGAAGTTGTTAGAGATTTCATTTTTATACTCCAACTTGGAGGACAAATTCTTGGCCGTGGACAATACTGGTGTTTGCTTCAACTCAGTTAACAAACCTGTTGAGACTAATAGTGATTCAATTTCCTCATAAGAGATAGTGAGGCCAAATGCGAATTTAAGGTGGAGATAGACTTGGCCGCTTTCTCTGACTTAGGGGTCAGCAGCAGAGGACTTGATCTCCTTATTACTAGACTGCGGCTCCCAACAACACCCTCTTTACTGGAGTGCCAAGTGCCAGGGCGGATGCCATAAATTTTACACAGGCAGTTCCGCTGTGATGATTTGTTTCCACACCTGGCTGGTCAGATGAACCTTTGTGCTATTTAATGCCCACTGAAGCCAAGGAGCAACTTGGGAACTGAATTCCAAATGAAATCCAATAATTGGGTCCCCATGGATTTTCAGAAGGAAGTTTGGGGTTTACCAGTTTAATAGTAGTTGGGAAAAAAAATAAAGGATCCCACCACCACTCTCTGTCATCAACCCAACTTGCTTGTATTTGTTCCTGGGTTTGATATGTTTTTTAAAGAAGCTTTAAAGTTTTGATCTTAATGGTTTTCCCAGACATTTGAAAGATTATGTTCTATGTCAAAACAATCTTCACCACGTCTTCCACATTCAGGCTTTGAGGCACGCCCACTCCCACCCCACCTCCCTGACTTCCCATTTCCCTTTGCCTCCCAGACTCTGGAACTTAAGGGACTTTCTATATCTGTGCTGAGCTGGGTAAGTTCAGTCTCTGTGTTTGTGGTGAAGCTAGAGTAGATTCAGTGAGCTAGGACTAAGTTCATTCTGTGAGTGGCTTAGGAGCAAGGGTATGCTGGAGTCAATTCAGACAATTGTTAAATTTTCTATATGAGCATTTACACTTGGAAATTGGTAAACATGACAAATCAAGCTTTGTTTTATTTTTCATTGATTTCTAGATTTAACAAAATGATGGAGAAAAAGTTAGTAGTACAAAATAAAATTTTAAATGCATCATGTGTGCATATCTCCCCTCTTCCCCCTTCCCCCATCTCCAGCACAGTCTTGCTAAGGATTATAGGAGACAGATGGGGAAGTAGTGGGTGTTCACTGGGTCCTGGTCAGTCCCTAGAGTCTGGAAGAGACTTAAAATGAATAATTTCATTTGTTTTGCCTCTTATGCTCTCTGTGAATAATGAACTGGAACAGAAATCTTCGCATTGTAGAGAGGGAAGTATACTACATTAAAAGTCAGGGGACCCAGATTTGAATTCTGTATATTTCTCTTACTATTCATATGACTATGGATAATTCATTTAACCTCCCAGAGCCTCGTGTTCTTCATCCATGACCTGATACCTACCTTATGAGATTTTTGTGAGGAAGATGCCTTCTTCTGTTAAAAGAAGGCCCTCATACTGTGATATCATCAGAGTGAGAGCTACCTCGGTCAACCTAGAGCACAACCTCTCTGTGATTTAGTAGACATAGATATATCTGAAAGTTACTGAGGCCAAAACATAAAAATCATCCTCTTGCCAATCTGTTTCTCAGCCTCTCTGCGTTTAGCAATGTTGGTTCATCTTCAACCCAGATCTAGAGTTTGTTAACAAACTCAAAGCCTTTCTAGATTGGGTGGAACCTGTAAGATTTAAAACCTGCTGGCATAGCTATCAGTAACCCAGGGTTAACTCCACACCATGATAAAGCATGAGAGAAGATCTTTTGGGAGAAATTTAATATGATATGTCATGTTAAATCCCCTTGTTAGAATAATAGATTAGACCTCTAGAATGGCTAGCTTACCTGTATAAGTTTATATGCTCTTACTATGGATGGAGAGAGTCTAAAGTGGCTAAAAAAAAGAGTTGGATGAAATAAGGCTGGAAAGGAAGTGGGATCTAAATTGTGAAAGACTTTGAATGGCAAGAAATAAACTATTTGGTAGACACTGGAAGCTACTGAAGGTTTTTGAATACAGTAGTGATATAAGGAGATCTATTCATTGGTGAGTTAACAAGTAAGCCAACAAGCATTTATTAAGCTCCTACTATATACTAGGAACTGTGCTATGTGATGGGGCATACAAAAAAGACAAAAACAATTCATGCTCTCAGGGATCTTATAGTCTAATGAGTGATAAGATTTACCAAAAAAAAACCCCTTTTGTTTAAATATATGTACAGAAAAAATAATCTCAGGGGGAAGGCACCATGCTTTAGGAAGACTTGGAAAGATTCTTGAAGAAGGTAAACTTTAGCTGAGGACTGAAGGAAGCCAGGGAAGGCAGGAGGAGGAAGAGAAAGAGGATTCCCAGCTTTGGGAAAGCCAGTGAAAACACAGAAGGTTAGGACATGGAATGTTTTGTGTGAAGAGCAAGGTGGTCAATGCCACTGGATCATAAGGTATGGGAGGAGTATAAGAAGCCTAGAAACTTAGAAGGAGCCAGGTTATTAAAGGGTTTTAAAAGTCAGATTATTTTATATTTGATCTTGGAGGTAATAGAAAGGTGCTGGAGTTTATTGAATGGAGGGTGGGGTTACACGAGCAGATAAACTTTAAGAATATCAGTTTGACAGCTGAGTGTTTGATGAACTGAAGTGAGGAGTAGAAAAAGACTTGAGGAAGGAAGACCAACCAACAGGCTAATGCAGTACCTGGCATGAGGTGATGAAGTGAATTGTGACGTGAAAGATAGGTTAAAAAACACAAGACCATAGGTCCAAAATAGGAAAACAAATTAGGAGCCTATTATAATATTCCAAATCAGAAGAGATGACAACTTGATGTAAGTTGGTTGCTGTGGGAATAGATGAGAGAGTTGGAGAAGAAGACGTAGGAATGACAGGAACTTTTTTTCCCCCACATTTTAGGGTGATGATAATATATAGGCCATACCAGGAAAACTTGGATGCTTTCAGGGAAATGCATGTTTGTTTTGCACTGGCCATGTGAAAATCAAAATCAGGTATGCTATAATAAACACTAAAAAAAAAGTTTATATTTATCCAAGCATTTTCAACACAGAGGAGAAATATTTTACAAAATCTTAAGGGTGGAGATTTCTGGGGGTTATTGTCATTCATTCTCAACCATTGTTTTTGTAGGAAAGTAATCAAATAAACATGCTTTTCTAAGTAAATGAAGGTCTGTGCTAGGCAAAAAGGCTTAAGTTGAAGAGAAAAATCTTTCCAGCTTCTGAAACTGCCAGGGGAACACAATAAAAAACAAACAAATAAAAACCTCCCAGTAACTCAGAGCTGTTTTTTTGTCCAAACCAAACAGAACTTGAAGCTTGGAAGTTGACACCCATAAAAAAAATACACCCATGGATTTTCAAAAGATCCCAAGTCATTCCTCATTCCTCTATTCCCAGCTGATACCAACACAATATTGAGATGCACTCTTCCAGGCAAATGACTTATATACTCTGTGCAGACTCAAAAAATACTTGTTGACTGACTGACTAACTTTATTGGCCCAAGGGAGTGGGATTATACTCAGAACCTGTGCTGTGGGGAGGAAGCCTGATCTTATTGGTAGAAAGGCAGCTTTGCTGTTGCCAATCCTTCCTTCCTTCCTTGTCTGAGTCATTTTGGAAACAAACATTAATAGACTTTATGTGGTTGGGAAAGTGTGAGAAATCTGTGTCAATAATTGGGAGAGAAGCTTGGGAGGAAGATTAGCCAAAGAGAAGCCAGTGCCTTTCTGGAGTGAGCAGAGCGCTGAGCATCATCATTGCATTGTCCCATTGCAGAAGGAACAAAAAGAGAAGCTAAAAAACCTCCACAGACCAGACAGATGCAAAACTGTGCTTTAACTGATGATTTGGGCTTAAAGTTAAACAGCTTGTTTAGGATCATACAGACAGCAGTTCGCAGAGTTAGGATTTGAAACCCTAGGTCTTCTGACTCCAAATCCAGTTCTCTTGTCATGAAGCTCAATTATCTCTTCATGTAGCTTCCAGTCTTCGTGGGGGAGATAAGACTCATACCATAAAAGTTAAAGTGTAAAATAAATAATCGTCGTTTAGTCATTTTTGGTTTTGTCTGACTCTTCATGACCCTTTCCTCCCTTATGGGTGGTTTCTTGCTACAGATACTGTAGTATTAGGTCAATCTCCACCTTATAGATGAGGAAACTGAAGCAAACAGGGTTAAGTGACTTGCCTAGGGTCACACAGTTAGTAAATGTCTGAAGTTGGACTTGAACTTGGGTTTTCCTGACTCCCAGCCTAGCGCTCTACCCACTGTGCTACCTAGTTATCCCAAATAAATAAAATAAAAGTGAGCCTGAAGGAAGGAAAATCACTGAGGGAGGGGAGCCGGAATCACGGATGGTTTATAGAAGCAGAGATTTCATCTGCCTGATGAAGCTGACCTGGGAATAGAAATCCTACTGTTGTCAGTGGGGACCAAAGCTATCAGAATCTTAGAACTTTTTCTTTCCTCCCTCTTGAATCCAAATGTCATGATGAAAGTCTGCTTAGGGAAACAAATAAATGTTTTCAGTGCTTTCACTAAGGAAATATTTCCATGAAGCCTGGGTTTGTTGTTGACAGGAGCAACTTGGCTGTCTCTTTGGGATATTAATAGCTAAGAGGAGGTGCTCTGTAATAAAATGCTTCAAAAATGAAAAAAAGACATCTTCCAAAGAGAAAGGCTTATCACTTCAGACAGCATTTCCAATGGCTAAGAATGAGTTTATCAGGGAGTGTGGTATCCAGGAAAGAAGAAAGAAAGATCAATGGCATTTTTAAATCTGCATTCTTTTAAGGAGTTGTTCAATTATTTCAGTTGTGTCTCATTCTTCATGACCACTTTGAGGTTTTCTTGGCAAAGATACTGGAGAGTTTTGCCATTTCCTTTTCCAACTCATTTAATAGATGAGGAAACTGAGGCAAACAGGGTTAGATGATTTGCCCAGGGTCACACAGCTCATAAATATCTGAGGCGGGACTTGAACTCGGGAAGATGAATCTTTTTGACTTTAGGCCCAGCCCTCTATCCATAGCACCAAAGGCACCTAGTTGCCCCTGTCTGTCTTAAGGAGATTTGAGTTTCTTACTAGCTATATAACGCTGAGTGGGATGTCTGGGGTATTCAAGCAGGACCAGCACCTTTGCTATGAGGGCTGCTCATCCACCTTTGGTGTCCGTCCACCTGTCATCCTATTCTCATCTGTGGCTCCAAGAAGCTAGGGCATGCATAGTGGCCACACCCCTGTAAACTATTTTAGCAGATGGGCTAACCCATGTTGAGGGTAACTGGTGGTCCGCAAACCTCTTGATGAGTTATTGGAGTGTCTGCCCCAAGCATGTGAAATCATCCCCCTGATGGAGTGGGAAGATGAGAGCAATTTGTTCCAATGGCCATAGAGGTAACTGGAGTAGGCAATGTGGACCACTTAAAGCTTGGTCAGACTTAGAAGACATTGATGTATCCCAGGCCATTAACAGTCATCTCAATTTTTGTCCAGGCACTGGACTTTGATGACTCTGGAAGGGAGAGTGAGGTTGATGACTGTGCAAGTCTGCCTCAAATCCAGCTCACACATAAATAAAGATATAACCCTGTGATATCATCCATCCTCTTCTGAAAATGAAGGCCAAATGACAAGAACAATCCTAGGCTGTCATTTAAGCTCTCGAGCTACAGTTTTCTCATCACTCAGAGTGATAGGATTAGTCTTGAAGGCCCCTAAGGTGCCTAAATCTATGATCCCATGATACTGTGAACATTTTGACGAGTAGATTTATATCCATCAAATGAGAAGTAAAATGGCTGAAAACTGTACACAGGGTTAGCATCTTTTCATTGATGTTTTAAGAATGAAGCAACATAGATGTAACTGGTGGAAGATGCTTTGCACCATCAAATACCTTCAGCAACTTTCCAGTTACTAGAAATAGAGTTCAACTGCAAGCAAAATTGGTGAGGCCATTGTTACTCCATTTTTGCTTCCCTTCTCCATCCATGCCAGGTTTTCCCATCTTATCCAGCTCCTCCCCTGTGAAGAAAGGAATCTAATCAATATGTTCATACTAATATATTACTAATAATATTCAGTACTTCCCAGGGACATTTGGTATTTAAAGCAGAAAATGCAAATGAATAGTAGCTTCAAAGGCTTTCCCCATAACAATATTTTAAGATTGATAGGACACGTATCATTGTTCCTATTTTAAAGATAAAGAAAAGGAAGTTAAAGAAGTAAGGTGACTTGTCTAAGGTCATACAGCTAATATGCTTCAGAACTGAAATTAATGCAGATCTTTTGACATCTCTTTCATTCTAGCATAGCATGTTAATCTCACAAAGTTAACAATACATCCAGAAGAATAGACCTTCAGGTCCCATATCAGCTGATAGATGAGATAAATCAGGGCACTCCTACTAATCCTTTATGTCAGTATTATCTAAATGTTTTTGGTTATAAGCCACTATCTGTAAAAGGGTTTTGGAGCATGCATCCTCAATGTGTGTATGTATGTATGTATAACACACTCATATATATGATATATATGCATACTTATAAATTAGTTTCAGATACTAGTATACAAATAACTGTATCTATTATAAGACACACAAAAATAGAAATTTTTCAAAGATGAAATTGTATTTGATCCCAGAATCAATAAGGGGCAACTGAAATTTAGTAGGGAAGGAATGATCAGGCCTTTATTTTAGGGAGGTCACTTGGGCAGCTGCGTGGATGATGGACTAAGGAGGACAAATACCTGAGGCAGGGGCTAAGCAGGAGTTTCATACAATAGGCCAAGGAGGGGTGCTGAGGCCTGAATGAGGACGGTGGCTTTGTGAGGAGAAAGGAGCGGACAGATGTTGTGGAGACAGAAACCATATGATTTAGTTATTGGTTAGCTACATGGGAAGAGAGAGAGTGATATTACTGGGATTGGTGAAGCTGGTTGACTAGAAAGATGATGGTGCCATCAAAAGTAATAGGGAAGGTTAGAAGGGGGCTAGGTTTTGAGGAAAGGGTCATGTAAAGATGTCTCTGATGTAGATCATAACCCCTTCCATTCCTTCGCAAGCTGTGTGGGTATCTCTGCCCCAGCAGAGTAGAAAAGGGGGAGAGGTAGGATTCTTACTTATTGGTCCCTGCCTTGCAGTGCTAGGGTGTTTGCCAAACTACAAGGAGTATGTGTGTGTGTGTGTGTGTGTGTGTGTGTGTGAGCATGAGTACACAGATTTTTCTAAAGGCACAGATATGTTCCTGTTCAGTCATTTCAGTCTTGTCCAACTCTTCATGACCCCATTTGGGGTTTTCTTGGTAAAGATACTGGACTGGTTTACCATTTCCTTCTCCAGTTCATTTTACAGATGAGAAAACTGAGGCAAACAGGGTTAAATGATTTACCCAGGGTCACACAATCAGTGCCTGAGGCTAGATTTGAAGTTATGAAGAAATAACATATATACACACACATATGGAGAGAGAGAGAGGCAGAGAGAGACAGAGAAAAAAAGAGTACTGTTGAGAAGACCCAGGTAGCAGTTATTATTATTGTATTGAAGTGCAATACCTTGATAAGAAGTGAGAAAGTTGGGAGCTTCCCCTGGGGAGGAATATGAATAGGCTTGGACTAGGTAATCCACCTGTAAAGTCCTTCCTAACTCTACAATTCTATGATTCTGTGGTTTTAAGAATATTTAGATATTCCTGAGGAACCATAGGGGAAAGACAAGATGGCCTAGAGACCAGTGCAGCCAGAGTGAGAGTCCAAGTGGAGGCAGACTTGCCTTGGCACAATGTTTGGACTAGTTTTTGAGTCCCAATTCTGCTAATGACTTGCTCTCTTTGCTTTTTTCAGTCACAGTGAGGAGTATTGGTCTAAGACAGCTGTGCATAACATACAGCCTGCAGACCTCTTGTGGTCTACCAAATGATTTTCGGCAGCCTGTGAAAAAGGTAGAGGATATAAAAGAATGTAAAGATGTAATAACTGCTTTGTTGGTGACCCGCTTAACCCACCTTCCACTAGTCACTATTGTGCCCATCATGTAATTTGGCAGGCGGGTTGCTGCTGTGCACTTGTTCCTGTTTGTCATATGACCCATAGCAGCCAACCATTGTCTATCTGTCTCTGGTCTGAGTATAAAGCAATTTCATGATAAACAAAAATCTTAAGTAATATGTGCAATTAATTGATAATAATTGAAATTTCTCTTTAAGAATATAGTTTATTTGCAAAATAGTTTAATCATTAATTATACATTTACTTGGAAAGTGAGCTAAAAAGCTATCTGTGGCCTCAGAAGTTTAGCCTATTTGAATTCTGGCCCCTAACTACTGCCAAGTTGTGTAGGTTTGGTCTGCAAATAAATATGGTTATGTTGAAGGAAAGCCCCATAATTTCCATTCAGCAGGGAGAGTGGGATTTGACATATCTTCTTATCCTGCAATTAATTGGCTGACAATGTACTCTGGTTAGGCCATGCGGGGGGGAGGGGGGGAGGGGGGAAGGGGAAGGGGAAGGTTTAGCCTCCACTTTGGAGAGCCTTGCTTTAGGTTTCAAAGAGTCAACCAAAGTGTAAGTCTCCTTTTGACTGGGATAATTCTATTTGCCTCTTGTCAGAGGGATTAAAGGTATGTCCCTTTAATCTTTGGAAGAATAAATGTTAGGAGGACTTATAAAAAATGTAGTCAATTCAAACACAAATGTTCTTTTTGAGAAAACCAAGGATAAACATTATCCTTTAACTGCTTTGAAATGCAGTCTTGGAATATGAATAGGCTTGGACTAGGTGATCAGCCTAACTCTAAAATTCTACAATTCTGTGGTTTTAAGAATATTTAGATATTCCCGAGGAACCACTGGGGAAAGACAAGATGACCTAGGAGACCAATCCAGCCAGAATGAGGATCCAAGTGGAGGCAGGATTGCCTTGGAACATGTTTGGACTAGTTTTTGAGTCCTAGTTCTGCTAATAACTTGCTCTCTTTGCCTTTCTCAGTCACAAAGTGAGGTTGCTAATGTGCCTCCTCAATTTATTTTACAGTTAGATTGTGACACTGCTGACCACAGACCGTTGAGTGCCATGCTCCAAACATTCAATTTTGACACCTGCTATGCATCACCAAGTGCCCTGTCACTCAGGTTCTTAGCCCGCAGCTCTTAGAAAATAGAACACTTGTCTGGAGCACTTGTATCATGTTCTGGGATACTCTCTCTTTAGGTTCCACTGGGATTTTCAGCATTTCCATTTTGGTGTTTAATTGGAGATGTTTTTTATTTTCCTAGTATTATATTATTGTTTTTTAGTTGCATACCCAATTCACTGATCTTCTGCGCCTCTCTTTTATTGATATATGTGCTTAGAGATAAAAATTTTCCATAAGTACTGTTTTGGTTGTATCCCACAAATGTTGGTATGTTGTCTCATTGTGGTCATTATCTTTAATGAAATTGTTGCTTCTATGATTTGTTCATTGACCCACTCATTCTTTAGGATTAGATTATTTAGTTTCCAATTAATTTTTAATCTAAGGTTCTACAGCCCTTTCCTGAATATAATTTTTATTGCATTATGGTCTGAAAAGGTGCTTTCTTATATTTGTTTGTGAGGTTTTTGTGCCCTTATACAGGGTCAGTTTTTGTGAAGGTGCCACCAACAGCCAAGAAAAAGATATTACCCTTTCTTTTCACATTCAATATCTAGGTGGTTCAGTGTGATATAATGCCAAGCCTGAGCAGGAAGACTCATCTTCTTGAGTTCAAATCTGGCCTCAGACACTTACTATCTGTGTCACTCTGAACAAGTCACTTAGTCCTGTTTGCCTCAGTTTTCTCATCTGTAAAATGAGCTGAAGGAGGAAATGGTGAACCACTCTAGTATCCTTGCCAAGAAAAGCCCAAATAGGGCCACACAGAATTGGACATGACTGAAAAGTTTCAAAAATTCCTTCAATTTATTTCAGAGGGCTGTCATATCTAACTTTTCCAGACTTCTATTCATCTCCTTAAATTCTTTTTTTTAATGTTTAAATTTTAATTTATTTCCTTGATTACATCATTCATTTCCACAAGGTTTTGAGTTACAAATTTTCTCCCCTTCTTTTCCCTACCCCAAAGCCCAAAACAGTGATCCCAATGTAAAGCCCCTCCCACAATCTGTTCTCTTTTATGTCCTCCTCCAAAGCCCCTCTAACTTTCTAGTAGGTCAGTGAGGGTCTCCCTACCCCAGTCCCTGTATGTCTTATTTCCCAGTTGCATGTGGTTAATAATAATAATAATTATATATATATATATATATATATATATATACACAAACACACAT
>CM053596.1:168342368-168364080 GCA_028646575.1 Pseudocheirus occidentalis
TCACAAATAGAACAGGATCCCTCAAGCAGGGATCCCTCTCAGACTCATGACAGTTTCTCAGCCTGGTCCTTGGAAGTTCTCGGTAAAAGCTGCAGAAGGAGGATCTCAGCAAAAGGTGCAGTCTCCAGGTGGTGACTGAGAGAAAATCTGAAGGTCCTCCTGGTTCTCTTCGATATATACAGTATAGCTCCTCCCTATTCTGCCCCTTCCTGTTAAGGTGTTAACTACTCACAAGGAGTTAACTTGAAGTAAGGAGCTAAGTGCCTTTACTAGGTGCCAATAGAAAGGGGCATGGAAGATCTTCTGATTTCATTAACATTACATCTTCCAATGATACTATGGGATCACAGATCACTGAACAACAAAATGTCTGAAGGACCAAACACTGATTACAGATGTTATATAAAAGACATCCAGAAAATATATGATCAGAAAACGAGGTAGTTTTTTCATGAAAATAAGGCGTGGTAAATATAATTCAAATGCAACAAAGGTACGAATGGGATAAGACATTGAAGAAGACCCCTTATATGTTAGGTACATACCCTCTGGAGGATTTGTAGTAGGACAGGGACAGAAATCATATAGGATGAGATGACATAAGTAAGTCAAGTTTGGGTCCTGCTGGAGGAAGAGCCTACCCTGGTGAGATCCTGCATCCATTGAGGTATTCAAGTATTAATGACATGAAGGCAGATGGATATCACTTCCAAGGGTACCATATAGCTGTGAATCATGGAGCACCCTGACCTTTGATGAATGAAAATTACAGATGATGCAAAGGGAAATGGAAAACTGCATGGTAGGTATAAGTAAGTGGCAAATGATGGCCTCTGGGTCATTTCTTTTGTTTGTTTTTTGTTGGGTTTTTTTTTTTGGTTTTTTGGAGGGCAATTGGGGTAAAGCAAGTTGCCTAGGGTCACTGGCCAGTAAGCGTTAAGTGTCTGAGGCTGGATTTGAACCCAGGTCCTCCTGACTCCAGGGCCAGAGCTCTATTCACTGCACCACCTACCCACCCCTCTGGGTCATTTCTTTTGCTTAACTATTTTTCTTTGTTACAAGAGAGAGCTCTTTGGGGACTAGAAAGGTTAATCAGAAATGACAGTGACATACATGAATCATTTTAAGGGTATATTACATGATTTTAAAAGCTCTAAATAGTATTTAAAAGTAGAATAATAATGAGATAGGATGACTTACAAACATTGCTTAATAACAATGCCATAAAATGCTCTTATGCTAAATGTAGCTGGTAAAACTCCCTAGAAAAATGAAATCTTACACCTCATTAGATGTCATTGGCCTAAATTAAAATGACATGCATTCTAGAGAAAAATTTAAGCAGGATTTTCCTTTTTAGGTGGTTTCAACTTAAAGTTCCTTTAGATTTTAGAATGAGCTCTCCATAATTTTACTTCCTATTGGATTAGAAATCACTATGCATTGAAGAGATTAAAAATTAGTATGCATTTGAAGAGATTAAGTTCTCCTTAGGAGAGAAAAATGGTACTGTCAAAAATAGTGGCTTAAAAACCTAGTCTGGAGGTGTCGAGCCATCTTTGGGGACAGAGGAAGTGAAGATAAAACAGCAGTATGCAATGAAGATGCCCATAATGACATTTCCCAGCTGCCATCAAATTGGAGAGCACAACTCATGTCCATCTGTTGATTGACTAAACCACGGAACTAGGTAGAGTAAGCTGACTAATTTAGAGAGCCCAATTGATTTGTTAGCTCAATCTGAGACCCCTGACTTGAGAATGTCAATAAAGCCTCCATGAATACCAGCTGTGACACGGATGTACAGCTCCCACGGAACAGGGGGAGAGCACTAACTTCCATTTCATAGATTATCAGCAGCAACGGTTTTCGGTCACTATAAATTTGAACTGTTTTTAGACTGGCCTCCTAACAACAAATTCTTCTGTACCTCATTACTAAGGTCAATGCTTTCTTCTTAATAAAGTTGTATCAGTCAAAAAAAAGGTACACTGGTCAATTCAAATTGGATCTTAATGATGCTTTTTCCTTAAACCTAGAACCTTGTGTCTTTTTCAGTTGAACCATTATTAAGAACATGCTGAAAGAGAAACCCACACAGACAGACAAGGACAGAGCAAGAGAGAAATAGAGACAGAGAGAGAGAGAGAGAGAGACAGAGAGACAGAGAGACAGAGAGACAGAGAGACAGAGAGACAGAGAGAAACCCAGAAAAGAAATCTCATGGAAATATAAATCTCAATGATAACCCACTTTTTCATTTTTATCTTCCCACTGACCATTTGAAGACTTACGTCACTCTACCCATTACACACACACATTATAGTAAGATTTCAGACCAAAAGGATGTTTTCCAGGAAAATCAATATCTGAAAGCATGTAATAATACTCTTTATTAATCAGCTTGTTCACAGTGTCCAGCTTTCACACATCAATTTGCTCTATTTGAAAGCCAATGGGATAAAGGGATAGAGAGCTGTCCTTAGAGTTAGGACAAGCTGGCTTTAAGCCCCGCCTCTATCCCATAGTGGGCCCCCAGACAACTACCACTATAAGTGGCAGAAAGAGTTGACTTTTTGCATTTGTGAAAGGAGTTTTCTCACCCAGAAGTTACCTACACTGATGCCGTAACAGGTCTAGACTTAAAGACAGTGCTCTAATCACCATCATTTGCTAGGAGAAAGGCATCAATAAAACTTGAAATATATGTAATTCTTTTCTTCCCCACATATTAATGTAAAATTCATCCATTCTGTTCTCTAGATATGTGAATATAAGAGAATGTCTTGTCTTTCTATCTTGTTCAAAGGGGGATATTTTGAGACATGGTAGTGATGACACTGAATCTTCATTTTAAGAGATCCCTGAACACCTCCAGCCTATTGTATATAGGACAGCTATGCCTCTGCTATTTTTTCTGCTTAAGGAAGACTGAAATTTAAGGAAGAAGAAAAAAGACATAGCGTGAGAGCATGGGCTCTCATGGGCAGAAATGCACTGTGGACAGTGGGTGTCCTAAGAGGGTACCTTATGATTTTTATATAGGCAAAATTGGATGAAAATGAATGGCTAGTGCAGCCTTGACCAACAGAACCCAAAGCAGGAAGCACGAAGAATAGCAGGGGGACCGGCAGCTTGAGGGTGCTACTCCCCCAGCTTGGGCAGTTTTGCAGCTCCTGCTAATTGTATTGTACTTAGTCTGCTCCGTATCAATGCCAGTTGACAGCTATTAGCTTTGTGTGAGCAAAAGAAAGACTTTAAAAGGGCTGAGAGCTCCAAGTAGTTCTCAATCAAACAAAGCACCCTTGCTGTTTCCATGTGCCAAATTAGTTGTCCCAACCTCACTGAATTTGCCGCATTTCCCTCACGTGACTAATTAATTGGTTATTGCTTCTAAGCTGGTCTATTTCTTTCATGGGGGGGGGGGGAGGGAGGTGGCAGTAGGCTGCATCTGTGTTGCCCTGTCCTCCATGATATAGATTGATCTCCAACAGAAAATATCATGGTGTGTGGTATCCATTGGAAGTTCTTAATTAAAGTTCGTCTCCTGATTGACTGACAAGATCACGGATAGATTTGATAAACACTCCTGTTTTGTCCCTGCTTTAATATCTGATGAAGTATAGCAAACCTGAATTTGAATCCTGCCTTTGGAACCTAATAGTATGGAAAACTCAGTCAAGCTGCCTCAATTTCCTCATCTGTAAAGTAGAGGTAATACTACCTGTAGCATGTGCCTCGTAGGGTCATTGTAGGGACCACATAAGATCATATATGTGAAATGCTACAGAAATACTAGTTATTTCTACTTCAAGTCTTTCTGTATCCCTAGTCATTTTGGTCAGACTCCTTGGAAATGCTATATCTCAGATTCTGGCCTTGCACTAGTATGCGCAGCTTGGCTATGTCCTATCCTTAAAGCATGCGGCTAAAGGTTATTGTTTCCAGTATACCATTTTAGGGCTGTCTTTGAAAGACACACAAATGGAAGATTCACCTTAGATGGAATTTAAGTGTTTAGAGATAAGTATCAAAGAAGATACATGCAAATTCTGATTAGAAAATATGGGAAGGGGGAGAGGGGGAGAGAGAGGAAGTAGATGTGTATGTATTGGGGAACACAGAGCTCCCTTCCAATAAGATTCTTTTTTTATTTTCATTACACTTGATTTTATTAATAGGATAGATAATTCCTTTTTCTCATATTTTAGGTAATCCTTCTTATAAGTGAAACTTTTTTTATTCTGACACAGAAATTTTGGGAAATAGAAAACTGGCCAGTATGAGACAAACTTTGGAGGGGCCTCATTTGATAGTTTTAAGTTTGAATTCTAGCTCTGTTTTCTTAATTCCTGAATGACTTTGGGCAAGTCACTTTGTCTATCCAGATCTTGGTTCACCACCCATCTATAATGTTAAAGGGACTGGATTAGATGGTATCTCCAGTCTTCTCCAGGTATAAATCTTTTTTAAGATTTTACTTGCTTTTACACAAGTATTATTTGTATCCTCCACTCCTGTCCCACACCCTCAAGTAAACAATTTATTTTTAAAAATTGAAATGAAACCATCATAACAAATATGAATAGTGCAGAAAAGACAAATTCATATATCGGCCATTTCCAGAATTTCATATCTCATTCTGCATTTTAAGTCCATTATATCTTTGGCAAGAGGTGGGTAAGACATTTCATATTCATTCCTCTGGCACCATTGTTTATCAGTGCAATGATCAGTGTTTTAAAATCTTTCAAAATTGTTTTTCTTTATAATTCAATGAATTGTTCTGGGTGTGCCCGTTTCAGTCTTCATCAGTTCATACAGATTTTCCCAATTTCCTGTGAAACTTCATTTTGTAATTTCTTATGGCACAATAACATTCCATTAAAACCATATGCCATGATTTGTCTGGCCATTCCCCAACAGATGGGTGACCACCAGCCCCTCCCATACCTGCTTAGTTTCCAGTTTGGAGCTACTACAAAAGAGGAGTGGCAAATCAGGGAAGTTTTTAAATAGGAAATGATACTTGAGCTAAGTCCTGAAGGGAATTATGGCCCCACAGTATTTGGCTTTAATGAAATATTCATATATCTATTAAAATCAAAGAATCTAATATCAATCATATACAGCATGTCTTCCCTTTTCTGAGAAACTTTCTTAGGAATAAGAGAGAATTTGCTTTTGTTGTCTGTAGTTGCTTGTCTTACTCTAGGGGTATGTTAGACTATTTTAAAAGGGTATACACTAATGATGGTAAATACCACTAGGATTTTACTGTCAAGTAGAATTTCTATAGACTTGGTAGTTTTCAGGCTTGATCCGTAAAGCTCCTTACAAACCAGTGAGGATATAGTTACTGCAGAATGTGGTGGAAACAGACCACTGGTAACAAGTCATCTAATAATCTACTCTCTAAACAGACTCTTTATCCAGTAAGTGAATGGGTATGTGAAATGAGTGAAAGTGAGAAGTCAAGGATAACACTTCACTTGAATGATTGAAAGAATGATGGCACTCTCAACAGAAACAGGGAAGTCTGGAAGATGGGTGGAGTGGGGTGGGGAGATTTCAATGGGCTATCCAGTTGGAAATGTACAATAGGGAGGTGATAATATGGAACTGGAATTCAGGAGATTTTTCATGTTATTTTGCAATCTAGCTTCTGTCTCGACCATGATTCTGAAATTATTCTCTCCAAGTATACTAATTATCTCTTTTTTTAAACTGTTATTTTTTAATTCATGGAATAAAACAAGCATTTCCAAAACATAGTATAATAAAAAGATGATTGTACATGAAAATGCAAATATACAAACTGCAAATCTAATTATCTCTTTAAAAGAAATGTTTTATGATGCCTTTTATTTTATATCAAGTAATTTCTTAGTATATGTCACAGATATGAGACATATCATATCCCATACTGATTCTTCTTCACTTATAACAAAGAAAAATTAAGCAAAACCAAATGACATAATGGCTTTATCACCATTATGTGTGTTCCCTACCTCTTAGCTCTTCACAGAAAGGGAAAGGTGTGTCTCTTTATCTCTTCTTTGTGACTGATTAGTTAGCATTTTGCTTCTTTTTTTGTTCTTTCTATTCCTGTTATTGTATTATTGCAGTGGTTCTCAACCTTCCTAATGCCACAACCCTTTAATACTCGTATGTGGGCGTATCTGCATGTGGGCAGACCAGCCTGGAGACAGATAGGGGAGTGGTGCCTTGGTTCCTAAGACCATCAGAAATATGTGTTTTCCAATGGTCTTAGGCGACCCCTGTGACTCCTGTGAAAGGGTCGTTTGACCCCAAAGGGGTTGTAACTCAAAGATTGAGAATCACTGTTTAATTATTGTGTTCCTGGCTCTCTTAATTTCCTTCACTCTGTATCAGTTCAGACAAGTCTTCACATGTTACTCTAACTTATCTGTATCATTCATTCCTTACCGGACAATAACATTTTATTCATACATCACTATAATTTGTTGTTGCCCTCTTTGTTTCTAGTTTTGATGGTACCATAGAAAGTGTTGCTATGAATATTAATGGAGAAGTGCCCTGTAATAGCATATTTGAGTCAAAGGCTAAAAACAGGTTAGCAACTTTTCTAGAATAATTGTAAATTGTTTTCCAGAATAATTGGACCACTTCACTGCTCTAGCAATAGTGAAACTTTTGCAGTTTATCTTTGTATTTCCAGATTATAGTATGGTGTCTTATATGTAGCCAGTACTTCATATATGCTTACAGAAGCTGATGAGATTGGTGCATCGTGACTCATCCTCTCTGTCTACCTGGCATTAACGTGTCAGTCTTCCTAAGGAGGTTTCCTCAGTCAAGAATTTGAGACTGTAAAGTGCTGTAAAAAATCTCAACCATGCGTATACACAACCTAATAACAAGAAAATACAAATTCCATTTCTTTGTGTTCATTTCTGAACAGTCTTGAGAAAATGATATATATTTCCTGAGAATTATACCAAGAACAGCCTAATGTGCAGAAGAAAGGAGATGTTGTTCTTCTCCCACTTCATGCTGTTTTGCCCCTTTTGAGTAAAATGGGGAAATGGTGTTTTTTTTCTTCCATACCAGAAATATTGGATATTTGAATTTCCTTGGTATATAGAACAGGCAAGAGAATGAAAGAAAAGATCTTAGTTGTCCTATAAATGAATTGTTTCACCAACAGGCTAAGTTCATCCAACAAAACATAAGCATCTTGAAGGTAAAGGATATTTTAGTTTTGTCTTTATGATTCCAACACCTGATAATGGAACATGGTAAGGCCTTAGATACTTATTAAATTTTAAATTAATTTTTTTTCAAAACAGTTGTTGCTTGTAAAATCTTAACTGCTCAGTAATGGAAATACCCTTTTCCTAATAACAATGCTAATTCTCTGCATAATTCCAGTCATTAAAAAAACACTTTTTACAAACTCCACAACAGGCATGGCAAATACTATGCTCCTTTCATCTCTTCTAGGCATGTTTATTATAAGAGGCATTAAATGTTAGTATTTGAGTCATTGGTATTTAAATTATGAGACCTTTATTTTAAAGCAGTCATTTGAATCTCAAAAAGCATGGAGTGATTTTTGAATTGTTCATTTAAGATTTTTTTCTCCTTTAAATTATGAGGTTGGTTCTGTATGAATGCTCAAATTAACTTTAAAAGGTCACCAAAACTGAGAATTTTCCCACTTATGGTGAGAGTTTGGGGGGAGGAAGAAATGAGGGATGTGGAGTAGGACATGAGTAAAGATATTGGCTATAATACAAACAGAATAGAATATATAGATGATAAATATAGAACTTGAAAAAAAATGAAGCACAGAGAGAGACTAAACGGCTTACAGTATGTTACGGCCCAGTAAATGTCTGAGGCAGGGACTGATTCCAGGTCCCACTGACTGTGAGGTCAGTACAGGCTGTTGCTGGAGATCTGGGCAGCATACACTAGGGCAGTCTAGCAGTGGGGATCTGTTTATACAAGACTAGGGTCCAGAAGCAGGAAATTCAAACTCAAACTCGCTGGAAGGCTCCTAAGGGTTGTGCAGTACAGGGACTTGGTCAAAGAAAAGCAGGTAATGATGGTATCAAGATAAGAAGACAACTAGCAAAACAAACAAAACCCACCAGGCTCCACCTTCACTAGATTCAAAGTTAGTTGAGTCTATGGCAGGGCTGAGCATATTTGTCCAGATTAAGTGAAACCAAGACAGGGATAAAAGCCACCTTATTATTCCTCACAGTCTCCCAATGCCTGGGGTTTTCATTGACCATCCCCTATGCTTAGAATGGTCTCACCTCCTCTCTGCCTCCTAGCTTTCTTGTTTTCCTTCAAGGCCTCTTTAAGAAGTCTTTCTTGATGTCCCCATTTCCTCCAACCTCAGCATCTTCCTTCTGAGACTACCTTCCATTTTCAGTGTGATTTGTATCTGTAAAGTTTTGCATGGCACTTCCCTCATTAGCATGTGAGCCTAAGAGTGGAGACTAGGTTTTTGCCTTCTTTTGCATTGCAAGCATTTAGTACAGTGCCTGGCACATAAGTAAGTGCTTAGGGAATGGTTGTTAACTGACTAATTGACCAGCTGCTGAATTTAAAGAGATGGGATATGGAGCATCTTCACTCAGGTGATTAGAGGCTCAGGAACTAGGGATGGAAAGTATTTCCTGGCAGGTCTTGATGGCTTGAGCTAAATAAATGTTCCAGGATTCTTTCATTTGAAAACAGATCTAGGGATCTTAGACTCAGATTCCAGACCTTTTACCTTTTGCTACTTTCTATACTTCACTGAACACGGAACAACTGAATCAAGGTACTGGTAAGGTGCCTCCAGACCTTTCTCAGTCCCAGGGCAGGATTTGCTCCTTGGGTTCAGAGATCTGCCACATTCCTTAATTACCTTTTCTTCTGTTGTTGCTGCTGTTGCTACAATAACTGGCTGCCCATCTGCTCCCTCTTTTCCTTCAGCTCTCTGACTCTGGAGTGTTCAGACCATACCAGTGAAGTTTTAGGTTATATTTAGAAGATAATATAGAAATGATAACACAATTTCAGAAATAATACACCAGAGAAAGAAAATGAGATGTTTATGTAGGAAAATGAAGTAATTTCTAACTAAATAGAATTTCAACTTCCAGACAATCTTTTTAGTGATCCCCTGAGTGAACTTTGTATGCAAATTCCTCCAGGAGACTGTGAGCTCCTTAAGGGTAGGGGACAGGCTTCATTTAATCTTTCAACCCCAGAACCTAGTACAGTGCTTTATGTATAGCAGGTGCTTTAAAAATGCTTCTTGGTTCAGAATGGATTGGTACATCACGAGTTAGTCTCTCAGCTCTGGATATTTAATTCATTATCTTTCCTGCTTTCCTCCCCATGGCATTCCTCATACCAACATACCTCCTTCTGGATTTGGATTGGCTTATTTTGGAACTCTGGTCAAAGTTTATTGGTCCATTCTATGATCCCAGACTTGCCCTTAGTCTATCAGTAAACCTGATTTCATGGAGGGTTTTTGCACGGAAAGGGCATTTTGCATCATCATACATCTAACTAGAAAGTATTCTTTGCTTTTGGAACTCTGAAGGCATAGAAATTGAGCTTCATGAGAGAATGGAAGACTCATCTAGTTTCCAGGTTCTGAATGTAGAAGCTGATGGCAGAGCAGGTGGGAGTTTACATTAGGAACCCTGCCCCACCCAGGAAAGGTTCATGTAAGTTACTTCCATAGGACTCAACCAGAAGATTACAATACAGGAAAAGGAAAAGGCAGATGAGAAAAAAAAGTAAATTCCGTTCAAGATCAAGAGTTTTTATCTTCAGGTGATCAGGTCAGGTTAATAAGCATTTGTCAAGCAAATTGTATTAGGAACTCAGCCATAGAAAAATTGGGATCCCTGGTCAGAAGACTCACTGTACAGAGGAACTGAGGTATCAGACAGGGAATCCAAGGTATGGACTTGAAGTCAGAAAGATCTGAGTGCAGATTCTGCCTCAGATACTTAGCAGTTTTGTGATTCTGGGAAAATTACTTATTTTTTGTGCCTCATTTTTACTCATCTGAAAAATGGGCATGACAATAGTACCTACCTCACAGGGTTGTTGTGAGAATCAAAAGAGACTATACTGCAAAGTGTTTTGCAAACTTTAAAGTACTATATAAGTGCTAGTTATGCTGCTGAGGCTGCTACTTCTACTGCTGATAATGATATCCTTAGAGAGCTCAAGGGACAGACACGAGAGGAAGTCAGTTTTTGAGAACTGGAACTAATAGGGAAAGGAAGAAATTACTGGGAAACTATTCAGAATAGAATAAGAATAAGGCTTATCTTGAAGCAGAGCCAGTGAGAAACTGTCATAGCAACATGTCAACATCTTCACTCCCTAAAGCCAACATTGATCCTGAAGTCTAAAGAAGGGCTGGACCTATGCAGGGTGCTCCCAGGTTAAGAAGGTTTAAAAAAATCAGCTGCTAAGGTTATAAAAATGTGGAGAACTCAGATGGGCCATTACATTGAAGAGAAATATTTCCCCTGGGCCAGTTTTCTCTTCTAGGCTTAGATCCTTGCTAAGAAAATAGAAATCAGGGTTAACATACTCTGAAAATTTCCTATGTATTCATGATTTGAAAGTCATTTTTCCTAAGTACAGATGTTTTAGTCAACATTCCAGAGCTGTAGGAGGTCAAAGGGATGAATGGCCGTTCATCAGCCCTTGCTGTTCAGTGATGCCAGCCTTTGATCTCTGAGCTAAAAGTAGTTTGGGGCTGATGATCTTCATCTAACTTCATGGTAGTTCTTACTTTTAGGCACTCCAGCAAGAAGGCCAGTTTGTCTGGATTATACAATGTAGGAAAGGAATAATAGATGGAGCCAGATTGTGAAGGGCTAAAAGGAAAGAAGGAGCCAAAAGGTCTTTAAGCAAACAGGAAAGTGACAGAGTCAGACCTGTGCTACAGGAATATCAAGTTGACAGCTCTGTGGACTAGAAATGAGGAAAGATTTGAAGCAGAGAGACATGCAATAGTCTAAGCAACAAGTAAATGTGGACTTGAACCAGGCTGATGATCATGTGAGTAGAGAGAAGGAACTGGATAGCAGAGATATTGTACAATTTAATACACGGAGGTTTTGCTGAGGTTACACATGCCCAACAACATGACAGGAAGATGGCCAGAACACACAGCTAAGGGCCTGGGCTTGGATGGTGACTAGATAATGTCTCAGGCATTAGGAGTGTGTGGCCCCAAGTCAGAAGAGGAGCATCCCACTTAATAGAATGTAAACTCATTGATGTCAGGGATGAGTTGGGTTTTTATCCCCTCTATTTTGTCTTGCTGTGCCTAGCATTGTACCTCATGGTAGATGCTCAAAAATGCTTGATGAACTGAACTACTGACATTACCTGCTGTTGGAAAATTAAAAAGATTTCCTTTGGCATTTAAGATCTAACATTTACAAATATTTAATTCCTTAACAGTCGGGACTGGGTTGTTTTACTTTGTTTTGTTTTTGTAAGTAGAACCTACATTTTAAGTACTTACCTGACCTTCCTGGCTACAATACTGCCCAGCAGCATAAGCTTGTTTCTTCTGTGGACAGGAAAGAATACAGTTATCTTTTCCAAATCACAGCTTTCACCATTGGTTTTGATATATTGCAGGTCAGCATAAGAAATTAAGTGGGAATTTGGGGACAGTTTTGCAGTAGTCTCAGATAGCATACAAAGGCCAGCAGACGACACAGAGCCTACAACCAAATATTTAACCCAAATTTTACAATAAATTACTGTAAACACCCCATAAAAGAAAAACAAAATTAGACTTCTCTGGTACAAAGGGAGGGCCAAAAGTTTTACACAGATTTTCCAGATCACAGGGGCACTGTACTCATAACCTCTAACATGCGGAAGAAAGTTGAAAAAGGCATAGAAACACTAAGTCTATGACTGGGCTCAAACCTACAGTAAAAGAAAGAGGGAGAATGAAAGAGCAGAAAGGGGCAGTACAGAATTAGAGTTGGATTACTCCTGTATAAAGCCTGACGCCTTGCAAATTAACACCCCATGCACATTGTGGCCATGGAAAATGTTTCTTCAGGGTCCAAGAATTGCCATATAGAATTAATAAATTCTCCTAGGTCATAAGGAAAGATGTCAGGCTGGCAAGCCCTCCAAATATCTTCTCTTTATGAGAAAACTATTGCTCCTAGTCATTTTGAAGGCAGCATCAGAATCAACTAAGTATTTATTAAAGGCCTTCTAGAGTCCTGGTACTGTGCATAATGAGACATGCAATATCTCATACGATATATTCCAGAACCCATGTGGCCATGATACTTTCTCAGTAAAAATTCTATTTCCTAGAAAAGTCCTGGAATTCATTCTGAACTGAAGAGGTAACTTCTAGCAACTTCCTAATTCACTCTTCTACTTGTCGATGCACAGTCTCCTTGAGAAAGTAATCAAGTTGTATTTTGAGTGGAAGTGGAAGTGTTCTCCTAAGCAAGCTTCACTGTGTGTTACACATTTATTAATGTACAAATTATTATAACCTGTGGTAGCTTTGGGAACCAGCTTTCAACAAGTGTGTTTCTCTTCTAACTAGATCTCACTCATTTCATGAGTCATTTTTGTTAAGTGTGGGTCTATGTTTGTGTATTTCTTAGAGGGTTTTTCATATGACCTTGGTAAGGGAGGAATGAATCACCAAGGAGTTAATTTGTGCTAAAAACTGAAGCTTAATTTCAGTTTTGTTTTGGATTTTCCCCCATTCCCAAGACCCACACAATAACATGCACTTCTCACCCCGACCTGTTCAAAGGGCTAGGGAATATTTCAGCACCTGACTGCTTGGAAGTTCAGTGATTCTGTTCTAGAACTAATTGTGCCAAATAGCACAATGAGAGTATTGAATATGCAGCCATATGCTGTATGCATACTGGTCAAAGGAACTTGGAGGAATAGATGTTTAGAATTTACTATTCAAAAGAATACCATTGGTGGTGTCAAAATGTGTGATTACCAGTCTTTTCCATTAGAATGCTATTACCATTCTATCTGAAAATACATACAACCTTGAAAATATTGTAGCTTGTGATTTTCAAGATCAAGAGATAGATTTACATTCTTATTTCAGGTGTTTCCAAGGTTTAAAACCACTAGCCCAACAGCCTGAGATATACTTCAATGATTGGACTTCTTCCTCCTACCCCCTGTGCCCATCCCTGACCTCAGCACTGGATAAGGAATTTCATCTAGCTCTTTACATCCCCAGATGCCAGGATCATCTCCCCATCTTTACCTCTGTCAGAGACATTCAGGGGTAGCCAGGCCTGCCTTCTACAAACCACAAGAACCTCATCCAGGGCTGGTTAGAACCCTTTCCATCTCAGGCAGGCAACTTCCTATTACACATCAGTCATAACATAGAGATCCCCTCCCTCCCCAAGCATCCTGCCTCCTTTCATAGATTAGCTTTCTAATGGACAATGGAACCTTTTTTCTTTTTTTTTTTTTACCAGGATCATGGGCTCCACATATAGACACTTGTTTCATGTTAAGCAATTTCAGACTGCTCTGCTCCACTGCATCTCACCTATTTTTCAGTAGGATAATACCATCCTTCCTGGGTGTCTATTTTGTCAACTGATCAGACAGCAAATTAAATGGAAAGCCTCCTAGCAGGTACAGATATGTTGGTCAAAGCTGTACAGGGAGAAAATAAAAGTCTATTTAATCTCTTACTGCTGGGGGTAATTGTAACTGCCTGAACTGATGTGATTTGAGGACTTTTATCTTTGTAGTTTTTCTATGTAGTGGTCACATTATTGCTGTTTAGGTGCAGGCAAGCCACTACTTTCTGCTTTAAGAGTATTTATAAGCAGTGTTCTTCTAATAGCTCCAGAAGTATGGGCCCCTGCCTGGCACAGAGTAAGTGCTCAAAAAAATGCTTGCTGCTTACCTTAGGAAGCAACTTTTAAAAATGAGAGCTTTTGGAAAAATTTTAAAATATTGAACTTGATGTCAAAAATCAATATCCTCTGGAATAATTAAAAATATTTATATTATGCTTTAAAGTTTATAAAATACTTTATTGACTAGCATTTAATAATATTTACATGTATATAGTGATTTAACGTTTGCAAAGCACCTTAAAAATATTCTTATTTTATCCTCACAATGACCTTGTCAGGTAAGTGCTAATATTATTCTTCTTTTACAGCTCTTGAAACTGAGGCAAAGTAAGGCAAAGGGGCTTGGCCAAAGCCACACAGCTAATAAGCATCTGAAGCACGCTTAGAGCCATCCAGACTCCCAGAGTCACCAGTCTATCCACTGTGCTGCCTAGCTCCATACTTTGTCTTATCTGATCTTTATAACAACCCTGTGAGTAAATGTTACAGGTATTATTAGCCCCATTTCACAGGCAACTGGGACTTAGAGAAGTTATTTACCTATGGTCACACAGCTACAAAGGGTCAAGACCAGGTTTGAACCTAGGTCTTTTTGACTCGACATCTTGACACTTCCTTGACACTTGACCTTCCTTTTTTTTCTTCTCCAGAAGGGAAGGTAGAGAGGAACTAAGAACAAGGTGCTGTTATTACTTTGAGAGGAAAATATTACTAAACGAACATTTTTTTCAACAAGAAACTATCCTCTAAACATGATGTAGAATAATCATTCAAATTGGATCTATATTTTTGTTTGTTTGGGGTGAAGAGGGGCAGGGATCAATGGGAATGGAGGATATGAGGAAAATGAAGGAGAGAGAAGTCAAAATAAATCAGGATTTCTTGGTTCCTAATTGTTTTTCTCTCTAGCTTACTTTGTGACTTCCAAGAGATTCCCAGCTTTTAAATAAAATAAATCAAATATTTCTGGTCCTTCTACCCACAATAACCTTCACTTATATTATAGATGTTTGTCAAAAACTGCTAGGCTCTGTGCTCTTCTCCTCTCATTTGTTCTTTGCCTGTGGTTTCAGTCCACCAAAAAGCAAGCCATTTGGGGTCCATAGCAAGGAGGGAGACCAGGCCTGAGAAGATAACTTGTTTAGCATCAAGGCCATCCTTGCTGCTGGTCCCTTCTATTCAAGGAGCTCTCTCCTCAGTCTAAAAAGTGTTAAATTCTATATCCCATTACCTAATGCCCTTGTGTATAGATTTCTGATTCACATCTCTAATTTCTTTCTGACTAAGCTCTAAGCCTGGTTGCCTGGTCTTCCTAGTTCTTTGTTACAACCTGTTTCCTAGTTCTATATCCTGCTCTAGATTACTGAATCTTGTAAACTGATCTTCCTGCCTCTGATGTGGGGCATCTCCATATAAATCCCCTATCTTCTTGTTTTTGTCTAGCTATGCTGATCTCGTAGACTCTGGACACTGTTTATTCACCTGGACTTATGCTACTTGAGTACTTAACTGACCTTCCCAGTCACAACACTTCCCTCCCTAGGATGTAAGCTTGCTCCTTTTGGAGAGAGGAAGAAATAGAAAGTTGAAAAAGGCATAGAAATAGTAGATCTAAGTCTAGACTCAAACCAGGAGTAGGAGAAAAAGGGAGAGTAAAGGGCAGGAAGTGGCAGTATGGAAGTAAAGTTTCATGCACAAAAGAACTACTTTGAACAAGTTTTTCGTGTATGTTTGTATGTGTGTTTGTGTATGCGTGTGTGAGTAAGAGAGAGAAACAGACACATAGACAGACACACAGACAGAGAGAAAGAGAGAAATGGGGGTAAGACAGCATCTCCTGTCTCATCTAGGCTGAAAGAGCAACAGCCACTCACAGCCAATCCCAATACTGACAGCAAAGAAGTTTTAATCTCTTCCATTATTCCAACAGAGCCCATTCCCCTCTCCTTAGCTAACTTGTTGTTTCTCCATTCTCTGCCCTTACTATATTACTGCTGAATTTAATATAAACATCTAATCTGTTTTAGCTCTACCACAGCTTAAGACTCCCAAACTCAAGCGACCTATCAGCCTTAACCTCCCCAGCAGCTGATACTCCTGTTAAGCGCCACCATATCTGGTGACAAGTTTTTCCCATAAGTTTAGGTGATATCATCTGAAACTAACCTGGGAAGAGTATTCAATGTTAAAAATAAGTGACACAGAAGAACTCATTTACAATTACTTTTAAATGAGATGGACCCCTATCAGGCAGGGTCACAGACATGCCACCTCTCTTTCTCCTCTACCTATCTACTGATATCATTTAGTATGGGTGATAAAGGAGGAACACTAAAGGAAGGGAAGGGGGAAAGGGTCCCTTTTACTGGCAGATACAAATGAAGGTCTTTTAAAAATTTTCAAGCCATCCATCAATCAACAAACATTTATTTATTAAGTGATTACTATGGTGCCCTGGCACTGTGGTGGGTATTAGGGATACAAAGAACGAGGCAATACAGATTCTCAAGAGGCCTGTACTTTGATGGAGAAGACATGTATATATACAGAATAAATTTAAACTGCAGAATAAACACAAAGAGGACAAATTTAAAACAGCAGAATGAATATAGAGATGGAAAGGAACTTACAGGTCATCTAACCAAACCGTTTTATATGATAGATGAGGTACCTAAAGCCTAGAGAGAAGAAATCAAGTCAAGTGTTTCATGTCAGGAAAAACATGGATAACAATTGTCTGAGTTCAGTGCCAAGTAAACACAAGTTTGTTAACTACAAGATAATTGGTGAGGGTGGGGAAGAGAGTGGTACCAGCAGTTGTAGATCAGAATTTCCAAGACTATGGACTAACTACAGATGATGAAACAGTTAACAGACACAAGGAATCAGAGTAACTTAAAATTCTTGGATTCCTTTTTGAGCCATCAGTTTTCAGCCAAAACCTTTATGAACATTCCTGAACAAAAGTAACCTCTGGAGCCAATTAAGGGCCAAAAAGACATAAGCCTTTTCTCCTTCAGTCTTCATGGCCAAAATTCTACATGGCATGGGGTACATGTAGAGAAAAAGTTGAAGCTAAATGCTTTTGTAAACCACTTCCTTCACTTCATCAAAAACAAAAATAAAACCAAAGAAAGAGAATAACTCAAATGTTATTTATTGATGAGACATTAGAACCAGAAACACTAAGGCCTGCTAGTTTACATTATGGTATTAGTTGATAGTTTATTAATGTAGAATTTGACACAAATTTACTCTCCTTGCAAAGACCTTTCTGAAAAAAAAGATATTAACTATTTTTTCTTGTTGATGGGTTTTTAATTTGCACAATACTTTCCAGTTTTCAACATGATTTAAGATTTACTATATCATCAATGCCTCACAGTAACCCGTGCTAAATAGGATTATTCCAGTTTTACATGTAATAAAATTGAGGTTCAGCTAAGTCCAATGACTAGGGCTATACTGCTGGGCAGTATTCTAGTCAATGATCCCACTTCTTAGTTCTTGCCACTGTACCAACCTGCCTTTGAGCAGCTTTTATTGTTTCTGAACATTTTTGAATTGGGCTCTCAGCAGTTGTGACTTTCTCCAAGAGACACATAGCCAGTAAAAATGGAGTAACTAGGGTCACACAACCACTCCATGCTTGAGACAAACCTTGGTCAGGTCTCTTAACTCCTAGTTTGGTTTTCTTTGTAGCTATGGCACCCCTGACTGTCCCTTGTATCTGGAATTCTCTCTCCTTATCTCAGATTTCTGGCTTCCTTGGCTTGCTTCAAGTCTCAGCTAAAATCCCTTCAGCAAGAAGATTTTCCAGGCACCTTGATGCCTTGCCTTTGAGGTTATGTCCATCTTATCTAGTAAATATCTTCCTTTAACATAACTGTTGGCATGTCTACCCCTATTAGACTGTAGGTCCTTGAGAGCAAGGACTTTTTTCTTTTGGTTTTTGCCCTTTTTTTATAACTCCAGTGCTTTGCACAGTGCATGGCACCTTGTACATCTTTCTAAAAGCATGGTGACTCTACTTGATACCTCCTTTATTTTTATAGAACTAACCTGAGAAGAGAACAAGGGTTGCTTAGGTCACTTTAAGTAGGTCATTATATTTCAGAATTAGTTAAACCATCATCAATGGCAAGAGGCCATAAATACTGCACATTTCCTGGAAGGCAGCCTCTTAGAAACCCTGCTGCTCCACTTTAGGCATGGGAGTGTCTAAAAGAATCTTGAACCTAGAGTAAAAAAGGCCTCAGAAGGTTAATAGATTGTGACTCCGGAAAAGTCCCTTCAACCTAGGAGCTTCTATTTTCTCATTTGCAAAATGAGAATGCTAATATGTGTAAACTTACCTCACCCAAGTTGCCTTTGAGTGGCAGCATGATAGGACAACAGATATGGTTTCAGAAGGTCCTGGGTTCAAATCTTGCCTCTACTACCTGTGTGATCCAGAGAAAGTCATTTAGGCAACTAAGTAGTGCAGTAAATACAGCACTGGACTTGGAGTTCAAGAAAGACATGAGTTCAAATCTGCCTTCAGACACTAGTGGTGTGACTCTGAATATGTCATTAACCTCTGTTTGCTTTAGTTTCCTCATCTGTAAAGTGGGGCAAATGATAGCACCTACCTCACAGGGCTGTTGTGAGGATGGCATGAGATAACAATCGCAAGGCACTTAGCACAGTGCCTGGCACGTAGTAGAGGCTTAGGAGGCATTTAAATGTTAGTTATTATTACTTAACCTCAATATGCCTCAGGTTCTTCATCTATAGACTAAGACAGTCAGATTCAATGGCCTCTCACATCCCTTTCATTTCTAAAACCTATTATTCTATAAAACTCTAACCATTGTAGACACAGAAGGTTTTTCTTTCAGAATAAACTGAGCCAAACCCATTTAAGATAAGCAAGTGGCCTCCTTCCCTCCCCCCTGCCTCTCTCTCTCTCTCTCTCTCTCTCTCTCTCTCTCTCTCTCTCTCTCTCTCTCTCTCTCTCTCTCTCTCTCTCTTTCTCTCCCCTCTCTCTTTCTGCCTCTCTCCCCTTCATGTTTCTTTGCTCCTTCCTACTCCCCTACCCTTGTCCCCCACCGAGGCTGTTGCCAGGACTATTTCTCTATCCCATGAAGCTATTCAAGCAGCAGTCTAATAAAAAGCATTTTTAATGTCTTTTTGAAGACTAGTGTAACATCTTTTGGCAAAAAAGATGTGATCTCAGTAACCTGACCCAGTAGAAGAACTTCTATGATTATGAGATTGAAGAGTTATGGAAAGAATTTTCCTTTGGGAATCCCCAGCATTATAAAGCGCCTAGATTTCATATTAACGTTGTCAAGTCACTCAGTTTCTTTTTTGTGAGTCATATGATAGTGGTTTGAAGGAGTTAATACAATTTTTAAAGTGACTACATGTCATTAATTAATAATATATCAGTAATTAATATTATTAACAATCTTGATAATAATTATATTATTTTAATAACTAATGGATTTTATGATATATTAAATTAATAATTATTAATTAACATATGTCACTAATTAATAATAATAATGCCACACTTTAAAATTTGCAGAGCTCTTTAAATGTATTCTTTCATTTGATCATCATGAAACTCCTATGAAATAAGTCATAGAGACATTATTATCCCTATTTTATTAAGAGAATATTTCTCCTTTTCAAAGGTGCTACTGATGATCCATGGATCCTCATACCCTCTAGGAACACAAAAATCATAGAAATCAAAAACTTCTCAAGAGATGAACTTGCCCTGGAGGGAAGATAGTGTTCCCCCATTTTACTTTTTCTTTTTTAAAAATTGTGTAAAATTAAATTTAATGTTTATTTTTAGTTTATATCACTCATTTCCACAAGATTTTGAGTTACAAATTTTCTCTCTGTCTTTTTGCTACCCACTAACCCAAAACAGTGATCCCACTGTATACCCCCTCCCCCAATCTGCTCTCTCCTATATACTCTCCCATTCCCCCTCCAACTTTCCAGTAGGGCAAGATGAATCTCCATACTCCAGTGCCTGTATATCTTATTTCCCAGTTGCATGTAAAATAATAATAATAATATTTTAATCACTTTATTTTAAAACTTTGAGTTCCAGATTCTTTCCCTTCCTCCCTTGTCACCCATCCTTACTGGGAAGATAAGCAATTCAATATAGGTTGTACATGTGTAGTTATGCAAAACATTTACATAGCAGATATATTATGAAAGACTATTTCCCTCCATCCTAGCCTGCCCCTGACTTGTTCTATTCTCTGCTTTGACCCTGTCCCTTTTCAAAAGTGTATGCTTCTAACTACCCACCCCCCAACCTGCCCTCCCCTCCATCATCCCTCCTCTCATCCCCTTCCCCCCTACACTACTGTAGGGCAAGATACCCAATTTAGTGTGTATGTCATTCCCTCCCTAAGCCAAATTCAATGAGAGTAAGGTTGACCCATTCCTCTCCATTGTAACAATTATCCCTTGCCTCTTCTATTTGGGATAATTTACCCCATTCTGTCTCTCCCCATCTCCTCTCATTATATTTCTCTCTCACCTCTCAATTTCACCTTTTAAATATCATCACTTCCTATTCAATTGATCAGAGTGCCCTCTGTCTATGTATACCTGTACACATATATACACACACTCACATTCTATTTTGTCCTCTGGTTGTAAAATATCTGGGCAATTTTCCTGGAGAATTTCTTGAAGGATGATTTCTAGGTTCTTTTTTTGATCATGGTAGTCCAATAATTTTCAAGTTATCTCTCCTGGATCTATTTTCCAGATGAGTGGTTGTTCTAATGAGGTATTTCACATTGCCTTCTATTTTTCCATTTGTTTGGATCTATTTAATAGTATCTTTATTTCTCATAATGTCATTTGCTTCTATTTGCTCCACTCTAACTCTGAAGGAATTATTCTCTTCAGAAAGCTTTTGAGATTCTTTTTCCATCTGGCAAATTTGACTTTTTAAGGCATTGCTCTCCTCATTGGCTTTTTGGACCTCTTTTGCCATTTGAGTTAATCTATTTTTTAAGGTGTTGTTTTCTTCAGTCAGGTTGTTGACTCTCTTTTCATGATTTTCTTGCATCATTCTCATTTCTCTTTCCAGTTTTTCCTCCACTTCTCATACTTGATTTTCAAAATCCTTCTTAAGCTCCTCCATGGCCTGTAACCAATTCATATTTTTCTTGGAAGCTTTTGTTCAGGAGTTCTGACTTTGTTGTCTTCCTCCCATTCCATGCTTTGAATCTGTTTGTCCCCAAAAAAGGAATCTAAAGTTGGGTTCCTGAGGTTGGTTTGCTTGCTCATGTTGCCACTCAATTACTTGCCTTTTGCGCTCTTTGCCACAGTAGAGCTCTGTTTCCAGAGGGGAGAGCTTTGTCCCACATCACTGGAGTTTTTGCAGCTGGCAGAGCTAGTAGGGGGGCACCATCTCTCCAGCCCCCACCAGCTCTGGCTCACTCATCACACACCTCAGGACCACTACTCTGTAATAGTAATCAGTTTATTAGATACTTAGGGCTAGGTAGATCAGGTACTTAGGGCTAAGTAGCACCTAGTAACTTAGGGCTAAGTATAGAAGGTATGAACTCTGTCCATTGGTGAAAAGGTATGAATTCCCCTGTTGACTTGGAAGAAGGCTATTGGCTGAGACACTCCCCTGTTGACTTAGAAGAAGGCTACTGGCTGAGACAGGAGGCCAGTGCTGTATATAAAGAAAATTTTTAGAGAGAAAGGAGAGAATTTGGAATTGGCTCCTCAGTGAAGGAAGATTCATGGAG
>CM053596.1:168364580-168392133 GCA_028646575.1 Pseudocheirus occidentalis
TGTGTGTGTGTGTGTGTGTGTGTGTGTGTGTGTGTGTGTGTGTGTGTGTGTGTGTAAGAAGAACCCGAGAGAGAGAGAGAGAGAGAGAGAGAGAGAGAGAGAGAGAGAGAGAGAGAGAGAGAGAGAGAGAGAGAGAGAGAGAGAGAGTGAATCAATAAATTTTTCTTCTGGTGGGTTCCTGGTGGAGGAAGCAGAATTTTCACAGCATCTGGAAGCTGGGTTGCTACTTGCTGGACTGAGAACTGAGTTGAAGTTTTCTTGATACCAGAATCTTGAAGGCTGAGAAGGCTGCTTGGAAGGCTGAGATTTCTTCTGGGTCCTAGGGCCAGCCAAACTGCTGGAGGACTGAAGAAGCATGACCAGGATAAGACTTTGTTTGTTTGTGGCTTGGCTGATCCTTGAATTCCAAGCAACAGAAGTTGTGAAAGTTTTGAGATGTACTGGACTTTGTGAACTTCGGTGTGTAGCAAAAACTGCCCAGGGGACTAGACAAGAACCTGGGAGCTGTCTGCCTCTGAATCCAGATGACTGTTTGGTAAATTCAGGTAGGAGCTGGGACCATGGAAGGGAATCCAGAGAATCTGAAAGACCACCCCGAGTCAAGATGAAGAAAAAGCCTCTCCTTGGATACTGAATGCAGTGATGAAATTGAAGTTTACTAGACACAGAGGGGTGGAGGGTTTGTGTAATTTTCTAATGATTGTATTTAGTGAGTAATGATACTTAGTGACTGATTGCTAGATAAATGACTGATTAAGTTAACCTATGATTACCTCATGAGTGGAAGACAGACTTGTATTGTGAAAAGATTGAATGATTAAGTAAGAAGGCAAACTTCCTTAGGGATACCAGATTGTTCTGGTATCCGAGTAAGATAGCAAACTAGGTATCTGTTTACCAAATTCATTTTCTATTGAACTGGAAGATATTCTACCCAGAGTCTATTTGTAAGAGATATTCTTTATAGATGATGAAACTCTCTAGATCAGTAGTTCTCAACCTTCCTAATGCTGTGACCCTTTAATACTTGTATGTGGGAGTATCTGCATGTGGATGGACCCTCCTGGAGACAGATAGAGGAGCTGTGTCTGGGTTCCTAAGTCCATTGGAAATATGTGGATTAGACCATGGATATACCTGAACAATCTAGAAACTGACAGATTGTTCTTTTGTTCTTTGTTCTAAATACTGTGACCACTTTGGTGAAAACTATGTGGCCATTCTAATGTTAAGCTGTTGTGACCACCACATTCTGATTTTTAGTGATAAGATGTAATGTCCTTGAATACTGTATCTTGATTTGTTGTCAATGTTTGCCTTGATTTGTAATGGAATAAATGGAGTGTTCACTGTACTGTGTAATCAGAACTTTAAAAGCTGTTCACAGTAGTGTTCACAGGGGTCGCCTAAGACCATCAGAAAACATATATTTCCAATGGACTTAGGAACCCAGACACAGCTTCTCTATCCATCTCCAGGAGGGTCCGTCCACATACAGATACTCCCACATACAAGTATTAAAGGGTCACAGCATTAGGAAGGTTGAGAACTACTGATCTAGAGAGTTTCATCATCTATAAAGAATATCTCTTACAAATAGACTCTGGGTAGAATATCTTCCAGTTTAATAGAAAATGAATTTGGTAAACAGATATCTAGTTTGCTATCTTACTTGATACTGATCATCAGAGTTTTGTGTTAACCTTCTCTTCTGTTAGTTCACCAGATTGTCCTTTGTTTAGGCTCTTATTATTTTAGACCATGGATATAGCTGAAAATGCTTAACTGCTCATGCAAAATTCCTATTTGTAGAGAGGTTTGAGAGATCATGAGGATCAAAGAAGATATTTTTCCATTTTGTTCAATAATCACAGACTGAATGAAACTATCTGGTGCATCTTTCAAGGAATTGTATTTTATGTCCATATAAACATGGGGAGAACCTTAGAGGAGAAAAGAGTTTACAGCTTCGTTTTTCTCTACAAAGTGAAATGTGGGAAATCAACAAATAATAAACTTTACAAGAATGTGTACTCATACTTTTCTATCAGTTGTGTTCTGGTAAAGTTTTGATTTGCTATAGAAAAATCATTTGTAAAACGCTTCCAGTTCCTTCACATTTTCATTAAGCATTCTCTGAAAAATTAGTTCCAATTATTCTCAAAACATGTTAAAGCCCTGAGAAAGTAGGCACCTAAGTTGGCAATTGCTGGTGTTCCCTTAACTCATCCATTTTAACAATGAGAACTTTTATGGTTTTTTTTCCAATTTTTTAGCATCTTTGCCCTTTTTAAATATGTTGAAAATGAATCCCTTGATGCTTTCAAAGTTGTCAGTTCTCACATGGATTCCTTTAGGTGTACTTATGCTAGCATAGTCATTTTTCCTGACTCTATCTTTTCAAGCATTATTTGTATTTCTTCAAATAGCACTTCAAGGACTATGGTGGTCAGTCCAAATATATTGTTTCTACTATCACTAGTAATCTGAATAACTTGATATAAAATTCTGTTATGATACAACTATTTCATGTTGCTTCTATTTTCTGTCTTCTTTACAGTTTCATCTGTGATTGTGATTTATCCTTGAAATACTTTAGCTTAATTGGATCTTCCTATAGACTAATTCTCCCTTTCTTTATGTTTTGCATTTTTTAAAAAGTAATGCTACTAACAGTATCCCAATAATCTCCTTCACAATGTTTAAAAAAATAAGTGTGTGCACTAAACTAATGCAGTTGTTAACTGCCATGTCTCTCCAAAGAGATAAAGTTCATTGATGGAGGCAATTTCTTGGCCCTTTTGTTCTCCTTATTATGGTGACTTCTTTACTTAAGTTAAGCTTCTTTTAAAATAATAGTAATAAAAATTAGTGTCTTTATCTTTGTCTACTTCCCACTTTTCAGAGTAAGCAACTTACTAGTTAGGTCAGGCTGGAGCAATTGTGATTATGCATAGCATAGTCTCCATTTTGGCATTTCTTCCAATTTGGTATTGATTTTAACATTTGCTTTAATTTGTCAGTGGTTTAACTGCACATAAATGACTGATTCTGAAATGACTCTCATGTCAATAACCAGTGGTTTCCTTCCTATTAAGATATTGCCTATTTCATTTTGCTGTGATGTTATTTTGTGCTTGTCACATACATTACTCTCTGATTTTCTTTTGAAAAAAGTATTACACTTTGAACTCTCTTGATTGGATTGCAGTATTCCATCATTCCAGTTCTCCCTCTGTTTACTTCCTTTAAACATATTCTTTGTCCTCACCATGAGCTTCAATTCCTCTACCCCCCTCAGTTTTATCCCCAGCTGTCACCCCTGCTTTGGCTACACTCTTTTCTCTTCCCAATATTTACTCCTTCATGAACCAACTCAATCCTACACTATATTATCTAATCCCTTGCTAAGTTTTTATGTTGTATCTCATACTTTGCCAAATCCCAGCTCTAGACCATTCCTACTTTCACATTCCTTTGTTCCAACTTACAAGCTGCTGACTGGAACTGAAGGAAGTCATACCACTATATTGACAGGGTCCACTACAACTTTATGCCATTCACTCTTAACCTGACCCTTACTATAGAGAGGTACTTCTTTTGCTCTTCCCTAATTTATTCTCTATTCCACTCATGATGGTGGCTGTACCTTGTGCCTTCTACGGCACCTCCTATATCCTCAGTTATGGATTTTGCCTCAATTTGTAGCCATTTTCTATAAATTCCTTCTCTCCTTCTCACAACCCCCTGGGTTCATCCCCTACTGCTTCCCCTTTACTCCAGTGTCTAATGAAAAGGAAGCCCTTCTCCCTTACATACATCCTTGATCCCATTTCCTCTGATCATCTGGAGGAAATTGACCCAATTATCCCTCCTATCTTGTATCTATTCCCAACAGCTTCTTCCCTTCTGCCTACATGCCCAAGATGCTCCCATCTTTTAAAAACCACAGACCCTATCATCCCAGGGCAATATCATTCTATACCCCCCTTCCCTTTCTCAGTCAAATTCATTGAAAAAACTGTCAGTCCTTGATAACTTCACTTCCTCTCTTCTCATGTTCTTCCTAATTTTCTGCAGGAGTGTATGATGTTTTCAGGGAGGACTAACACCTCTGGTGTGAGGGATTACCAAGCCTTTTTCAGGGTTGCTCATTCACCTTTAGTATCCATCTTTCATCTAAATCTTACCTTTGGCTCCAAGTAGCTTTAGCATGTGTACCTTGGTAAAAAAAAAAAAAAAAAACAACAACAACAAAAAACAACCTGCTTTGACAGATGGTTTGGACTAGGATGAGGATTAACCAATAGGCCTCAAACCCACTGATGAGTTAGGGGGATGTCTACCGCATTCACGTGAATACTTTTCCCAGAAGAATGAATAGATGAGAAAAATTTGTCACAACAGTCATGAAAGCAACTGAAGCAGGCATTGTGGAAGGCTTAGAGCTTGGTCAGGCAACAAAGATCCCAAGATCATCCACTGCATCGTAGGCCATCTTCTTGACTTTTGTCTTACCACTGGACTTTCATAACTCTGGAAGAAAGAGTGGGTTGATGACTTTGCCCAACTCTGTCTCACTTAAATCCAACTCGCTTGCAAGTGAAGGCATCCTCCTCTGTGATGTCATCAGTCCTCTTCAGAATGAAGGATAAACAACAATTTTCTACAATTTGTCTTCTGACATCAACACTCATCTGAAATCTATCTCCTCAAAGTTGCTGATGATCTCAACCACCAAATCTAATGCCCTTTATTTGGTCCACATCCTTGAATATCCTTCTACAGTATTTGAAATTATTGACTACCCTTCCTGCCTAGAGATTCTCTCCTATTGGGTTTTTGTGACCCCTCTCTTTTGGTTCTCTTCCTCCCTGTTTGCTCCTTCTTAGGCTTCTTTGCTGAATCATCATCCATGTCACACTACAGTATGTGTTACAAGTGAGTGTACTCCAAGTGTCTGTCCTGGTCTTTCTTTTGTCTCTATACTCCTTACTTTAGTGGCCTCACTACTTTCTTTTAACTTGGTGAGTGACCTTATCAGCTTATATGAGAAATAAGCACTCTATTCTTCTAACCTCCAATCCTGCATCATAAACTGGATGCCCCATAGGATTCTCAATCTTTACATGTTCAAAATAGAATGTATTATCTTTTCCACTTGCAAACCCATTCCTCTTTCAAACTTCCCTCTTAATGTTACTAAGAGTAGAACTATCCCTCCAGTTACCCAGGAAGCCTCGGAAAGGAAAGTTGAGTGACTTTCTAAAAGTTGTACAAGTTGTAAATGGAAGAGCTGGGACTTAATCCCAGATCTTTCTGATTATGAATGTAACATGCTTTCTACTACAGCACAGTAAGGTTTATTTGAATACACTAAAAGTTAACAAACTTATTTATCTCACTTAGTCTTAATCTCTTTTAAAAGAGATTCCAATGACTTCCATTGAAGTTACAGAAGAAATAGAATTTCAGTTATTTAGGGGCTTAAGGGAAGTCTGATCCATGATCTTTAAAGCATCTATTAATTTTTTTTTGCCAAGGAAAGGTAATTGTGCTCTCTGCTGACAAGGTAGAGATGGATCCAGTGATTGAAACCAATGAGAGGAGGAGTGTTACATTCTTTTAGATGATCCCTGTTCTTGCTCCGAACTAATCTTCCTCAATCTTACTATTACTAATAATAGTTTACCACAACCACCATTTATTTAAGATTACCCATTCCTTTTTTTATTTTTACCTTTTCAAGAAGATAATTTTATGTTGATTGTAAAGGTAAGAGGAGTTTCTTCTCCCCATCCTTTCTGATTCTCCCCTTTTGGACAGACATGGTTTTTAAGGAAGAAAAGTATGACGCAGGAAAACAGAAATTGCTATTCCCCTCCCTTATACATAAGCCTGTGTTTAAGGATTCTAATATCTCTTTCTCTCTATAACCCTCATTTCTGACGTTACCATCCTGGAATGTTTTACTCAGTTAAGTGTTTAAGATGGGTAACAAGCTAACACTTGTATTGAATAAATGTTAAATGTCCATTCCCCCACTTCTTTTTATGCATGCCTGTATAACCACATTTGCTTTTCTCTTCTAAATCGGAAGATCTTAGAGGTCAGTGATTTAGTTGTTAGAGTTGTTAGAGTTGATGGTGGAAGCCAACACAAGGATACTTAATAGTATGGGATGATGAATCTGAAGGCCACTGTCCAATAAGGTTTTCCCCTCTCTACCCCCAGCCTCCATGATTCTCTCATCCCTGCAGTGAATGAATAAAATCTTGGGATGAGGACCCTTCATTTGCACACAAGAGCAGATGACTTCACATGACAATAATAATCAAGCTTCCCTTCTTTGTTCAGTAATTACTAGCATGTGGTAGAAATGGTTCACCTCCCACAAAGATGTGGCACTTAGAATCCTGTCTAATTAGAAGGGCTCCTATCCACCCCTCTCCATCCATCTCCCCCCCCCCCACCAACACCACAACCACTCCCTCCCTTCCCCTGGGACCAAAGAGAGTAAGTTGTCTGTTTTGTGGAAGTCCTGACAATCATTTGAGTATAATTAAAGCTTGGTGCATTCTGTGAGTAACTATTGTATTCTCATAATTTCTGCCAAGAATTGAATTTGCTGGACATGACACATTTAGTGCTGGCAGTGGATGCACCAAAAGCTACCAGCACCAGGAAATTAATGAATACCACAACCCTCCTGTAGAGCAAGCAGCATGAATATTTAATAGGAAATGCATGATATATTTCTCGCATGATTATGCAGAAAAACATTTGGGAATGGCTGCAGCTGTTACACGAGCAAGCATAGTCTCTCTTCCAATCTCTTTTCATCTTCATCAGCCTCAATATTGTGTTTTAACCTCAGCAGCATATTGACACCAAAGATGGATATTGCAGAATCTTGTGAAGATTTGGGGGAAAGTGTGATTCTTTGCATATGCTTACCTATGTGTGTATACCTTATAACTTCCAAAGTTGCACTTTGAGAGAACAACTGAGATGTTCATGATGATTAGAAACACCAATAGGGAGATTGAGCTCAAATGGAGAAGGGGAGAGAAGCAACAGGATTAAACTGCTGCCACCCTCACAAGGGCTTTAACCAGTCTTTTTGAACACAGTTACATCCATCTCCATTCCCCGATTTAGTGGGAGTTCCTAGAAACAGTATTTCAACCTGAAATTGGCCTTCTTAGTTGGTGTTAAGGATTTCTTAAATTTTATTACATTTTGTTACATGAAAGGTAATTTTTAAAATCTATTTTTGCTTCTTAAGTGTAAAAAAACTCTCTCCACTTATGTGTATATTATATATATGCATGCACACACACACACACACACACACACATATATATATATATATATATGCATATTTTATGTCAGAAACAGGACTTGAACCCAGGTCTTTTTTATTCAGAGATCAGAGTTTTATCTGCTATACCACATTGCCTTTTGCAGCTTTGCTATCCTTTGCAGTAATCACATAACTTTTCCAGCCTTCTGAAATTTGTTGAGATTTTTTAATCTATTCATAAAGCAAGTATACAAAGACAACAAGGATATGCAATCAGCTCTTGGGTTAAAATGGGGGTGGTATTTCAGGCAAGTTGTTTAATTGCCAAAAGATAGATAGATAGATAGATAGATAGATAGATAGATAGATAGATAGATAGATAGATAGATCTCCTGATATTTCTCTCATGTTTTACATGCATTATTTCATTTGAGCCCTTTACCACTCTCCATGATTATTTCTCTGAACCTAGGTTTCTTCATCTATAAAATGGAGGTAACACTAATTAAGTGAATGCCCCAAGGCCAAACAGCCTTTAAGTGTAAGAGGCAAGATTATAGCCCATATCTTCCTGCCTTCAAATCTGTGCTTCTTTAAGCATTTCCTTTGCCACCCAATTCAATGAAATGAGGGTGTTGGATGAAATGACCCAGTAAAGATTCCTTGCCTCTAGTTATAGGAGCAGACTGCCTGGTCCATAGCTGTCCTATTGGAGCTCCCTCCAAAACAACTGCATGCTTATAAAATTAGACAGTAGAGGCATAGTTGATAGAGAGCTAGCCCTGGAGTCAGGAAGACTAAGTTCAAAAGCCTTCTCCAACTCTTACTGAGTAAATCATTTAACTTCATCAGGTCTTTTTCCTCTGCTATAAAATAGGGTCTCACTGACAAATTCACCCTTCCTGTAGCATGCCAAAAATCATGTTTGCCAACTTATATAGTCTTATATACTCCATAACTTATATAGTCCATAACCCATAAGAAGTGGGAATATCAAGATGGAATAAAATGTTACCAAATCACTGCAACCACCTAAAAATGCTCATTCTTTTGACAGTGGTCTGCTAACCTTCTAATGAACTGCAGGTGACAAAATGCCTGCATTCCCTAAAGCAACTTGGTGCTTACTAGATGCAGTAAAACAGTTGGCACCCCATAAATTATCAAGTGCTAATTATATTCATGCCCCTGATATAAGAAGAAAATCCTCTGTTAACAACATATTTATTCCCCAAATGTGGTAATGAGATGTGTTGCACCTCCTAAAAAGAACTTGGATGGTAACACTATTTACATCACTTTTATCTACAGATTTATTTTGGGGACAAAACTTTTAGTCACCCCAGAAAAATAGTTTCATAAATATAAAGATCAATGCATTTTCATACAATCAAACCCAGGAATTCAGTGGAATTACAAGGGAAAGAGAAGGTCTAGTTAACATCTAGAAGTCACAGATGAGGAATCACTAATGATTCCCCATAACAGCTTTCTATCAAAGGAGAATGTGTTACAATAAATCATGAAAGCTTATTTCTGTCCAAGCTACTCTAATAAATTTCCACTGGATTCCAAATGTCCAATATGTGAACATGCTGTCAGGTCCATCTGATGTGGTGAAAGTCTCTTCCCTAGTACAAGAAAAAGCTGCCTAAGTCTCCTCTTAAGCCCCTTTAACACACTAGTTATATAATAACAATCAGAACAAATTACCCTTGCAAGGTCAATGACTGTTAATAGGTTCCTGGCACAACACCTTAGTCCCTTTTTCCCCACCCAAAAAGCACTCATCTGGGCTCTTTGCAAAAGATACATGGTGATCCAGCCTAAGGGAAGCTTGTCTTCATTCATCCCAGGCAATTGCTTGTTTCTCAAATAAACAATTAAAAAAGTGAAAGATGTCAACTGGGAGAAACAACAGGAATGGTCCATCCGTGAGAGTTGCAAACTAGTTTACACTTTTGGAATTTTTAACAGTCACAATATTTTTGCAGGCCGAGCTATTTACATTCCAACAGAAATTAAGACATAGTTCTGGCCCAGCACTTTTAGAAGATGAGGATTGTACTGGACTTGGAATTTCATTGGTATGGGGAACTCCTGGATGAGGAAATAGAGGGTATTCCTCTACCATTGCAGGGAAACTCTTTGTAATTTATTAAAGGAAATGCCTACCACACTGAGAGATTCCATAGCCAATGTATTTCAGGGGCAGAACTTGAACCCAGGTCTTTCAGGCTTTGGAAACAGCTCTCTATCCACTACGCCTTCACAATTAGGGGTAACTTTGAAGTAAGGCAAACCACCTAAATCCATATTTATATAGTAGATTAAATTTTTATTTTTTACTATCAATTTCTATAGCCTCAATTAGAATGGGATTTTTATGCCCTGTCATTCCATTTTTATGATTAATATCAGACCTCCCTGGCATTATTAGTTACACTTAACATAAATGGCCAAAAAAGGATGATAGGGCACAGGTAAATGAAGGAGTAAAAAAGATCAATGGGAAATTTTTTTAATGATTATGTTTCTTCCAGCTTTCTAACAATTTCTTTCACTAAATGAAGTGCACCATAAATATTTGTTGAAGTCATTTTTTTGCTGAACAAAGTTGATTTTCAAATGGAACAAAGAATATTGTTTCTTTTTCTTCCAAAATAAGTTAAATTGTTCTAGATGTAGAGCTGGAAGGGTTCCCAGAGGATGTGTAATCCAACCTCCCCCTACCTCATTTTAGAGATAATGAATCTGAAGCCTAGAGAAGATAAATGACTTCCCCAAGGTCACACAGGAAATAAGAATTGGAGGCAGGATTTGAATGTACCTTCTCTGAATCCAGGGCTACTGCTTAATCCACTATCCCACCCTCAGCTCATTGCTAACTTGCCCATATGCTTTCACTTTACCTTTGGAAGCTGATTCACATTGTGGCACATCTCCAAGAGTCTGGTTTAGTCTTCAATAAAGGGAGGAGCCAACTTGGGTTTCTTAGTGCTTAACCAGGTTATACCATTAAATCGTTAGAGGGTCATGGTTTGTGATTGTATTTTCTCTTGGAAAATTCTACAAACTATGAAAGGAAAAAAGGTCAGAAACTCTCTGCTCGTTCTTCTTAGTAATAACCATAATAAGAGAAAATATCATTTGTTCATTTTGTCCTGATTCTATGGCTGGGGTCTAAAATTATAGGATTATAGAGTTGGAGGAAGTCATTGAGTCTAACCTCCTTATTTTTACAGATGAGGAAACTGAGGGTCAGAAAGGTGAAGAGATTTATCCTCTGAAACCAAATCCATTGCTTTCCCCACCTTTATCAGCTTTACTATTAACCTTGTCTCATACTTCTTTTTCTTCTATACAAAAATACTTGACAAATACAATAAAAGGCTTATTAAAAACTTGGAAAAGGCCTTTTTAAAGTTAGAAATTATAATTAATCTTATTAGAATGTTAATTAGAATTCATAAAAATTGATTAGGAAATATATAGCTTCAAGCTAGAATGGCTGGTAGAGGGAGTGAGATATTCTGCCTGGAGCTGTAGATTTATGACCACACCAGAGACTTAAAGTGCTATGAAGAAAAGACCCAGCTTTAAGGAGTTAGGCCCACATCTTATATTATGCCGTATGTGGCTGCTTTGACACAGACATTCTCAAAGTGTGGTCTAGGAGGGTTCCCTAGGTGGCACATGGGCTGGTCTCTTAACAACTTCCAGGTTTGTGGTATAAAAGTGTCAAGGCTTTATTTCTGGCCTGAATTGTTAATTTAATTTAATGAAAAACAGATATTACCTCACAGGGCATCAGTCTTCCTTCTAATTCTGGTGAGGGGTGTGTGTATGTGTGTGTGTCTGTGTGTGTCTGTGTGTGTCTGTGTGTGTGTGTGTGCATGTGTGTGTGTTGGGGAGGGAAGGATAGAGAGAGAGGGAGAGGGAGAGAGAGAGCACAGAAACACAGAAGAGAATTTTAGGGAGGGATCTTGGGGAGACAGAGAAAGCAGAAATTACAATGTGGCACAAGTGAAGCCTATGACAAAGTTTGAGATCCACCTTTCTCAGACATATGTCCTCATAGATTTGCATGGGCTGCGGAGGTCCCCCACAGCATCAGGGCATGATTTTTTAAATGGGAGCCTAACTCCCAGGGAGGGACCTGGAGAAAAGGATTTAGATATAGCTACAAGTTCTAGCAGAAGAGATTAAGAAGTTTCTGGGACAATAATATTTCTTCAATACTTCAGTGACTAACAATGATGGTAATAGTTGATATTTATATTGTACATTTTTTAGTTTTACAGCAGAGAGACAATATCCATAGCTGTTTTTAAAAATTGTCTTAGAATCAGGGAGACTGGAATTTGAGTCCTGCTTTTCCCATGTATGCTCAGTGTGACCCTGGGCAGCAAGTCTTGGTATCCTAGTACACTGCCTTTAACTTGCAGACCTGCGGGGATTCTTCATTGGTGGAGGGACTTTCCTCAGTAGAGAGACCTCTACAATGGTACCCTCCAAGACAGGGCTAACAATAGCAAGATTTGTAAAAACCTTCTCCATATATTATCTTATAGGAAATATAAGGCAATAGAGAATCTCTTCCAGGGCATGATGTACTTATTCTGATTTCTCTGACATCCAATTCCATGTTGATAAGTATATGTTAATTTATTCATCAAGTATTTAGAAAACACCTAATATATGGCAGAGTGATATATTAATAATTATAATAGCTGACATTTGTGTAGCAGTTTAAGATTTATCATGTGTTTACAAATATTTTTTTTGTCTTCTCAATGGAATTTAGGTACTATTATTATCCTTATTTTTACAAAAGAGGGAACTAAGAGAGAGAGGTTAAGGGACTTGCTCAGGGTCACACAGCTAAGAAGTATCTGAGGTCAAATTTGAATTCAGGTCTTCCTGACTTTGGGTCCAGCACTCTGTCCTCGGCACTACCTGGTGTAGTAAGCCTTAGAGCCAGGAAAAGTGAAGAAGGGGGTTCAAGTCCTGTCCCTTACACAGGATCAAACAAATAGTCTGTGTTAATCATTTAACTTCTCACTGCTCTAGGCAATTTTTTGAGAGTATAAATTGCAATGATGGGAGTCAAACTGCTTTGGGAGAGAGAGAACCCTATACCATGAAATCATGGGTCAAGTTCCTGTTTCTCTTGTATAAAATCAGATGCAGACACTCATTTCAAGGAGCTAAAAGTTCAGTGTGGCAATGAAACTGAGGCACAAATAAATAAAATATTAATTAGAATGTGTGTCTAAAAGAGATGCAAAGTTCTTTGAGAAATTTAAAACAGGGAAGAGATCATTTATTGCTTGGGGAGAATCAAAGAAGGTTTTATAGAAAAAATGGTATTGAGAGTGGATCCAAGATGACAGAGTGAAGTCAGCATTTTTCCAAGCTCTCCATTCCTCTATAACCACTTAAAAATGCAACAAAATGAATTCTAAGTGGCAAAGTCAACAAAGTCATAGTAAGTTGTTTTTCTAGACCAAAGCATCTTAGGAGGACAAAAAGAGAAGTCTGCAGAAACTACGGTAAGGACTGGCCAGGAACACAGCACATTGGAATTGACATTGTCTGTGGGCTGTGGGCCTGGAGGCACCAGGAGAATGTTAGTGTCCAGGAATGGTATAGGAACTGAATGCCTGATGAGAAGGAGATCCCAGGGGACCCCTGTACTAACACTAGGAGAAGAAAAAGGTATCATCTGATAGCTCAGTTGCCCTTTACTCAGTTCCCCCAATGCAGCTCCAGCATAGAAGGGAGCAATCACGGTTGTAAGGAAGCAGGAATTCTGCCTGAGTAAGGACCAGAGTACAGACTAGAAGGACAGTGATTTCTCCCTAGATCATACCACTTTGAAGGACCAAAACATACAGACATCCACTGAGTTGTTGAAAGTAGTTTTAATAGGAGAAAGGAATATACCTGTTCTCAGATGTACATGACACCTTCACAAAAACTGACCATGTATTAGGGTATAAAAAACCTTACAAACAGAAGCAAAAAAGAAGAAAAATTAAATTTACCCTTTGAGGGCTGGAAAGAAATAAAAAATATTCAATAAAGGACCTTTGAAATATAGATTAAAAATTAATTGGAAACTAAATAATTTAATCCTAAAAGAAGAATGGGTCACATAACAAATCATTTTTTAAAACTGATAATTTCATTCAAGATAATAACAATGAGACAATATACCAAAATTTGTGGGATGCAACCAAAGTACTACTTAGGGGAGAAAGTATGTCTCTAAATACTTACATAAATAATAGAGAGAAAGAGCAGATCAACAAATTGGGCATGCAACTAAAAAACAAACTAGAACAACAATAGATTAAAAATATCTAATAAAACACCAAAACAAAAATTCTGAAAATCAAAGGAGAGATTAATAAAATTGAAAATTATAAAAAAATTAATAAGCAAAACTAGGAAATGGTTTTATGGGAAAAATTAACAAAATAGATAAACTACTGATAATTTGATATAAAAAGAAAACCATATTACTAGTATCAAAAATGAAGAGTGAATGCACAACCAATAAAGATGAAATTAAAGCAATTATTAGGAGTTATTTTACCCAACTATATGTGCCAATAAAACTGACAATGTAAGTAAAATGAATGAATATTTATAAAAATACAAAGTGCCTAGATTAACTAAAGAGGAAATAGAATATTTAAATAACCCCATCTTTGAAAAGGAAACTGAAAAGTCATGAGTTCCCCAAGACTAGGAGGATTGACAGGTGAATTTTACTAAACATTTAAACAACAACTAATTCCAATACTATACAAATTGTTACATATGATATTTAAATTAAAAAACAACCAATTCCAACATTATATAAAATGTTACATAAAACATTTAATAAAATGTTAACAATAATAAAATGTTATCTGTAACAGTAATATTGAAATGAATTGTTATTTGTGCAGTATATAGAGTTTTACATAGCATGCAATACTATATAAACAGTAAACCACTAGCAAGAGACTAGATTTATAGTAGGAATATGGGGCTGGTTCAATATTAGAAAAACTCAAAGAATGATTAACTGCATCAATAATAAAACACAAATCTCATGATTATATCATTATGTGCTTTTTGACAAAAATACTTTTGATAAAATATAATACCTATTCCCAATTTTTAAAAGCACTAGAAAAAAATTAAATAATTAGTATTATTTATCTAAAATCAAAAGCAAGTATTATCTGTAGTAGGGATAAACAAGAAGCCTTTCCAGTAAGATCAGGGCTGAAGCAAGGATGTCCATTGTCACTATTTTTATTCAATATTGTACTAGAAATAAAAACTAAAGGAATAAGACAAGACAAATAAATTTAGTATTTAGGCATGAGGAAACAAAATTATTACTTTTTAAAGATGGTTTTCTTAGAGAACCCTAGAGAGTCAACTTTAGTAAATTTATAGGACATAAAATGAACCCACAAAAATCATCAGCCTTTCTATATGCTGCCAACAAGATAAAGCATGAAGGCATAAGGGAAATTCTATTTAAAATAACTATAGATGGTATGAAACACTTGGCAATCTACCTACAAAGAGATTCACAGTAACTATAAAGAGCACAAGTACAAAATATTCTTCATACAAATACAGATGTAAATAATTAGAGATATGTTCATTGCTCATGGGTAGACTGAACCAATACAATAAAAATGAAGATACTACCTAAATTATTTACTTATTCAGTGCCATACTGATCAAACTACTAAGGTATTCCTTTATAGAGCTAGAAAAAAATAAAAATAAAAGTTCATCTGGAGAAATAAAAGGTCCAGTATATCAAGGCAAACAAGAAAAGTGTGAAGGAAGGGAACCTAACAGTATCAGAACTCAAAAAATATTACAAAGCCGTAATCATCAAGACCAGTGGTTCTCAACCTTCCTAATGCCACAACCCTTTAATACAGCTCCTCATGTTGTGGTGACCCCCAACCATAAAATTATTTTTGTTGCTACTTCATAACTGTCATTTTGCTACTATTATGATTTATAATGTAAATATCTGATATGCAGGATGTATTTAAATTGAACATAACCCACAGGTTGAGAGCTGCTGATCAAGACTATTTATTACTTAATAAGAAATAGAGTATTTCGTCAATCAAATAGAATAGGCACACAATATACAGAAGTAAATAAACACAGAAATCTAGTGTTTCATAAACCCAAAGATCCCAGCTACTGGTGAAAGAATTCATTATTTGACAAAAAAAATGTTTTGGAAAACTTGAAAGTAGACTAGCAGAAACTAGGCTTACCTCAACATCTTACACTATATGCCAAAATAAGGTCAAAATGGTTATGAGACTTAGACATAAAGACAGACATGAAGAGTAAATTAGGGGAACATAAAAATTTTTTTACCTCTCCTATCTATGGAAAAGGGAAGAGTTCATTATGAAACAAGAGATAGAAAAGATCATGGAGGGGGGATAAAATTGATCATTTTGATTACATAAAATTAACAAGTTTTTTGCACAAACAAAACCAATGCAGCCAAAATTAGAAGAAAAGCAAAAACCTGGAAGGGGGAATTTCACAGCAAATTTCTCTGATAAAAGTCCCATGTCTTAAGTATATAGGGAGCTAAGGCAAATTTGTAAAAATAAGAGCCATTCCCCAATTAAATGTTAAATAGTCAAAGGAAATGAATTGATATTTTTAGAGGAAGAAATCAAAGCTATCAATAATCATATAAAATGTTCTAAATCACTATTGATAAGAGAAATGAAAATTAGAGCAACTCTGATATACCACCTCATACCTCTCATGTCTGCTCACATGACAGAAAAGGAAAATGACAAATCCTTTAAGGGATGTGGGAAAACATGTGCTAATGCACTGTTGGTAGAGCTGGGAACTAATTTAACCATTTGAGAAAACAATTTGATACTATGGCCAAAGATCTATAAAACCTTGGGTACCCTTTGACTCAGCAATACTGTTCTTAGGTTTATACTTCAATGGGATCAAAAGAAAAGGAAAAGGACCAACATGTTCAAAATTTTTGTAACAGATATTTTTGCAGTGGCAAAGAACTGGAAACTAAGGGAATACCTATCAGTTGGGGGATGATTGAACAAATTATGATATATAATTGTAATAGAATAAGATTGTGCTGTAAGAAAGGATGAAGAGGAAACCTGGAAAGATACATTAACTGATTATAAAGTTTAGTGAGTAGAACTAGCAGAACAATGTATACAGTAACAGCAATATTGTGAAGATAATCAACTGTGAGAAATTTAGTAATTCTCATCAATACAATGATCTATTATGACTTCAAAGGACTCTGTTAAAAATACTATCTTACCTTGAGATTGAGAACTGATGGCATCAAAGGGCAAATTAAAGCATTTTTTAACTTTCCTACTTTGTTTTTTGTCTGCTTTCTTTTTCAACTTGGCTAATTTTACCCACTTGTATAATTGATCTCAAATTGCTTTTCTTCTCAAAGAGGGGGAGGGACACAAAGGGGGAAAGAATTTGGCACTCAAAAGTTAAAGTTTTTTAATTATATGTAGTTGGGAAATATTTAGTGAAATAAATTAAAATATATTTTTAAATGGAATTAAGAGGATAGTTTCAGAAAAAAAACCTGAGGAGACATATTAACTGATGCAAAGTGAAGTGAACAGAACTAGGAGAACAATGTACACAGTAACAGCAATATTATGTAAATAACTGTGAAAGACTTAGTAATATTCATGAATACAATGACCCACTACAACTGCAAAAGACTCTATTAAAAATGTTATTTGCCTCTAGATAGAGAACTGATGGCCACAGGGTGGAGAGGGGAGTAATATGGCCAATGCAAACATACTTTTGCATTACTTCATAGGTATAATGGACATCATAGTTCTTACCTTCTCAATGGGTGGGAAGGGGTTGAAAGAGAAAGAATTTGGAACCAAAATAGAAAAAAATAAAATACTAAGAATTTCAAAAGTGAGAAGGGGGAATATCATCTGAGATGACCTTGGAAGAAAGCGAAGACATTCAATAAACAGAGATGGAAGGTGAGTGCATTTTTTGGCACTGGAAACTTCATAGTGAAGTGGGAGAGAGAAGGACCATAATGAAACAGTACACAGGTTGCAGTAATGTAGTCCATAAAATAGGATGAATTAAACCTAAATAGGTAAAATAGAGTCACTTTGTAAAGGTCCCTGGATGCCAAGCTAAGAAAGTTGAATTCTATTCAGTAAGCAATGGGATATTGCAAAAGCTAGAACTGGATTCCCTTTTGAATATAGAAGTTACATTGTAGGAGTTGTTAGGAAGCTTATTTGTTCAGTCTCGTGAAGGGTAGATTGGAGCAGGGAGCAACTAAGAAGAAGAATTAAGAAGCTTTCTCAATTAAATAGTTAGTTCAGGTGAGAGAAAATGAGAACCTGAGCCAGGGTAGAAGGAAAATTAGCTAAGGCTCACCACCCCATTCCAAGTTTATGACCCTTCCTGCTCCAGTTGCCAGTGAATGCATATCAGCTTTGGTAAATAAAATATCACAGATGAAAAGAGTATTAGTGTCTCTAAGAGGCTAGAGACTCTGTTCCTTGTAATTTCTGGTTTTCTGTCTATTTGAAGACAGACATGTTCTGTAGATACTTCTCTGTAGCATAATTATTTACTGTAAATTCATGGACTAGGCAATGTATCTATGTAGAATTAATTGATTAGCCAGCCTTATTTGTGACTGATGTGAGATTAGAATGTATTTCAATAGCAGACCTAATAGTAAGAAGAATGCTCATTGTTTAGGATTTAAAAGGCACATTGTCATGCAAACTCTGTGCTGAGGAACCCTATAAAATGTTGTGCCAGGCCAGCAGGCAACTGATTTAAGTGACATGAGGTGAGTCACAACAGCTCTCCCATACTAATAAATACATGTCTAGTGCTATGAAGAAATGTTAGCACAGTATGGAGGCTGTTTCTCATTTTACTAATCAGGGCCACTATTTACTCTAATTATACATATTCCTCAATATACAGAATAATTACAGCCTGGAACTGATTGTCAGAAAAGCAAAATTGTCTGTATTGAATCCAATATACCCACTGATTTCTATTCTTTATTGGGGATTTAGTTTTGCAGGGAAAAAAGAAGTTTTAGCCCCAATTCATATAAATAGGTGGATAGATGATAGCTAGCTAGGTGGGTAGATGGATAGGTGGATTAACAGATAAACATATAATTATAGGACATTTACTAAGTGTCTACTATGTGCCAGGAATTGTGCTAAGCACTGAAGATATAAACGCAAGCAGACAGGACAGTCTCTGCTCTCAAGGAGTTGGAGTTTCTCGGGGAGGCTGAAAAGCCAGGTGTAGACTGTGATCCATATGGAAGTATGGTATAGCAATGGGCAGGAATTGACATGGAATCCTGATTCTGGACAAGATAAGGCAAAGACTCATTGATCAGTGCCTAGCAGCATAGTCCAAAGTCCTAGTGAAAGCGAGGAGAAGGATGATGACCATAGTGTAGCCAGTTCTAGCTTAGAGTTGGAGAAAGTGGTATGGAGAACTGGTTCATTTCTACACATGAAACCAAGTTGAATGAATAAGGCAGAACTGAGCTATTACCATAATCATCAAGGCTGGAGAACTGAGTTGTAGGAGTGGGAAAGCAATTAAGTACCACTTGTAGCCTAAATTGAGGGTATTGACTTCTCTATTACAAAGAAGCTGCCTATAGGGAGACATAAGAACTCTGAGCTGTTGTTCCTAAACTAATCCTTATATTGGGGTTGCAGAAATCATTATCTTAGCAAAAGAAAGAAGTAGGTGAGATCTCTTTATGGCAAGTAGCATAGCATTGCTCAAAGGGTCTTGTATTATATGGATGTATGTGTCAGGGTGCCATGAGGTCTGAAAAACTTTCTTAGATATTCTCTGGTTTCTTAGATATATCTATATCAGATGGACTAAAACTTTGATAGTAGGAGTTCAATAATTCCTGTTCCATGGTATTCCATGGTACCTTCACCCTACATCCCTAGAAGAATTGTTGAAGAAGATAATGCAGATTTTGGGTAGACAGCTGCAAAAATTGAAATGAATGGTTGCCTGGGCAAAAGGAAGGTCTTATATACTAAGCAATATGGCAGTTCAGCCAGCATTGCTACATGCAACAGTATTGTGGTTTTCCTGCTGTGTCTGTCTTTGTATCATCTTCAACATTCTATAAACAGCAGGAACCAACACTGACCTTTCTAGCCAGTGCAAGCTGATCTAAGAACTAGTCAGAAAGCCTGTCATTTCTTTTCTCAATAGACCTAGGAACGGTATCTTTTATTGTAGGCAGATTGGGTTAAGGAAATAGGAGAAGGTGCTTGGACTGGACAGGTCTTCTGGTAGAGGAAGTGAACTCCTTTCTGGGAGATGTGGTATACTTGAGGACAGTGAATGAAGAGCAAATTAAAGACCATTTGTTTTTGTGTGAAAGGAGTTACTTTGAATCACAAATGTTGGGTCATGCAGGGTTATTGCTGTGGCTGTGGATGAAGGATGATGATAGGAATGTAGATTTAAGCTAAGAGAGACCTTAGATCTCATCTAATTCAATCGTTCATTTTTCAGAAAAGAAAAACAAACTGAGGGTCACCCATTAGAAAATAAACTCTTGTGAGTAGGGGCTGTTTCATTCTTTGTGTTTATATCTTCATCTCCACGCAGAGTGCCTGGAACAAAGCAGGCACCTAATAAATACTTTATGGTAATTTGACTATGCTCTAGACTTGACCAAAGTTCCATAGAAAGTTGGTAGCAGTGGTAGGGTCCAAATTTTTCCCCTGCCCACTCTGACTCCCAACCTTTTGAAAAAATTCTCCTATTGACTTTTTAAATGTATTTCTGTTTTGCTTCTTCCAAACATCTTATAAGGAAATCAATACCAATGCATCTTGGGAAATGAGATGCTCGTAAAAGTAGGTAGGTGAGGCAGGGAGGATTATACTTTGGAAGAACCTTGGTAAGGGAGCAACTACTTGGCAGAGTGTATTGAAGCAGCAGATGTGGAGTCACGAAGATTCAAGTTCAAATTTGGCTGCAGACACAATGGAGATGAGAAAGGCGTGATAAACTTAGAAGAGAAAATGCTAGCAGTTGAGGGATGTGTGAGAAGGAAGGAATGCTTGTTTTAGTCCGTAAATTAAAAATAAAATCTAAGAAAAAAGGAAGGAGAACTAAATTGCCAAAGTTAAGGTAGTTAAAGCTAAGATATTTATCATTCATGCCAACTATTAAAAAATTACTTTTTCCTTATAAAAAAGTATCAGTGTGATTTTAGGCATTACTAAGAATGACCAGCATTTTTATATTGCTTTGAGGTTTCCAAAAAACTGTACAGATTTTCTCTCACTTGATCCTTACAGCAACCCCGTAAGGTAAGTGCTATACTTATCTGCATTTTACAGAGGGGAGAAAAAGAGGCTGAGAGAGGTCAAGTGACTTGCTTAGAGTCAAACAGCTAGTAAGTGTCTGAGATTGGGTTCAGGCTCAGATCTTCCTCACTCTAAGTTGAGTACTTAATCCACTAGAGCAGTGGTTCTCAACCTTCCTAATGTCACAACCCTCTAATACAGTTCCACATGTTGTGGTGATCCCCCAACCACAAAATTATTTTCGTTGCTACTTCATAACTGTAATTTTGCTATTTTTATGAATTGTAATGTAAATATCTGATATGCAGGGTATATTTTCATTGTTACAAGTTGAATATAACCCACAGGTTGAGAACCATTGCATTAGGGTATGGAGCATTACTCAAGAGGCAGGAGAATATTCTGGGGGAAAGTGGATCAGGAATATGCAAGCTAGGCAGTTAATAAAAACAAAACATACTTTTGTGTGTGGGAGGGAGAAATGGGGGTTAAGTGACTTGCCCAGGATCACACAGTTAATGCATGCCTGGCAGGATTTGAACTCAGGTCCTCATGACTCCAGGGCCAAAGCTCTTTCTGCAACACCACCTAGCTGCCTCTTACTGCATACTTTTCAAGTGGATAAATACATGAGAGGCAGTATGTTCATAGATATTTTCTATATGTGAGCTTTTTTTAATATTGTTTTTGATCCATAGATGGATAGAGAATTATACACAAAGCCTGAAAGATCTGGATTCAAGTCCCATCTCTGACACATACTGGATATTTGGCCTATCAGTGCTCTAGCAACTCCCTAAAATTAAGTAGCAGAGAAGGTATTCCTTTGCATTTGCAGAGGGATTTTCCTCTTATGGGAGTTACTTGCACCAATGAAATCACTGGGCCAGTCCTTGTCGCTAAATGTGCATAAGTTAAAGACCCCTCTTCCTGGACTATAGATATTCCGTTTTTGTGATACGTGTCAAGTGAAGGCTCAAAGCCTCCATTTGATTAACGAAGTAGCACAATTTTCAAGCTTCCCCTGACTAGTTCTCTAAGAAATCTCCCAGTCATCCCTGAAATAGCACTACCTGGTAACTATGGAGGCCAGTGGAAGGCCACCTTTGATTTTAGAACTATCTGGAGGAGGCCGAAGGATCTTTGCAAGGTGCTGAGACCCAGAGTGCTTCTAGAATCAACCTGGAAGGCTGCTAAGATTAGACCAGCCCTTCTCAAAATGGAAGAGGAACTCTTTCTTTCATATACTTAAAATAATTGGGTTATATTATATTCCCTCCATTTTTGCATGTATAAACCCTAAAATACAGGGAAATAAAAGTGCTAACACCAAAAACAAAAACAAAGAAAACACAAAAACTCTGAAGGAATAGGACTTTAGAGAAGGCACTGGGGTGCTTCCAAAAAGCCTGTGAGAACTAGAGTTGCAGGGCTACAAAATCTAACATGTTGCTACAAGACGAACGAATTTTACCTACTTCATAATTTTGCTGTAGAATGTGTGACCTTATTTAAGTCACTTAACCCCCCTGGTCCTCAGTTTCTCTTTCCATAAAAAGAAGGAGTTAAGCTAGAAAACCTCTGAACTCTCTTATACCTCAAAATCATCTGATGCTATGTTCTATTTCTTTTTCCAAGGTGCTGCAGTCCACAACCAAGTTATGCAAGTATTCATCTTACAAGAGGCAGCTTGTTGTCACAGTGTATAGAGCATTGGGCCTAGAGTCAGGAAGACTCCTCCTTCTGAGTTCAAATCTGGCCTCAGGCAGTTAACTTGCTGTGTGACTCTGGACAAGTCACTTAACCTTTTTTGCCTCAGTTTCCTCATCTGTAAAATAAGCTGGAGAAGAAAATGCCAAACCATTACAGTATCTTTGCCAAAAAAAACCCTACATGGGGTCACAAACAGTTGGGCACAGCTGAAAAGACTGAACAAAAGATCAGAACTGAATAGAAAATTTGACTTTCAAATACAAAATTCAGAAGAAGCATAAAAAGGTAAACAGGGAAGGGAACTCATAAGGGACTTAATATGGTTAAACTGTTTACATTCTTATATAGGAAGATGATACTCATAATTCATAAGAACTTGCTCATTCTTAGGGCAGTTAGAAGGAGATTATATAGACAGAAGGTACAGGTATGAGTTGAATACAAAGGGATGATATCTAAAAATAAAGTTAAGGGGTGAGAGAGGAGTGTATTGGGAGAAAGGGAAAGAGAGAGGTAGAATGGGGTGAATTACATCACACAAAAGAGGCAAGAAAAAGCTTTTACAGTGGAGGAGAAGATGGGTGAAGTGAGGGAGGATGAGTGAATCTAACTCCCATCAAAAGTGGTTCAAAGAGGGAATAACATACACACTCAATTAGGTATAGAAATCTATCTTACCCTATAGGAAAGTAAAAGGAGAAGGGGGTAAGAGAACAGGGGGTGATACAAGGAAGGGCAGATTGAGGGAGAGTATATACTGAAGTGGTTTGCCATTTCCTTCTCCAGTTTATTTTACAGATGGGGAAACTGAGGCAAGCAGGGTCAAGTGATTGCCTGGGGTCATATAGCCTGTAAAAGTGTCTGAGATCAGATTTGAATTCACAGAGATGAGTCTTTCTGAATCCAGGTCCAGCATTGTATCCATTGTACCAACAAGCTGCCCCAATTCTAATCCCACCTAAAAGTACTCTTGTCTAGTTCATATTTCTCCAACCACTTCACAGTGATAACAGGAGAGGCTTTATCAAATGCTTTGCTAACTTCTAGGCAAATTGAACCTAATGTATATTCCCCTGTTCTATCCTGTTGAAAAAAGTTACAAATTTAATCTGTCATTACTTGATCTTTGTGATTACTACTTCCTTTCTGAGCAATTCAATGATCATTCTTTTAATAAAATATTCCAGAATTTTATCTGGATCAAAAATCAAGCTCATTGACTTATAATCAATATCTACCGCTAGACAGACCTTGAGCATAGCATTGGAGGTGGTCTGAGAGATTGTCAAGAGAAGTTCAAAGAGACTGGCCAACTGGTCGGTTAATAAGCATTGGATTTTTAACCAAAGCAGCTTCCAGCTAACTCACATAGGGGTCATGAATTGCATCAATTAAGGGTCATACAATATATCAAGGCTCTTTGTAAGCTTGTGCTGTAAACTCAACCTTTTCATCTTTTGAAAATCACTATATTTGCTCCTTTCCCATGCAATGGCTTGTCTACATTTCACAGACTTTTCATATTCTTGGCAGTCTCTTGGCAATTCTGTGTTTCCAGTCTTTCAAAGCTTTGGGATTCAATTTGTATGGGCCTAGAACTTGAGTTCATCAAGGGAAGTTAAGTGAACTTTTTCTATTGCCTTGCTTGTTTTGGATTTCAACTCCTGTTCTTTCCAGTCCCAAAGATTATTCTCCTTGGAAGGAAAAAACACAAGAAGATAACTGCCTTCTCCCAAGATCTGCTGTCTTCATTCCATCCACACCAAGTCCTCTCCCCTCTTTGATCTTCCTCTTTCAGTCAAGATTGTTTGAAATTTTGGGGATTCTTCATGTGCCTTGGTTTCTCCCAAACTTCAGAATGCTTGAAAATGTAAGAAGTTGAAAGAGAAAGCTACGTATTCGTCTTCCATTATTTAACTTTGCTTCTAACTTTTGTATTTTCTAACTTTTGTACATGTCTTTTTAAAAATCAAAATTTGTCAGTATATTCCCTGTGTATTTATTTTAGTATCTTTCTCCACCTAAATGTACTGTTGTCTAGTTCTCCACTCCCTCCTCCCTTTCCTTCATATGCATATTATCTTCAAAATTTCATTCTTCAGATCTTACCATCTCACCTGGGTTGATGTCTCCTAGAATTTTAGATCTTAAGATTCTAAATAGCTTTTCCCTAAAATCTTTGCAATATCCTTTTCTTTAAAAAAAAAACTGGGGGTAGTATAATCAGATTCAGGGTAACATATCAGTCTACCAAATTCTCTTCCAATCAAAAGATAAGACCACACTCAGGTGTAATCAGGGTCAATGTCAATAATTTGATTGATGATAGGTTCATATATCTAGAGCTGGAAGAAACCTCCGAGACCATTTAGTTCAGTGTACTTATTTTCCAAGTGAGGGAACTGAGGGAGGCTCAGAAGATTACATCAACTTGTAAAACTCTCATAGGCAGTAAGAGTGCATGACTTTTCTTAATAATTAAGTATATTCTGGATTTTTCCAAATATCAGGGGTGAGATTGGGGAAGAAGAATATGTGTTGGGAATCAGTGCCTATAACTGGTATGGAGAAAAAAGTAAATAGTTCCTTTGTACCCACCTGGACTTCAGGAGGTGTCTCAGGGGTGGAAGCTAGGGGAAATTATGGGCTGGAGGCCAAGGAATCCATGAATATTTACCCTGTATTTAGTGCTCCAATGACTCATTGCCATTTCCCTCTCCAAAGATGTTGTCCTTTCAATATGACTAAGCAAAGACAAGGAAAGGCAATGTCTAAGCAAACTTGACTTTTGCTTCCATCAGAGTTAAGAACCTTTATAGAGATGGTTAGTTGTCTTCTACTGTGTTCCTTAAGTGCTTTCCCCTTTGGCTAGGCTAATTGGATCCTTTCATCCCTTTGTCCAACATGGCTCTTGGTGGGGTTTTTTCTTGCACATGATAACACTTCAAGCACAAAAGTAGAAATAAAAGGAGTGAATATTTCATTTCATCCACAGAAAAGATCTGAGAGAATGCTTAATCTGCATACAACTTTGCAGGCACCCATTAAGCATGCAAGCAATTACTTCCCTGAACCCCACTGTTTTCTGTACAGCCTCATTGAACCTGGATCAGAAAATTAGAGGATATTAGAGCTGGAAGTGATCATCTTAGTCATCATCTAATCTCTACCTCTACCTCTACCTCCCCCATTTTACAGCCTAGTGACCTGAAGACACTGAGGTCTAATCTCAGGGGTTGGTGGAGGGAAGGGGTTGGGACACACATCTAGTTCAATGACGGTCTGGTATTGACCTCACGGTTCTTCTTGTAATGCCCAGTATGTACCTCTCTCCAGTCCATGGACTGAGGTGCCATTTAAAAACACCGTGAAGTTACATAACTGTGGTTTCAGATTTTCTCGCCTCCCTTCTCCCCACCCCCATGGTGGCGTACCACCTGATGGAAAATCTTAGATGAAATCCTACCCCAAAGCATGCAATTTTATTTATAAAAATTATTCACTATGATCAAATTGGACTTATACTAAGAATGGAAGGATGCTTCAACATTAGGAAAGCAACTAACATAACTAATCTATATTTGAAAGAAGAATATTAAAATCTATAATTGTCTTCCTCTCTAAGTCTTTAATATTTTTTATTATGAACTAGAAAGTCCTCAACAAACATTAACATTTCCATGTACAAAGGCCATATGGGGATAATATATGAAACCGGGAATCAATTACATGCAACTAGTTCCTTTTCCACCTATTCAAACCTTTTCAATCTTAAAAAGCTCGTGTTACATCCCTACCCCCTGAAAAGCTTTTCTTCATTGATCCAACCTGAAGTTATCTTTTCTCCTCTGGGCAATAACATACAACAAGCACAATTAAATCTGTACAATTCTTTGCAGGTTATTATATGACATCTGTGTTGCTGTCATCGAGACCCAGTCTCTAAGTCTTATCATTATCATTCAGCTTTTCCTTCAATTATATCTGCTCTCCTCAAGTAGATTATAAGATCCTTGAAGGCAATGATGAGATCTTCCATTTTTCTCATTTCTGTCAGCACCTAGTATTATGTCTTCTGGGTACTCAATAGCATCTATTGGTCTGATTTGAAGAAACAGATAAAACAAGTGGATGGGAAATTCTCTTGTTCCCCCCCCACACTGGAGTTCCTTAAACGAAATTTTTTTTTACTCTCTGTTTAAAGATATTTCTTGGTCATACTTCCTTCCTCAGCCTGTGAAAAGGAGAGGCAGTAATAAACTCAAGAAGCATCAAAGATTTATTACCATATTCTCTGGGAATCATATATCTAATCTTTCTCAGCACTGAAAAAAGAAGAGAAAGCCCAGAGTGGCTGCATTTGGCTCCTTGCACAGCTCTATCTCACCAGAGCAGGGTTTGGGGGATTATTGAACCAGACACTCTGGGTACATTTCTCCCTTAGTAAACTCCCATCAACTTGACTAAATGTTGAATATGTCCTTGGACATGATTTTCTGCCTAAGGAAATGCTTAAAGTTTTCTTCTTAGCTAATACTTAGAAAAACTTTTAAATAAAAAAATTAAATCACGAGTATATCATTTCCATCCATTTCAAACCTATATACTTGAGAGCCATTAGAATTGAACTACAAAGCTTCCTTTTCTCTTTGGAAACTATACTAGATCTAAAAAGCATGAACTTGGAAACACAATCAGGATAACCCAGGATCTGGCAGCTTCTAAACTGAGGGAGCAAAGGGCCTGGAATATGATATTCCAGAGATCAAGGGAGCTAGGATTAAAACCAAGAATCACCTACCCAGCAAAATTGAGTATAATGTTCCAGGGGAAAATATACTCATACGGTGAGGTGGAGGACTTTCAAACATTCTTGCTGAAAAAACCAGAACTGAAAAGAAAAATTGACACTCAAATACAAGAAGCATGAGAAGGTAAACATGGAAAAGAAATCATGAGGAATTTATCAAAGTTAAACTATTTACATGCCTACATGGAAAAACAATAATTGTAACTTATATAGGACGGTTTATATATGCATATGAACACATCTGAGTATGTGTATATATGTGTACATAGAGGGCAC
>CM053596.1:168392633-168421580 GCA_028646575.1 Pseudocheirus occidentalis
CCCCCCAGCAAGTGATCTTGACAAAACTCTATTAGTCTCTGCCCTGCTTCATTTTGTATTCCAAGTCCCAACTTGCCTGTTATTTCAATCATCTTTTGATTTCCTACTTTAGCATTCAAATTACCTATGATGAATGTGACATCTTGTTTTGTTGTTATTTTTTCGAAGATATTATATGTCTTCATTAAACTGATCCACTTTGGCCTCTTTAACAGCAGTGGTTGGAGCATAGACTTGTGTTACTGTGATGTTGGACAGTTTGCCCTGGATTTGAATCAATCTCATTCTATCCTTTTTTGAGATTATATCCTAGTACTGCTTTTCTCACTCTTATATTGACTATGAAGGCTGCTCCATTTCTTCTAAGCAATTCTCAAACACAGTAGTATGTGTAGGGAACAGCTGAATTAAATTCACCCGTTCTTGTCCATTTAAGTTCACCGACATCGAAGATATAGATGTTTTATGCTTCCATCTCCTACTTAAACACATTCAGCTTACCTCGCTTCATAGAGCTTACATTCCAGATTCCTTTATAAAACTGATTGTTATAGAATCACATTTACCATTCATGAGCAGACATATCTGCGGCGAAACTTCCTTTCCACTTTGGCCCTACCACTTCATTAGTACTACATGTAGTTGTTCTCCATTCTTCCCCAGTATCATGTTGGGCACTTTCTGCCCTGAGGGGCTTATCTTCCAGTGTCATTTCTTTTATACTTTTAATATAGTCCATGAGGTTTTCTTGGCAAAGATACCAGAATGGTTTGCCATTTCCTTCACTAGTGGGTCACCTTTTGGCAGAATTCTCCACTATGGATAACCCTGCATTGCATAGTTCATAGTTTCATTGAGCTAGCCAAACCCCTCTGCCACAACCAGACAGTTATCTAGGAGGGGTAAATGTCAAATAAAGGAGCTCATATTTTATCCTGGAAGAAATAGAAAGCCATATAAAGGTTCTGGTTTTTGTTTGTTTTAGCAGAGAAATGACATGATCTAACCTGTGCTTGAAGATTATCACACTTAAGGAATATCACTTGAGGAATATTTCACACCGTTCTGTAGAGGATGGATTGGAGAGGAGGCAGACTGTCAATAAGAAGACTAATTAAAGGTTGTCAATTAATAAGACTAATTAGAAGTTGTTGATCATTAGTCTAGGAGAAAAGTAAGGAAGACCTGAGCTAGGGTGGTGACCATGTGAGTAGAGAGAACACAGAAATAAGAAATGTTGTGGAGACTAAAACCCTCTTTCACTAGAACAAATCCCCCTTACTACCTGGAAAATGTTGATAGAATGGTGGGAGGCCATTGGCCAGATGAAGAAACTGTTCCTTCTTCTACATGCCAATAAATGTTAGCTAATTATCTGGACATTTCCAAATACACTTTGGCAGAGAAAACACAGAGAACTTGTCTTATCACATGTTAATGCTTTAGCTTCCTATGTTATTGCCTAGGTGACAGTGCATCCCAATAAAACACTTAACATTTCTGGAAAAAATCTTCAAAGGAAACAGTTAATGATGCTGTTTGACTCCTATTAAAACTATGCATCTTAAATACTTGGCAGTTTGAAAACTACATGGCACAATAAAGTATTTGCATTTGTTTTAAGGACTATTTACTGGCAGCATCCATATACATGTGAATGCGAGTGTCTTGGCCTGCCACACTGATTATATCTTTCTGGAAAAATACAACCTGTCAAGTTGATCAATCAGACAACTCATCAATGCTGTGAAAAGAAAAATCAGTCAAGCCACTTGTTTGACTGAATTGAGTGGTGGCTCAATTGAATTCACCATACAATTCCAACAAATTGGTAGCTCTATTTAAAAATATACATATCACATGTAGGCTTTATACTCTATTGTGAACATTCAATCGAGATGAACATCTGAGCATTGGAATATATGAAAGAAAATCAACTAGAAAAAAAGATGGCAAGCTGAATAGAGTGCTCAACTCAGAGTCAGGAAGACAAGGGACCAAATATATTATCTCAGATATTTTCTAGTTGTGTGGCCCTGGGCATCTTGTTTAACCTTTCTGGGCCTCAATTTTTCCATTTATAAAAGGGAGAAGGAAGGAAAGCAGGAAAAACCCAAGTATTCATTAAATGACTACAATGTGCCATGCGCCGTGCTAGGTCCTTTACAAATATTTTCTCATTCGATAGTCCTCACTATAACTGAGAGGTAGATGCTGTTATTGTATATAGTTGATAAAACTCAGGCAGACAGAGGTTATGTGACTTGCCCAGGGTCATATAGCTAATAAGTGGTTGTGCCTGGATTTGAAGTCAGGTGTTACTGACTGCTGGTCCAGTATTCTATCCATTGAGCTACAGAGGGACCTTCATTTGCTAAATGAGGAGGATGGATTTAATGAACCCTAAGGTTTTTTTTTCAGTTCCAGATCCATGATCCTATGACTTCCAGTTATACGTCCCATGATCATGAGAATCTTTATTTGCCTCCATCCCTTAGAGAAATGTAGCCTAGTGTGAAACTTATAGATTTTGAACTAGAGAAAGAAAAGGGATACATGTGCATACAACCAGCTGAAGCTTATCTCTCCTTGTGGCATGAAGCCTTCTAAATCATCCACATAAAAGCCATCAGACAGTAAAGCTCAAAAAGTTGGCTCCTGTAAAAGTGCCTGACATGTGGTCCATGTCACATGGAGATCTTCTTACTTGCTCATTTTGTGCCAGTGTTGTTATACAATCCCTAGGCTGGATTGGAAATAAACTTGTTGTTTAAAAAAATGCCACTGTAATTAAAGTGTTATTCTCTTTTCTGTCTCTCCTCTTGCTCAGGACTGATGGGACTTGTATTGCTGAGGCATGTACCTAGTTTGGGGAGAGAAAAAAGTTTGATTGGCTGACTGTCTGGGAAATATTTTGCCTACCTCATCCTTTCATAATGATATTTTCCTGTTCAAGCTCTTCTCTCGTTAGAAGTTTCTTTGCTTTAGTCTTGGTAACAGCTTTTTTCTTGAGCTGTCTGGGCCTCCTCCCACAAAGGCACAACAACCAGCTCTCTAAGCTTGACCCCTGCTAAAAATGCCCAGCATTTGGAGAACAGGAGAAATGGACTGTTGTAGAATGTTTCCAGGAAGTATTTCTGAGGGAGCTGCAGAGGGACTTCCTGCCTCAAATTTTGTATTTCTCATATGAATATATTATCAAGCAAAGACTTGAAATGAATGCAATATCAGTTTGGTTCTGGTTTGTTTTGTAGGACATTTTGATATTCTGATTTTAATCTGGTCAAACAGGCTTAGAGAATATATAGGTTAGATCTGAAATGGTTTGCCTCTGAATTTCTGCTCATGGTCAATAGGAAAGAACTACATCCAAGGGGTTAACAATAACAGTAAGAGGAGGAGGAGGAGGAGGAGGAGGAAGAGGAGGAAAACAAAGAGGAGGAAGAGAAGGAGGAAGAGGAACAAGAGGAAGAAGAAAGAAGTAGAAGAGGAAGAAGGAGAATAAGGGGGAGAATGAGAAGAAAAGGAGGAGGAGAAAAGGGAAGGGAACTGCACTGTGTGTTAAGTGGTATCATAATCCCCACTTTACATATGAGGAAACTGAGTCAGACAGATGTGAAGAGACTTGTCCCAGATCACATAGCTAGCAAGTATCTGAGGCCACATCTGAACTTAGGTTTTCTGACTCCAAGGCAATGCCATCATTTTTACCAATAAGGAAAATGAGTTCTACAGAGGGAAAGTGATTGCTTACAGTCACACTGTTGTTAAGTGCCAGAACTAGAAATTGAATGCATGTCTCCTGATGTTAAATCCAATATTATTGCTAAAACCCTACATTTAGTTTTATAGCAATCTTGTTTAGGGAAGTACAGCTCTGTACAGACACAAAGACGTGAGCTAAGCCAACTTATTGCTTGGAGAATTTAATATTCTAGGTGACAGTTTTCTCAGATTGGGTTTCAAGGTACTAAAAGTGAGAAATTGTCAGAAAAATAAAGGAAGGTAGATAGCATTAGGACTTGAATGCTCACTACAATAAGAACTATGAGTGATACAGTAATATTTAAGAGCAGAACCCTTTTGTTTACAATTTCTCCTTAGGCTTCAGCTATAGTTATGGCTATGTTTACATGTTAGCCTTTGTGTGGGGGGGGAGGGAAGGGGAGGGATGGGGAGGAAGAAGGGGAGGCAGGGAGAGTGGGGCAGGGGGCAGGGATCATAGCAGAAGAGAATTAGAACTAAAAGAGATGTTAGAGGTTATTTAGTTTTACCTCCTATTATTCTACAAATGAAGAAACTGAGGCTCAGAAAATTTAAATGATTTACCTGAGGTCATATAGGTACTATGTGACAAAGTGTAATAGTAATCAGTTTATCAGATACTTATCTTTTAGTAGCCTAGGGCTAAGTAACACCTAGTAACTTAGGGCTAAGTATAGAAGATATGAACTCTGTCCATTGTTGAAAACTCCCCTGTTGACTTGGAAGAAGGCTATTGGCTGAGACAGGAGACCAGTGCTGTATATAAAGAAGAATTTTAGAGAGAGAGGAGAGAATTGGATTTGGCTCCTCAGTGAAGGAAGATTCATGGAGACTGAAGTCAGCTGAGGAAGAGGGAGAGAGAAAGAAAGTATTCCTCTTCCAATATCTGAAGCTGACTGAAACATGAACAGGATGGGACTTTGTTTGTTCGTGGCCTGGTTGATCCTTGAGTTCCAGGCAAGAGAAGTGGTGAAGGGTTCGAGGTGTGCTGAACCCTGTGAACTTCAGTGTGTGCAGGGGATTTCCCTGAGGACTGGACAAGGACCTGGGAGCTGTTTATCTCTGAGGACTGGACGAGAGCCTGGCAGCTGGCAGCTCCTGAATGTAGGTGACTGTTTGGCAGATTCAGGAGGGAGCTGGGACCAGGGAAGAAGATCCAGAGAATCAGAAAGACCACCCACAGTCAAAATGAAGAAAAGGCCTCCCCTTGGATGAAACTGACGTTTGCTGAGGACAAGGACCTGGGAGCTGTTATCCTTTGAGGACTGGATAAAAACCTGTCAGCTGTCTGCTTCTGAATCTAGGTGATTGTTTGGCAGATTTAGGAGGGAATTGGGACCAGGGAAGAAGATCCAGGGAATCAGAGAGACTACACAGATTCAAAATGAAGACAAGGCCTCCCCTTGGACTAAACTGAGGTTTGCTGGAAATCAAGGGGTGGAGAGTTTGTGCGTTTTCTAAGAAATTTATTGGAGCCTAAAGTTAATGGCTGCCCCATGAGTGGAAGATCTGTATATTGTGAATTGTTGATTGAATCTTTAAGTGTTACAGGGAAACCAGGTGAACTGATTGATTGAATCTTTAAGTGTTAAGCTGGTTTCCCCCTTAGGGAAACCAGGTGATTCTTCTTCTGTTCCTTGTTCTAAATATTGTGACTTTCTGTAATAAGATATTATACTGTGAATATTGTACTGAATCTTGATTTGTAATGGAATAGACAGAGTGTTCACTACTACTGTGTAATCTGAATCTTAAAAGCTGTTCACAATAGCATTCTTTTGGGAATCTACTGTTACTTGGCTTTACACAAAGGTAGAATTCCAAGCCAGGTCTTCAGGCTCCAAATCAAGTGCTCTTTTCCATAGCATCATGATTTCAGTACCTTCCTGGATTTATGATCTCCTCTATATTGATAATGGTACTAGGTCTCTTTGCTTTTCCTTATCCTGCATAATTTTGTCTCTTCTTTTACAGAAACTCAATGGAGGTTCTACTTAAAGTGCTGCAAGTCTTTCTCTGTGTCATTTTCCATTCTGAGAATATCAATGGCAATATTCACTGATAGGCATCTAAGGCATGCCAGGCCCAGAATCAGGAAGACCTGAGCTCAAATTTGACCTTAGACCTTGTGTGACCTGTGTAAATCATTTAACAGATGTCCAACTCAGTTTCCTTTCGTGTAAAATGGGGATAATAAGAGCATCTAACTCCAGGATTTTAAGAGGATAGATTGAAATAGTATTCTTAAAATGCTTAGTAAAGTGCCTTAGTAAAGTCCTCTTCTCTTTTCCCCCATTTAGGCTGAATGTCAAGTCTACCACTTCTTTTTCTGATCAGTCTTTTTTCCCCTTCCTCCATGTTACTTTTATGTCCTTCTATGTAAGCAACCCACATTTTGGTTGCTTACAAACTTCAGTCCTTGTAGGCTATAGGCTATAGACATTTTCTGGGAGTATGCTAGTGTTGAAAGGCTGGGTCTTTCCTCTGGGAAGCAGTTTAGTATTCTTAAAAGCAGAGGAAAAAATGTCCAAAATGTAAACTGCCCTCCTCTCTTCTTCTTTGACAACTTTGGGCCACAAATTGAAGGGACTGACCTAAATATATGTAATAATATACTAAGACAATGGAATGACCAGTGAGCTGCATGCCATAATCTGAATAGGCATTTTTACTCACTTAGTTTTTTCTCTATGGATTAATTACTATAATTTTTTAAACTTTATTTTTTCATTGAACTTTCTATTTCTGGCAAAATTTATATTTATGCTAAACTTAAATACAAAATGAGAAAAGAAAAAATAAACATTGCTATGTACATAGTAGAACATAGGAGAGGATTAGATATAAAACAATAAATTTCCATTTCAAGAAAACCTATAGTGGGAATGAAGCCACAATGGCAGAGTAAAAGGAGGGACTTGCTTGAGCTCTCCTTTAAGCCCCTAAGAATACCTGTAAAAATTACTCTAAATAAATTCTAGAACTAAAGAACCCACAAAATGACAGGGTGAAACACATCTCCAGAACAAGACAGCCTGGAAGATCAACAGGAAGAATATATCACATCAGGTTGGGAGCAGAGCACAGTCTAATATGAGTTGTGCCAGCACAGATAGTTGTGTCAGCCAAGAGCAGACCTCAGGGGACTGAATCACTGCAGCTGTACTGTTTTCCAGGCTTCTCAATCAATAAATGCCAAAGATGGTATAGAAGGCCAGTGAGAAAGCATTGTGGGACCAGGGTGAAAGAGAAGCACAATCAGGTGGGGGTCTGGCCTGAGCCCCTGAGTGGTGGTGTGGTGGGGGTGGTGGGGGTGGTGGCATCAGCAGCAGCAACAGCAACTGCTGCTTCCAGATCTCTGGGCCCACGGATAATGGGGATTGAGTGGCTGATACAAAACCTCTGAAGCTTGGGGTGGTACACCCACCCCCATTCCCACTGGAAGCAGAGTCCTAGAAGGTAAAGTATTTGGCTGGTAAGATGAGCAAACAGGTAAAAAAAAGTCAGACTATAGAATCTCATTTTGGTGACAAAGAAGATCAAAACATACAGCCAGAAGAAGACAAATAAGTCAAAGTTTTTGCATCAAAAGCCTCCCAAAAAATATGAAGTGGACACAGGCCATAGAAGATCTCAAAAAGGATTTTGAAAATCAAATAAGAGAGGTAGAGGAAAAATTGGGAAGAAAAATGAGAATGATGCAAGAAAATAATGAAAAATGAGTCAACAGCTTGTTGAAGGAGACCTTCAAAACTCCTGAACAAAAAACCATCTTAAAATAGACTAACCCAAATGGCAAAAGAGGTCCCCAAAGCCAATGAGGAGAATGCCTTAAAAAGCAGAACTGACCAAATGGAAAATAAGGTCCAAAAGCTCAATGAAGAAAATAATTCCTTCAAAATTAGAATGGAACAAATGGAAGTAATGACTTTATGAGAAATTAAGAAGTTATAAAACAGAACCAAAAAACAAAAAAATAGAGGACATTGTGAAATATCTCATTGGAAAAATCACTGACCTGGAAAATAGATCCAAGAGAGATAATTTAAAAATCATTAGACTACCTGAAAGCCATGATCCAAAAAAGAACCTAGACATCTTTTAAGAAATTATCAAGAAAAACTGCCCTGATAGTCTAGAACCAGAGTATAGAATAGAAATGGAAAGAATCAACCAATTGCCTATTGAAAGAGATCCCAAAAGGAAAATTCCTAGAAATGTTGTAGCTAAATTCCAGAGTTCCCAGGTCAAAGAGAAAATATTACAAGCAGCCAGAAAGAAATGAGTCATGTATTATGGAAATAAAATCATGATAACATACAATCTAGCAGCTTCTACATTAAGGAAATGGATGGCTTGGAATATGATATTTTGGAGGTCAAAGGAGCTACGACTGAAACCAAGAATTACCTATCCAGCAAAACTGAGCATAATACTTCAGGGAAAAAATGGTTATTCAATGAAATAGAGGACTTTCCAGCATTCTTGCTGAAAAGACCAGAACTGAATAGAAAATCTGGCTTTCAAATACAAGAATCAAGAGAAGCATGAAAAGGTAAACAGGAAAGAAAAATCATAAGGGACTTGTTAAAGTTGAACTGTTTAAATTTCTACATGGAAAGATGAAATTTGTAACTCATGAGACCTTTATTAGGGTGGTTGGAGGAAAGATAGCTAGATAATAGATAGATAGATAGATAGATAGATAGATAGATAGATACATAGATAGATAGATACATAGATGGCACAGGGTGAGATAAATATGAAGGAATGATATCTAAAAAATAAAATGAAGGGGTGTGAGAGAACTATATTGGGAAAAGGAGAAATGGAGAGATAGGGCAGGGGTAAATTATCTCACATAAAGGGGCAAGAAAAAGGTTTCACAATGGAAGGGAAGAGGGGGGAAGTGAGAGGGAATGAGTGAACCTTACTCTTATCAGACTTGGCTTAAGGAAGGAATAACATACACATTCAATTGGGTATCTTACCCTACAGGACAGTAAGGGTGAAAGGAATAAGAAGGGTGGGGATATGATAGAAGAGAAGGCAGATTGGGGGAAAGGGTAGTTAGAAGCAAACACTTTTGAAAAGAGACAGGGTCAAAGGACAAAATAGAATAAGTGGGGGAATAAGATGGAGGGAAATATAATTAGTCTTTCACAACATGACTATTATGGAAGTGTTTTGCATAACCACACATGTATAACCTATATTTATTTGCTTGCTTTCTCAATGAGGGTGGGTGGGGAGTGAAGAAGGGAGAGAATTTATATCTCGAAATTTAAAAAACAAATGTTAGAAATTGTTTTTATATGCAACTGAGAAATAAGATACACAGGGAATAGAGTATAGAAATCTATCTTGCCCTACAAGAAAATAAAAGGGAAGGGGATAAGAGGGGTGGCATGATAGAAGGGAGGGCAGACTGGGGGATGGGGTAATCAGAATGCACATCATCTTAGGGTGGGGGAAGGGGAGTGATGCAGAGAAAATTTGGTACTCAAAATCTGGAAATGAATGTTGAAAACTAAATATAAATAAATTAATTTTTAAAAAGAAAAAAGAAAACTTATAGAATAAATACTATGCATTATTTTCATAGCTGCCCGGCTTTGCTCCTTTGTAGGTTTTCTTTTGTTTTCTGCTGTGCACCTTTTACTTTATTTTTTTCCCTTTGTCCCCTGCTTGCTTGCCCTAAAAAAGGCTAAAATTAAGCATGAACACACACACACACTTACATAGATATTTATAAGCATACATTTATATATACACTCATACACATATATATAAGATCATATTATGCTTATTTCAACTTGCCATCTGTTTCTCTGAAAAGGGATAGTATCTTTCTTCATAAGTCCAAGTCTTTGAATGTTTTTCTAAATCAACCAGCTCATTGTTTCCTATATCAAAGCAACATTCCAAACCAATCACATCCTACCTGGGAGATTGTATATGAAAGCTTCCTCCCAGTTTTCTGTCTTCCTTCTATTCTTGACTAGCTTTTATTTATAGAAGAAAAAAATATTTTTAAATAATCAAAATTATTCATTATACACTTCAACAATACTCTCACAAATATAATTTAAGGTTGGATACTGCTGAATCTGCTTCCTTTACATCTTTTTTTCCCTGATTTATCTGAAATTCCTGACCTTTAGTTCTTCCAAATGAACTTTGTGATTATTTTTTTCTAATTCAGTAAAATACTTTTTTTTAGTAATTTATTTGTGATGGTATTGAATAAATAGATGTTAGGTAAAATTGTCATTTTTAACTATCCATGAACAATAAATATTACTTCAATTACTTAGATCTGACTTTATATGTATAAAAAGGTTTTATATTTATGTTCATATATTTCCTGTGTCTGTTGTGGCATGTCTGTTTATCTTATATTATCTAGTTATTTTAGATGGTCTGAAACAGTATTGAATAATATTGCTGACAGTGTAGTTTCTCTATTTTTCTCTTTTGATTAAATCTATTTTAGCTTAAAACTTTTCTGATATCATGATTACTACCCCTGCTTTTTTTACTTAATAAATTCTATTCCTATCCTTTATTTTATGTTTGTGTGTGTCTTTCATTTTATAAATTTTTCTGAATGTTACATATTGCTAAATTAAAATTTTTCGTTTGCAGTTTCTATTATTTGGGCAAATTCATCCAATTCATGTTCTAAGTTAAAATTACTTGTGCATTTTTCACTTTCCTATTTTTATTTGTTATCCTTTTTACCCTATTCCTATCCCTCCTTACTCCTCTGCTTTACTTTTACCATCTACCTTCCCCTCCTATTCTCTAACCTACTCCCTCTTTCAAGAGTCCCTCCCTTATCCTCTCCCCTAATCTGATCTCTTTGCCTTCTTATTTCTTTCTAAATTTAGAAGACTTGTATATCCTTTGAGATATATGTATTGTTCCCCTTTTCATTCATTTCCTATGAGAGTAAGTTTCCAGCACTAGCTACCCTCCCTCCTACTAACTTCTTCTGTACCAGTTTTTCTTTCTATGCTTCATTTGTACAAAATAACGACACCTTTTTATTTCTTCCTAAGAAGTTTTATTTTTTCAGAGTCCTTCATCATACTCAGTTCAGCCCCAACCTTTCTACCCAAATAATGAAGACAGTTGTGAGAATCCTATTAACATCTTCACATATAAGAAGTAAACAATTTGACCTTATTGAATGTTTACCTTGTATTTCTCCTAGATGTTATGTGTTGAATTTTTCCTTAAGTTTTGCTGGTTTTTTTGGTCACAAATACCTGAAAGTCTTTTAGTTCATTAAATGCCCTTTTTCCCATTTGGGATTATACTTAACTTTGTTGGCTAAGTTACACTTAGTCGTGATCCCAGTTCTTTTGCTCTATGAAATACAGTATTCCATTCAATAGAGCTGAACTGTTTACATCCCTGCATGGGAAGATGATACTTGCAATTCTTAAAAACTGTACCACTAACCTTCCCTACATGGGAAGATAATACTTGTAATTCTTTGAAATGGTGCCACTATTATTACAGCTAGAAGGAATATACATAGATAGAGGGTACAAGTATAAGGTGAATTTGAGACAATGACATAAAAAATTAAGGGATGAGAAAAGGGGCACAGTAGGTGCAGAAGAAAGGGAGAGGTAGAATGGGGGTAAATTGTTGCATGCACATGAAGAGGTGAGAAAAAAATATTACAGTGGAGGGGAAGATGAGAGGGTGGGCTATGGGCATTGCATGAACCTTACTCTCATCAGTATTGGCTCAAAGAGGGAATAATATATACAATCTGTTGAATATAGAAATCTATTTTACCCAACATGAATGTAGGAAGGGAGGAGATGAAGTTAAAGTAGAGAGGACCAACAAAAGAAAGGGCCAATTGTGGAAGGTGGTAGACAGAAGTAAAACATTGTTGCAGAATGAAAGGTGGAAAAGAGAGGACAAATAGGAGGAAAAATAGGATGGAGGGAAATACACAGGTTATTCATAACTGTGAATGTGAATGGGACGAACTCTCACATAAAACTGAAGTAGATAACATAGTGGATCAAAAACATAAATCCTAGAATATGTTGTTTACAAGAAATACACTTGAAGCAGACACACAGACAGTAAAGGTAAGGGACTAGAGCAGAATCTATTGTGCTTCAGCTAACGTAAAAAAAAAACAGGGGTAGCAATCCTGATCTCAGACAAAGGAAAAGCAAAAGCAGACATTATCAGAAGAGATAAGGAAATAAATTACATCTTGCTAAAAAGTACTCTAGACAATGAAGTAATATCAATGTTGAACATATATATATATATATATATATATACCAAGTGGTATAGTATCCAAATTATTAAAGAAGTTAACTGAGTTACAGGCTCATGACCAAACAAATGATAGAGAGCATCATGAAATGTAAAACAGATCATTTTAATTATATTAAATTAAAAAGCTTTTGCACAAACAAAACCAATGCAACCAAGATTAAAAGGAAAGCAGAAAACTGGGAAACAATCGTTGCAGCAAGGGTATCTAATAAAGGTCTCATTTCTCAACTATATAGAGAACTGAGTGCAATTTATGAGAATATAAGCCATTCCCCAATTGATATGTGGATGTAAATAGGCAGTTTTCAGAAAACAAAATCAAAGATATCTATAGGAATATGAAGAAGTGCTTGAAATTACTTTTCATTAGAGAAATATAAATTAAAACAACTCTGAGAACACCATCAGATTGACTAATATGATAAGGAAGAAAAACGATAAATGTCAGGGAGAATGTGGGAAAATTGGGACAGTAAGGCACTGTTGGTGGAGTTGAGAACTGATCCAACCATTCTGGAGAGCAATGTAGAACTATGCCCAAAAGGCAACCAAATTGTGCATACCCTTTGATGCAGTAATATCATTACTAGATCTGTATCCCCAAGAGATCATAAGAAAGGGAAAATGACCTATATGGGCAAAAATATTTATAGCAGTCCTTTATGTGGTGGCAAAATATTGAATATTGAAGATATGTCCATCAACTGGTGAATGGCTAAACAAGTTTTGGTATATAAATGCAATGGAAAACTACTGTGCAATAAGAAATGTAAACAGGCAGATTTCAGAAAAACTTGGAAAGATTTGTATGAACTGATGTAACATCAAATGAACAGAAGCAAGAAAACATTATACACAGTATCAGGAACAGTGTGTGATGATCAGTTATGAATTACTCAGCTCTTATCAGCAACACAATGATTCAAGACAAGTACAAAGGACTCACAATGGAAATATTATCCATGTCTAGATAAAAAACTAATGAACTCAATGCAGATAGAAATACATTTTTTACTTGCTTTATTCCTCTTTTTTCTTTTGATCTGTTTCTTCTTACAGGACTATGACTAATATGGAAATATGTTTTACATGATAACACATGTATAATCTATATCAAATTCCCTACCATTTTGAGAAGGGGGAGGAGGGAGAAACTTTTGTCAATGAATGCTAAAAAATTATCTTGACATTTAATTGGGGAGAAAATGAAACATTTTTAAAGCAAAAGAATTAAACTACCAAAAACAAAGAAAGAAAGAAATATAATATTCCAAGACCTACAGTCCTTCAACATAGTGGCTACTAGGTCTTATTGTAATCCTTATTATAGCTCCGTGATACTTACATTTTTTCTTGTTGCTTCCAATATTTTTTCCTTAACCTAGGAACTTTGAAACCTGGCTGTAATATTCCTGCAAATTTTCCCACTGGGATCACTTTCAGGTGGTGACTGGTGCACTTATTTTTCCTATTTCTGCTTTGCCTTCTTGTTCTAGAACTCCAGGTCAATTTGTCTTAATAATTTCTTGTAATATTGTATCAAGATTCTTTTTTAATCATAATTTTCAGGTAGTTTGACTATCATATTATTCCTTTTTGATCTGTTCTCCAGACTAATTGTTTTTTGATCAACTGTTACATTACATTCTCTTACATTTTTTCATTCTTTTGATTTTGTTTTATTATTCCTTGGTGTCTTAGAATGTCATTAGTTTTCCCTTGTCTGATTCTAGTTTTCAAGGAATTATTTCCTTCTTTAAATTTTTGATTCTCTATTACAAATTGGTTGATTTCTTTTCATAATTTTCTTGGTTTTCTTGAATTGCTCTTACTTTTTTTCTAAATTTTCCTCAATCTTCTTTTTTGACTTTTAAAGTCCTTTTTAAGTTCTTCCAAGAATTCTTTTTGTGCGTGGGATCATTTGATGTTTTTCATTGAAAAAGGAATGATTTTTTTTTAGCTCTATTATCTTCCTCTGAATATGAACCAGGAACTTCTCTATCGCCATAATAGCTATCTATGGTTGGGTTCTTTCTGCATTGCTTGCTCATTTTTCTTTCTTTCTTTTTTGTTTGTTTTATTTTGTTTTTAGTTGCTATTAGTGTAATCCATTTCTACTCCTGAGTTATAGAGAATGATGCTCCAAGCCTTAGGGCCTTCTTACTGTTTATTTTCTGAGGTCTCTTCCTGGGACTTAATCTTGGGCTTTCCTCTCCTAAACTAGGGCCCCCAGCCACAATGTCCTGCAAATTATCATGCTCCTGTGATCCCTCCAATAGCTACAAACTATAGCTATCTTCCCTGATCTGGAACTGAAACCATGGACTCTTCTTCTGCAAGTGCCCACACATAGCCAGTAGGGTCCTGGCCACTCTGCTATTGCACTCACCAGGTGTGGGTTAGCTCCTCTCCACCATAGCCATGCACTAGGTTAGCATAGCTGTGCTTGGTATCTCTTAACAGGGAAGGTCCTTCAATATTCTCCCACTCAGCAGTTAAAACCTCCACATAGTAGGTGAGATGAAAGTTTCCAAGGCAGAGGCTACCTTTTAACCTTGCTGCCCCTAGGGCTTATTGTTTGTTGATTCCAAAGAGTTGACCTGGACGTGTGCATTTCACTCAGGTTCTCCATTCCTAGAAGTTGAGTCTTTTCTGCTTTCTTCTGAAGTTGTCTTAGGAGGAAAATAGCTTTACCTGGATGTTTTATTTCCTTTGTTCTACCTTCCCTCTGAGGCAATGTTCTGGGTTTTTCTGTGGCAGAAATTTGGAGAGCAAAAGATTTTCTGACCTACTCTGCCATTTTCCAAGAATCCTCCCCCTCACTCAACTTTCAAAAAATAAGTTTTATGATGCCTTTTGCTTTCATATTATACTCATATCAGAAAATACTATCCTCCCTCCTTCATTCCACATCAAAACCTCTCTTATAGCAAAAAATGCAACAGATGTTAGCTACAGCGACTACATGAGGCAATAATAGATAGCATTTATGTAGTGCTTTACCAATTTATCAAAGTTTTCAAAGTGCTTTACCAATATTACCTCATTCAACGGTCACAACAATACCAAAAGGTAAATTCTGTTATTATCCTAATTTTACAGATGAGGAAACTGAGGCAGGTAGCAGTAAACTGACTTGCTCAGGGTCACATTGCTAATAAGTCCTAAGTCTTCCTGTCTAGCACTGTATTCACCATATTACCTACCTGCACAGCATTCTACCCTATTAGTATTTCTTCTGAGAAGAGGAAGGCAAGTTTCATATCTGTTTTAAGATATTTATTTACTTATAGGGTATAGCTTCCTTCTTGTCACTCACATTACTGTAGTCATTGTGCATGTTGTTTTGGATCTATTTATTTTGCTTTGCATCCGTTGATATGGGTCTTTTTCTGTTTCTTTAAATTACTCATATTAGTCATTTTCCCCACACAATAAGGTTTATTTTTTAACTTTTTTCTTCAGTCCTTGTCTTCCTTGAAGTATAGCCCAATAAAGGGATTGCTGGGTCATTGACTATGAACAGTTTAGACACTTTTCTTGCATAATTCCAAACTGATACTCAGAAGAGTTGGAACAATTCACAGATCCATCACAGTGCATTACAGAACAACTTCTTACAGTCCTTCTAGCACTGGCAAGAAACATTAAAAAAAATTGGAATAGTCAGTTTTTAGGATGTGAGGTAAAACCTCGGAGTTATTTTAATTTACATTTCTTTTATCATTGTCAAGTTGGAGTATATTTTCATATGGTAATTTATAGTTTAAACTCCTATTAAACACTTTATAATCTTTGACCCCTTATCCATCAGAGAATGAATCTTTGTTTTATATGTTTGTCTTAATTCCCTTATGTTATGGGAATCTGTAGATCTTCCCTGTCCCTAGGCCCTTTAATAGGCTTAAGTGACTCTGAGGACCTTCCCTGATTTGAAAATATACTCTGCCCACAAATAGGCTAAATGTGGTCACATGGAGCGTGTGGTGGTGAACTTGTTTTTCAGGAATGCCGACACCTTACTACTTTGTGATTGGGCAGTGGGTCAAGAGGGCTGTGACAGTCTCTGATCACGAGAAGACTATATATACAACCTAATGTGAGTTTTTGCTTTGGGGCTCACTTTGGAAAGAGTTGTGTGATTTGGCCAGATGAGACTCTGGGCAGCCATTGAACCCCCCACACCTCTGCCTCCCACCCTGGCTTTGAAAACCCAGATGTTGAAGATTCCCTCTCTGGTAATGGTCAGATGGCTGGAAGCCTGTCTGCTGATCTGTTTCTTTGTCTGCTTGTATTCTGTTTGTATTCTCTGAAGTTCAGTGTGTTGACTCCCCCCCCCCTCCCCCCGGAACTAAGTAAATGATATATGTTCAATTGATTAAAGTAAGATTGTTAACCCATTTTGAGTTGCTTTCCTTTAGAAAAGGAGATCTAAGAACCTGTGCTAGGAGTCATCCTGGGCATACTAGGGTGCTTGCTGATACACTTTATATGTCTTGTATGTCCGACTTTATTACTGATGTTTGATGCAAATATTTTCACACTTTAGTTTCTCTTCTTACCTTATTCTCATTTATTTTATTCATATAATATATTTTTAATTGAGTATAACAGAAATTGTCTATTCTGTCTCTTATGTTTACATCTGTCATTTGTTGGTACACAGTGCCTGACACTATGAAGGTACTTAATATGCTTATTGATTAATTTATGAAGAACTCTACCTCTAGTTACAGTTGTGAAAGACATCTCACTCTCCTATAGTAAAAACCATTTTCTAAAGTTGGGATTCTGACTCACTGAGAGGTCAAGACATGACCCCCCAAGGGATATGTACTCAACTAATTAGAGAGTGGGAAGATGAGTCACATATCTCTCTCACAGCAATAACCAGCCATAGGTTTGTATCAAGCATAACCACATCTATCCTTTATATTTTATTCTCCAGGCAGTGAAGAGCTACCAAAAATTCTTGAGTAGGAAAGTGACATGGTCATAGCTGTGTTTTAGGAAGACTATTTTTGGAATCTGTGTATCAGATTGATTGCAAGGAGAGAGACTAAGACGTTTTGCAATACTCCAGGTGAGAGGTCATAGGGGTCTGAAAGAGAGTGGTGACCTTGTGAATGAAGAAAAGAAGACAGGTATGATCAGTTCTGAGAAAGTAGAACCAACAAGACATGGCAACTGATTGGTGTGGGAGATGAGGGAGAAGGAGGATCCAAAGTTGATTTAGAGGCTGCATACCTAGGAGTTTGGGCAGATGGTAGTACCCAGCAGAAACAGAGAAATACGGAAGGATAGATTTTAAATAGGCAAGATAATGGCTTTCATTTTGAACCCTTTGAGTTGGAGCTGGGACGTGGAATAAGACAACTAAGTGATGTCCAACAAACAGCTGTTAATACGATAGTGGACATCAGGGCAGAGATTATAGCCAAAAGATTTGGAAAGTCATCTAAATAGAGATGATAATTGAATCCTATTGGATCTGATACTATTTTCCAAGACAGTCAAGGGCCTGGGGGACAACTAAGGGAGATAGGAAATGAACAGGGACCCAGAAAGGAAACTTAGGAGTGGTAAGAAAGGAAGGAGGAGAACCAGAAGAGAGGAATGACACAAAAGCAAAGGTAGGTCAGAGATAGTCAGTAACTACAGCCAAAGTTACAGAGAGGTCAAGAAGGAGGAAGACTAATAAAAGAATACTGAATGACTCAATTAAGGAATTTCTAGTAACATGTACTGATCTTTCTTTTCCTTTTAACTCTAATGTCCCACATAATCTATGCTTAATTTAACATGTAATTAAATACTTGCCTTGAATTGTTGAATATCTCTCACATCTGTCCTTTCTCTGCATTCTCCCATCCACCAGACTGATTTGGGCCTTTGCCACATCTCCCTTGGACTATTTCAGCGGCCACCTATTTGTTCTCTCCTCTTTAAATCTCTATTTTCTCTATTGTATCCTTCATATGCCAAGAAAATATTTTGAGTTATCTTCCTATTTATCTGGTCACTGGTGATTCCCCTTTATTGGATCCTAATCCATATCCTTTCCCCTAAATACGGGCATGTTCCATGGTTCCATACTGGGTTCTCTTCTATGATCTCTCTATACTTTCTTAGTGATGTAATAAGTTTCTATGGGTTAAAGTATCTCTACACAGATGATGTGCAGATCTATTTATCCAATCCTGTTTCTCCTGAACTCCAGTCCCAAATTACTAATTAGATCTTGGACTACAGAGGCAAAGTGATAGGAGAGTGTCATGCTCAACTGCATCTCTGTATCTGGATTGGAGAGCACATAGGTGCATGGTAAGGAGTAAAACACAAGAATGCCATAAGAGTAAGAAAGGGTCAGGTTATTAAGAATTTTAGATGCCAAAGGAGTTTAAATTTAACTCCAAAAGGTAGTGTGGAGTCATTGGATCTCGTCAAAGATAGGAGTGATGTGGACAGCCGTAGACCTTAGGAAAATCATTTTGGCAATGGAATAAAGGATTTTGGGGAGAGAAAAGAGATTTAAGACAGGGAGGGAAGTTGGGAGATTATTGAAGTCCAGGCAAGAGTTGATGTGCCCTGAATGAGGTTTGTGGCTGAACAGAGAGAAGGAGACATAAAGAAGTGATGAAGGCAGAAACAGAAAGATTTGACAAAAGATTAGATATGTGAGGTGAGCAAGAATGAGGGGCAGAGGATGACACCGAGGTTACCAATCTGGGTAACTGGGAGGGTGAGGGTGACCTCAAATGTAATAAACAAGTTTGGAAGAGGTAGGGGGAGGAAATAAGTTGTTTTGAAATTTTGAGTTTTGGATGTCTACAGGACATCCTGCTCAAGATGTCCAAAAGGCAGTTCATGATACAATCTGGGAACTCAGGAGAGAAGCTAAGACCGGATATAGAGATCTAGTAATCATCTTTATAGAGATGATCATTTAAATTGTGGGCCCTGGTAAGATCACTAACTTAGTATAAAGGAAGAAGAGGATACAGGACTGAACCTTGGGTGTATAAGCATGATATGGATTGAGATCCAGCAAATGAAAGTTAGAGTGGTCAGATAGGTAGGAGGAGACCCAGGAGAAAGTAATGTCACCAAAACCTAGAGATCAGATGGTATCCAGGAGAAGCAAGTAATGGGCAGTCAGAAGCACATGTTCTTGTATCCCTTAAACATGTAGCATAACGCTAATCACTGAGGTTATCTCATAACAGAAACGTGGAATATGGGCAACGACTTCTTTTCCTTATTACTCAGATGCTCTTTGGGCATATGTGATGACAATGCCCTGACCTCTGAGGATGATCTAATTGAGTAGGTGGAAGTTTCCTTATGGGAGGGTATCCAGATTAATGAAGCACTTTTCAGAATCATTCAGCGTTTGACTCTTAGGGGTTCTTATTATATTTACGAAAATTTTAGCCTCATATTTTCTAATCTCTTTGTGTTTCCTGTAAAAAAAAAAAGGAACATTTTGGATCAGCTAATATAGTATATTTGAACCTGCTTATTTGCAGGCTTTTATTCCTACTAAAATGATGTTGACAACTTGAGTACCTTCTGTTAACTAGATTTTCAGCCTGGGAGAGAAGAGAATCATATTTTAATCCAAAAGTTAAAGCTAGATCTTTTATCTAGAGAGACATTTATTTGATAAAACAGACATATTTGAGAGTAACAGTTCCCTAAGAGTGAAACAGTATATGTTCATTCTGTACAAGAAGTGTTTTATTTTAGTCTACAGTGTTGTCTACTAATATCATAAGAATTAGAAGAGACTTTGGAGATCATTTATTATAACTTGAGGATGTAAGTCAGTTCTGGAGTGTGTGCTTTGCAAATGCAAAACAATTGGTTTAATATGTGATATCCAGATCCTTTTTAAGAGGCAGAAAAGTATGGTAGATAGGACACCGAAATGAGAAGATCTGGGTTCAAATCCTACCACATATAGTTACTAGCTGTGTGACCATGGACAATCCACTTCACTTCTTTATTCCTCAGTTTCACTATCTGTAAAATGAAGTTGTAGCATTCAATAAATTTTAAAGTTATGTCCAACTCTAAATTTATGGTCCTATGATACTATAAACTTCCCGTCCAATAAAAGTATCTGGTTTCCAAAACTCTTAAGATATCTTTCCTTAGCTTAAAAAATTCCTAGGCTAGGGCTCTCAGACTGTGACAATGCAGCTCAGTATATGATTTCCTTTTGTTGTTCAGTCATTTTAGTTGTGTCAGACTCTTTGTGACCCCTTTTTTTGGGTTTTCTCAGCAAAGATACTAGAGTGGTTTGCCATTTCCTTCCCCAACTCCTTTCACAGATGAGGAACTGAGGCAAGCAGAGTTAAGAGACTTGCCAAGATAATATTTGTTAAATGATTGAATGGAAACTAAAAACATGCATATATACTTAGTGTTGTAATATATATATACACACACACATATGTATATTTATATATATACTTGTTTTAAAAAGAGGTCAAGAGTAGCTCTGTTAACATCAAGTGAAGGCCTCTTCATTTTGGAAAATGTAGCATTAGCTTTCTGCTACTTCGTATGTAAAAGTCTTTTTAATGAAGAGCAAATCCATAGTCATTACAATTTGACCATCAAGTTTGATCCAACACTTGACCATTTGACCATGAAGATGAATACCTAAAAATGTGTTTCAAACCAGAAATTTTACAGTGCAGTGATATATTCTATGAGCTGGAGGTATACAAGTTTTAAAAGAGGGCTGGTTTTCTTCAACTTAACCTTGGTTTGTTTCCTGTTGTTTATTAATGAAGAGACCGAACGGTGAAAGAGAGAGCCAGCCTCCAAACAAGGAAAAATTAGATTCAACTAGGAGAATTTATATGATGACAACATTGTAAAGAGAACAACTTCAAAAGACTTAAGAACTCTTTTCAGTGCAATGACCAACCATGATTCCAGTAGACCGATAACAAAGCATTGTTATGCATTTCTGAACAGAGAGGCAAGAGTACAGAATAAGGCTCAACAATTTTGGACATGAACAAAGGAGGAATTAATTTTCCTTAAATATACATATTTGTAACAAGAATTTTGTTTTCCTTTTCTTTTTTTCAATGGAAGTGGGAGTGGGAAGGAGGGGAAAAATGCTTATTAATTGAAAAAAAATAAAATAAAAAATGTAAAGACCTGTGTTCAAGTCCTGTTTGTGACACCTATTAGCTATGTGACCTAGGGCAAATCACTTAACTTCTTAGAGTTCTAGGCAGTTTTCTGAAGGCTAAAATTGCAGAGGAGTCATGACTCATACTGTTAGAAGGCATTTCCTTGCCCCAGAATTCCCTACACCAATGAAATCTCCAGTCTAGTCCCTATGCTCATAATTATTCATTCTTAAAATTACAAAAGTAAAATAAAAAAAGAATGAATGATGGGAAATATTCTGGTAAAGCCTAAAAGTGACGTTGGGAATAAATAAAACATTATTTACCCTTAAGAGTAAGTGTGCATAATATTCTGAGCATCTTAAATTTCGTAACATTTATTGTTAACCACCATCTCCCTTAGGCCCATAAATAGTCTTTTGCCTTCCTAGAAAATCTCAGGAAATAATGCCATTCAATAAGGGATGTTTGTTTGGGAAGCAAATTTCTCAGAAGGAAATAAAGATGATGTTTTGAAAGGGGGGGGGAATGACAATAGAGCCTGAATCTTAATTATTTTCCCTTCATAAAAATAAGTGAATAAAATGCCGCCCCCCCTCCAATAGTTAAGTAGTAATATGGTGCCTATAAAGCAATACCACACACATCAGGAAGTAGGTGGCATATGCCAGGCCAGACTATGAAACTTGGATATGCTTCTGGAAGAGTCTTCCAAAGCCACTCACAAGCTACCTTAAAGGAATCAAGACCAACCATGGAGAGGAAAAATGGGGAGATTGCCCAAAAAAGGCTCTTATTTCCAGGGTCATACTATGAAACAGAGTTTATTAATCACCTTAACCCAGGAAACAAAACAAAAACAGAACAAAACTCTACCTTCTGGTTTATTATCAAAGAGGACTGATAGAGAAATGTGGGATTAGAAAATCTGGCATTATTAAATATCTTAACAGGAGCTGACTAAAGCATGGTTTAAAAAATACACAGATTTATTGCTAACTCTAGACATATTTCAATATTAAAGAAAATGTGAGTTCATTTTGGAAGTGGTATATTTAACATTCAGTTTGGTATTTCAAGTATTCAACATCTTTCCAACCATAATTGGCCCTAAAAAATGATCCCTTCATTGTGGACAAATCAATCTCACACACTTTCTGTTGGGGTCTGTCTTTATGACTTTGCTTACACCAATTCCCTCTCTTGAAATTCCCTTCCAGCTTCTTCCTACCTATCTTTATCCATTATTTCTTCAAGATATGACTGCAGAATAATCTTTCCTAGGAAGCCTTTGCTATAGAAAAGATCTGGCTATGGGCCTGAGGCCTCACTGCAATTATTTGTGGGAGGATTACAATTCTTTTTCAGAACGAATGCAGGCTGGTACATTGTCCTTGACCTAAAGCTTTCACCATACACTATTTTACCAAATTCCCAGTTCCCTGAATCCTACCCAATTCTAGAGAGCTATCTGTTCTACTTCTGCACCACCACAGTAGCCATCTGCTGATTCAGGTATCTACCAATATTTCTCTACTTGTTCATGGCTGCTATGGTATTTCCAGAACTAGAATATATTTTATAGGGTCCCTTTACAAGAGCTAAGATGTCATGAATCATCAGAAAAATAGGGTCAATAGAAGATATGTATGTTAAAGACAACTATTCATTTCAAAGCAGGGTAGCATTTCACTTTTAAGCTATTCTCTCTAGCTATAGCTCAATAGGCTAAATTTAATTTAATTTGATCCAACCAAAAGGATAGGAGTGATGCATTTAATTGATTTTTATGGACTAGACTCTGTAGTGTACACATTCATATGCATGTTGAAATTTAGTGGTTATTCTTCATAAACTTCATCTTTCCTATGGGGAAGGACAGGTTAAACTCTTGAGCAATTGAAGATCTCTTCTATGAGATTCTTCAGTGTCCTGAGGTTTGATGCAATCAGTATGATGCCATCTGCAAACAGCAACATCGAGAGGACCTCACCATCCACAGAGAATCCCTGCTGGATCTGCTCCATCGCAGTGGGGAATATTTTTGGTTTGTTTATTTTTTTTTCTTTTCTTTTTTATTTGGAGGACAATTGGGGTTAAGTGACTTCCCCAAAGTGACGTGGCTAGTAAGTGTGTCAAATGTCCGAGGCCTAATTTGATTTCAGGTCCTCCTGACTCCAGGGCCAGTGCTCTCTTCACTGACCCACCTAGCCGCTTCAGTTTGTTTACTTTCAGAAGATCATTTAACAAGGGTTATTTTTGTGGCTACATCTTCAGTTGCAAATGATCATAAAGAAATATAGAGCCTGTCTGTCAGTAGATCTATATGTTAAAGACATTGCAGATGGACGAAAAGCTGGACTCAGAGTTGAAAAGAAGAGGCAGCTAGATTGCTTTTGGGAAATTGCAAAGCTGTTTTAATGCCCCTAGTGCTCCAAGAAAGCAAAAACCTGCCTTTCCTTTTTTTTAAGTTTTTATTGATGTCATTTGCTTTTTCTACATCATCATAATTTTTCCCACTATCCTTCCTTCTTCTTTCCCAGCAGCCTCCCTATAATTGTTAATATTTAATATTGTTAATTAAATTAATTGTTAATAAAGACAAAAAAGAAGGGAGAAGGAAGGAGAAAGAGACAGAAAGACATAATTGATCCATACATAAAACAGTCTTAAAAATATGTGCAATGTACAACATTTGGGGAACCTCTTGCCACTGCAAATGGGTGTAGTAAAGTTGATTTCTCATATATCTCCTTTGGAAACAAACCTGATCTTTATAATTTGCAACATTCACTCCTTTTTTGTGTGATTGGTTTTTCTGTTTACATGGTCATAATCATTATGTAATATTGTTACTTCAAAAATACGAAAATCAGGAAAGTCTATCACTAGCGGGGTGCTTCAGTGGATAGAGAATTGGATGTAGAGTCAAGAAGACCTGAGTTCAAAGCTTGACTCAGACGCTTCCTAACTGTGTGACCCTGGACAAGTCACTTAATCTCTGTGCCTCTTTTTTCTCAGCTGTAAAAGGGGAAACAATGATAGCATATATCTCTCAGGCTTGTCATGAGGATCAAAAGAAGTAATATTTGTAAAGAGCTTTGAAAACTATAAAGCACTATATATACATGATATCTATTGTGATTGCATTCTAACAGATGACCGTATACAATATTGACTATTAAAAGCTGGCATGTAGAGAACTGACAAAGGTTTTACTAACTGTATAACCAGGGACAAGTCACTCTGAGACTCTGGGTTTTTTTCCCCATGTGGAATAACAACAACATCTGTCCAACCTAACTTACAGGATTATTAGGCACAAATGGGAATAATAGTTTATATTTCTTGTATTAAAAGTATAACATTTCTACAAGTACTAATAATGATTATTTTACAGATGAGAAAACTGAGTTTCAGAGATGGGTCAGAGAGCTACTAAGTGTCAGAGGAAAGATTTAAGCCCAGGTATCTCTTCACTCCTAGTTCAATTATCCTTTCCAGCTAGTCCAGGACGACCTGCCTGCCCTCCTAGCACTTCACTTACAATATAATACTATTGCTTTTGTTCTGAAGTTGCTGGATGAATGTAACACTTCTCTCTTCAATGACATAATAAGCTCTTTGAGGACAGAGATTGTGTCTTTTCCTTGTTTTGCTTTCTCGGTCCTTGTACTGAGTGATATATACACAATGACTAGTTTAGTCTTTTAAGGAGCTGTCATTTCATCAGTTGGGCATACACTGGACAGGCACAAATCTCAATCCCACCATGTTTAAAAAGATTGTTTTTGTGGATTGCTGCTGGTGCTGAATAACTGCAAACTTGGTGGTCACATTTCTAGTGGTGAATCTTTCAGAATTTAGCAAGGTTGGTTCTTAGATGACAGATGGGCAGACGTGGGTATGGTGCCCTGCTGCTATCCCCTTGGAGAATCTAGGGTCAACCGCAGGTCACCATAAGGCAGCAGAGGGGGATAGTTAGGGGAAGCTGTAGAATAAGTGCCTTGTGACAGCTTATTGAGTATGGGAAGTATCAAGAAACAAAAAGGAGGTGGGGAGGTAGGAGGAAACATCTATGAGACACTAGTGAAGCGGTTTTGCCTTTTATTTCAGAGTAAGAGAAAAAAAACATTCCAAATGACTCTACAAAGGACCATTGAAACATATCTATGGATAAAGAAAAATCTCTTTAGGGAAGTATAAATGACTATTATCGTTTACATTAGAAGATGTCAAGAAAATAAAAGCATTGCAATATTTTCAAATGAGATAATGGTATTGAAAATAATGAAAGAAAATTAGACTTTTTGAAAATAGGAATATATGGAGAAAAAAAGGACAAAAAGAAAGTGCTGGTAAATAAAGCTTGAGTTGAAATAAAATTTTGACTCTCAATTGATGAGACATTAAATTATCTTTGAGAATCTGTCAGACATGAAAGATGAAAGAGACATAAAATAATTAATGAAAACCGAGGTAACACAAGTATTTATAAAATGTATCAAAATTTCAGCATCTGCTACACAACTTAGTAGATGTAGGCTCCATTTTACTAGAAGATGCCTCCAAGGATCGTTTGTTGCACTGAATTTCTACTGTTAGGTGCTGTAGAAAGTAAAAAAGAGATTCCCTCTGCTTTTGGAACCTGACCATTTCATCAGAGAAATGATTAGTATACAAGAAATTTATCACGAGTGGTAGAAGAGGTACTATAGGATTCTAAGGATTTTTTGCCTCCCCTTCCCCTATCCCCACCCCACATTGGGATATACTGAGGAAGGAGTTCTGAATGTAGAGCCCAGAAGACTGACTCTTACCTAGCTCTGCCCCTTAGGACTTGCCTGACATTGGGCAAGTCCTTTCCTCTTCTCTTCACTTTAATTTCCTGATCTATAAATTGAAGAGATGAAACTAGATAATAAGTGAATATAGTAGAATAGAAAGAGTATTACATTTGGAGATGGAGGATTCAGGTTTGAGCTTCTCATGTGACTTTGGTCAAGTCCTCTCTGAGCCTTCTAGACAACCAAGTGGCCGACTAGACAGAGCACTAGACCAGGAGTCAGAAAGAACTGAATTCAAATGTGACTTCAGATACTTACTGAAAAGAAAGTTATGTCAGCCTGGGCAAGTCATTTAACCTTTGACTCTTTCCTCAACTATAAAATGGAGATAATAACACCTACCTCTCAGGGTTGTTGTGAGGACCAAATGAGAAAATATGTATAAAGCGCTTAGTACATTACTTAGCACATGGTACTAAATAAGTCCCACTTTCCAGGAGGGCAAGATGGATCTGCTTGTGCCTATATATACCCAGTGCCTGTATATCTTATTTCCCAGCTGCATATAAAATATATATTTTAAACATTTGATTTTAAAACTTTGAATTCCAGATTCTTCCCTTCCTCCTTTGTCACACACCCTTAGTGGGAAGATAAGCAGTTCAATATAGGATGTACATGTGTAGCAATGGAAAACATTTCCATAGTGGATATATTGTGAAAGACTGACTATATTTCCCTCCGTTCTATCCCATCCCCCACTTGTTATGTTTCCTACTTTGACCCTGTCCCTTTTTAAGAGTGTGTGCTTCTAACTACTCTCCCCCAATCTGCCCCCTCTCTTCCTTTTCCCCCCTAATCTCCTGTAGGGCAAGATACCCAATTTATTATGTATGTCATTTCCTCTCTAAGCCAAATTCAATGAGAGTAAGGTTGACCCATTCTCTTTTGCCTTCCTCTTCTTTCCCACCATTGTAACAGTTTTCCTTTGCCTCTTCTATATGAGATAATTTACACCATTCTGTCTCTCCCCATCTCCTTTTATTATAGTCCTCTCTCATCTCTCAACTTTACCTTTTGAGTATCATCCCTTCCTTTGCAATTGATCCTGTGCCCTCTGTCTATACATACTGTACATACATACACACTCACATAAGTATTCATATATCCATATCCCCTCCTATACAGACACATATATGTATTATACATATATGTATGTATGCATATATGTATATATATGTGTGTATATGTACATATACATACACACACATATATACACACATTTATATTCCCTTCACCTATCCTTATAGTAAGAAAAGTTTCATAAGTTACAATTATCGTTTTTTTCATGTAGGAATATAGTTAAACTTTGATAAGTTCCTTATGATTTCTTTTCCCTGTTTACCTTCTCATGCCTCTCTTGTTTCTTGTATCTGAACGTCAAATTTTCTATTCAACTCTGTTTTTTTTAATCAAGAAATCTTGAAAGTCCTCTCTTTCATTGAATGACCATATTTTTCCCTGAAACATTATACTCAGTTTTGCTGGATAGGTGATTTTTGGTTTTAATCCTTTGACTATTGGAATATGATATTCCAAGCCCTTCAATCCCTCAGTGTAGAAGCTACTAGATCCTGTGTTATCCTGACTATGTTTCCACAGTATTCAAATTGCTTTCTCTTGGCAGCCTGTAACATTTTATCCTTGATCTGGGAAATCTAGAACCTAGCTACAATATTCCTAGGAGTTTTCTATTTGGAATCTTTTTCAAGAGGTGATCGGTGAATTCTTTCAACCTCTATTTTTCCCTCTGGTTCTAAAATATCAGGGTAATTTTCCTTGAACATTGCTTGAAGGATGATTTCTAGTTTCTTTTTTCAATCATGGCTTTAGGTAGTCTAATAATTTAAAATGATCTCTCCTGGATCTATTTTTCCAGGTCAATGGCTTTTCCAATGAAATATTTCACATTGCCTTCTATTTTTTCATTTGTTTTGATCTGTTTAATAGTATCTTGATTTCTCATGAAATCATTTGCTTCCATTTGCTCCTATCTAATTCTGAAGCAATTATTCTCTTCAGTGAGTTTTTGAGATTCTTTTTTCATCTGGAAAATTCTACTTTTTAAGGCATTCTTCTCCTCATTGGCTTTTTGAGCTTCATTTTGCAATTTGAGTTAGTCTATTTTTTAAGGTGTTATTTTCTTCAGTTAGGTTGTTGACTCTCTTTTCATGATTTTCTTGCATCATTGGCATTTCTCTTCCCAATTTTTCCTCCACTTCTCTTATCTGGTTTTCAAAATCCTTCTTAAGCTCTTCTATGGATTGTAACCAGTTCATATTTTTCTTAGAAGCTTTTGGTGCAGGAGTTCTGACTGCATTGTCTTCCTGCTCTTCCATGCTTTAATCCTTTTTGTCCCCCCAAAAGGAATCTAATGTTGGATTGCTGTGCTTGCTCATGTTGCCACTCAATTACTTGACTTTTGAGCTTTTTGCCACAGTGAACTCAGCTTCCATAGAGGAGAGCTTTGTACAAAATCACTGAGGTTTTCGCAGCTGCCAGAGCTATTAATTGGGTACCCTCTCTGAAGCCTCCTCAGGCTCTGGAACCTGGTCACACTCCAGGACCTCTACCCCAAGACAGTGATTCCAGATCCAAGCAGGTTAAAGCAAGAGCAACTATCCCTCAGAATGGTGGCTTGGTCCCCCTATGATCTGCAGGCAAGGAGCTCTGAAGCAGCCACGTGGAGGTAGCTGCATGGCTGCTGTGCCTGAGTTGCTTCTCTCTTCTGGGGGTCGAGGCCAGACTGCACCTCCGTCCCTCCCCCCCCCCCCGCCCCAGACCCAGCAGAGTTCCACTGAGCATTTACTTTGTCTTAACCACTGTCAAAGCTACTGCTGGTTGGGGTTAAAACAACAAAC
>CM053596.1:168421680-168436695 GCA_028646575.1 Pseudocheirus occidentalis
GCCCCAGACCCAGCAGAGTTCCACTGAGCATTTACTTTGTCTTAACCACTGTCAAAGCTACTGCTGGTTGGGGTTAAAACAACAAACTCACATAGGGTTGGGCTCTTCTCCCAGCCCACCATGATGGACCTTTCCTGTTGGTCTTCTGGGCTGCCTTCAGCAGGAGATTTGTTTCTCTTTGTTACTTTGTGGATTCTGTAGCTCTAAAGTTTGTTTAGAATCTTATTTTATAGTTATTTGAGGTGGTTATGGGGGAGCTCATGGAGTTTTCCTGCTTCTACACAGCCATCTTGGCTCCACCCCAGAGGCTAGTATTTGTGAAGGATTTGCTTTGCTTCCTTTGCTTGCTCATGTCGCCACTCAATTACTTGAGCAGGGAGCAACTGAGAATTTGGCAGAGCGAGTAACTGAAGCTAGCAACACAAGTTAGGTGGCCATTACAATAATCTAAGTTTTAAATGACAAGGGCCTGGATGAGGGTGGTGACTATGAGAATAGAACAGAAAAGGATAGATGTGAAATGGTTTTTTTTTGTTGTTTGTTTTTTGGTGGGTTTTTATTTTTTGCTTTTTGGAGGGCAATTGAGGTTAATTGATTTGCCCAAAATCACATGGCTAGTAAGTGTGTCAAGTGTCTGAGGCCAGATTTGAACTCAGGTCCTCTTGACTCCAGGGTCAATGCTCTATTCACTGTACTACCCAGCTGCCCCCAGAAGGCAAATTCTGAGACAGGAACCTTCCTCCCTTCCTTCCTTTCTTCCTCCCCTCCTCCCCTCCTCTTTTTGGAGGAGGGAAGGGAAGGCAATTGGGATTAAGTGACTTGCCCAAGGTCACATAGCTAGTTTTTTATGTTGTGTCTGAAGCCGAATTTGCACTCAGGCCCTCCTGACTCCAGGGCCAGTGCTCTAACCATTGTGCCACCTAGCTGCCCATGAAAAGTTTTACTTTGCAAAATGAGAGCACTTGGTGACTTTTTGAACATGGATGAAGAGGAAAGAGGAAAAGTCAAAATTTCTAGGATTTGAGTCCAGATGGAGCAGTGGCTTCAAGGACAGGCATTGGAGAATCAATTTGTTTTGTTTTGAGTTGGCTATAGTGGTTGGTGGGAGGGAATATTTTTAGAACAAACTGAATTTTAAAGTATTTATTAAGTCCTTATTATATACCAGAGACTATACTAAAAATAATTGAGGACACAAATCCAAAAAGCAAGATAGTCCCTAACTCAGAGTTTATATTTTATTGGGGAATACAAACATATTTGGAGGGGTGGCCAGGGAAGGGTATTTTGGCCTCAAGTCACAGGGAATGGGTTAGTGGAACCTTAGAACAATTGATTAACTCCTGCTTTCCAGGAAAGGAGTGCTGATTTGATTATTCTTTCTAGAGGTGGAAAGCAGAGGGTGAGAAGACTTGGAACTGAGTTGTTATGAATAAATCTCACCAACCAGGAGCACAGTGTTCCATGTGAGAAGTGGCCTCCTGGGTTGGAGGTAGAGAGCCAGGAGACATGGCAAGAAGATGGTTTGAAGATTGAGTTTTAGGTTTTGGTTGTATACATGAAAGGGAATCCTGCTTTTTTTTAAATCATAAGGAAGCTCTAGAAGTCCAAGCAATGAATAGCCCACCCCTAATTAGACAAGCTAATTTGTTTAAAAGAAAACTTTAGTTGTGGTATTGGAACTAGGGAGATAGCCCAAGTTTGGCTATACCAAGTTGGAAGCCATTTGCAAATAGACTGCTGAAATTATAAGTATTGGTGAGTGAATGCAAAGATAGAGAATGTCCAGGGTGGTAGAGAATCCTGGAAGAGAATGGAGTCTTAGGGAGTATACACACTTCAGGGATGGGAGGAAGAGATGCTAGTGAAAAAGTGATCTCTTAGGTAAATAAGAGTAAAATCAGGATGGTTTAGTGTTGGAACTTAAGGGAAAGGGAAGTCTTAAGAAGCTAGAAGTTAATAGTTATCTAGTGCTGTAAAAAAGATGGAGCAGAATGGGGACTGAGGGGGAAAAAGAGTTTAGAATTTGGTAGGAAGGAAGGAAGGAAGTTACTGGTTATTCTTGGATGTATTTTGTTTTGTTTTTGAGATTGGGCATCCCTTTCTCCCCCTACCCGGAAGTGCAGGTGCCAGTATTATCTTCCAATACTCACAATCCCAGAAACTTTAGCCTATTTGACTTTTGTTTCCATACCTCGGCCTATCTATGCCTCCTTAGGCAGCCTGATGGACCTCTTCCCTGGGGGCCCATGGTATTGTGCTGAATTTCAATGGCACCCCCATCAGCTTTTCCTCCACTGCAGCTCAGAATTTACCAACTCTATCACTCTGCCAGTTTAAGCCTCCCCTAGTGTGAGGGGTGACAGATGGGTACCATCATACTCTCCTCCTGGATATGTTTCCATCTGACAGTGGTAGGAGCAAAAGTTAAATTGTTAGACATTAAGGATTGAATGGGTAAAGAAATGAAGGAATGAACCACTTCCTTGTTTAAGGAATTTGGTAAGGAAAGGAAGGCAGGAAGCACCTGGAGGGGGCAGCAGGGGCAAGTGAACGATTTTTAAAGCTGTTTGTGCATGTTTGGAGTGAGAAGGAAAGGAAAGTCTCAGCAGCAATATAGCATAAAATTAAAGATTTAGAGCGTGATGTGAGGGAAGAGAGACCATAGACCTCAGAGACCATATAGTCCAAACCCATCCTTTTTCAGAGAAGGACATAGAGGTCCAGTAACATTGAACACCTCAGTCAAAATCACACAGGTAGTTAAGTAGCAAGACTGTGGTGAGTTCTAAAGGTAGAAGAGAGAATGTTTATTATGATACAAAGATTAATAAACAAAAATATTGAAATTAATTTTACATTTCTTGGCAGTAAGAAATAATTATTGAAGAAAGGAATCTTCCTGTGAAAGGAATGGACTACTCTTTGCTTGGACCTCTAGAGCTCCTTATGATTAAAAAAAAAGGCAGAAGATAGCTCATTGGAAATGAACCCAGAAAAGCATCCAGGAAAGAGGCAAATTATCTGAATGTTTCAGGACAAAACAAGGTAGTTTGTCTGAAATTGCCAGCTCTTGGAGATAAAAGCAGAGACTTGGGGGGCCTGAACAATTTCTCTGTGTTAGAGATAGCCATTGTTTCCCCATAAAGAGATGATTATGACTGGAGTGTTCCAATCTCCTGGACTTCTTATGGGCTGTTAGTTACCCAAGTATCCTTTTTAATTCCATCTCTGTGTAAATACTATGCAAATTTTCTGGTGAGCTTTTAATTAGCAAGTTATCTCAGTCTCAAGACTGGAAACCCTGGGATCTTTCAGAGACCATTAGACTGCTAAAATATGAAATTAAAAGAAAACATGGTTTTTGCCAACAGAAACAAGTGACTCATTTCCTTGTGAAAACAGACAAGGTTTATGTTACTCTGGCAACGATGTTCACTATTCCAGAGTAGGGTCTCTTTCCTCCCTTCAGAGCTTTTCTGTATTCCTATTACAGTCTGTGTTCCACAGTGACCTAACATTGAACTAAGTTACTTGATGATTCATGAGAGACAAGAGAGTTAGGCTCTCATTTTGATAGCTTGTAGTATGTTCTTTTGACCAAAAGGAGAAAGTTTACTTTACACGAGTAGAAGAATTGTAAAAGGACAGGAAAAGCTCTGACCAAGAGCTGTCCTCTGTTTGAAGGACTGGTTTTGCTGTTATTTTCAGATGACTATAACCAGCTCCAATAAGTTAGCATGCCAACCATTTATTTTCCTAAGAAAGCAGATTAAATTGAACCATGCAATATGTGTGTAAAGCCCACTGAAAAATGACAGTGAAGTCCCATTGTGAAATTCCCCAGATGTTTCTTGGTATGCCTATTATGAGGGCAGAAGGAAAGGTTATGATATTAAATGGGCTGCAAAGTTCTTTCCAGCCCCATATCTATGATCCTATGACTTCCTGAGCCAAAATATTTCACTCAGTCCTGCTAAGCTTTGAGGAGGAGGTTCAGTGATATCAATCAATCAATCAATCATCATTTATTAAGTGTGTTCTAAGTACTATGTTGGTCACTGGGTATATAAATACAAGGAAGGAAACAATCTCTACTTTCAAGGTACACCCTCCCTATTGTTAACTAACTAGCATTTATTAAGTAATTATTATGAGCCAGGCAGGTAAGCTAGGTGGCTCAGCAGATAGAGTACTGAGCCTGGAATCACAAAAACCTGAGTTCAAATCTGATCTCAGATATTTACTAGCTGTGTGATCCTGGGCAAGTCACTTAACCTCTGCTTGCTTTAATCCACTGGAGAACGAAATGGCAAGGTTCTCTTCTATCTTTGTTAAAAGAACCCTGCTCTCAAGGAGCTCAAAGTCAAAAGGTGTACAAATAAGATATATACATGATAAATTGAGGGTAGAGTCAGCAGGAAGGGTCTAAGATTAAACAGGCCAGAAAAGGCTATTTGCAGACTATGGGATTTTGGCTAAGACTCAAAAGAAGGGAAATTAGGAGGTGGAGATGAGGAGAGAAAACATTTTAGAAATGGGGGGGGGTGGAGGGAAGCCAGTTAAAACGTATGGAATTAGGAGCAAGCATGTTGCATGCAAGGAGCAATAACTAAGACAAGATCATTGAAAAACCTGGAGAAAGAACTGGTAAATAGAAGTATACATAGAATGACTTTATTTGTGTCTTATGGTAACCATCTCTAGGGCAGGGAAGAAAAAAGGGGGAAAAAGAAATTTACATGATAACTTGATTATATTTTTAAAAGGAAGAGCAAGTTGTACATAATAGATTTGTAGGTTCATGTACAATTGTCTTTTTAAAAATTATTATTTGACTATGTTATGGAAATGGTTATTTTATTTAATAAATTAAAAATAAAAGTTGGTATATAAAGGGGTGTAAGGTATAAGAAGACTAGCAATGTAGGAAGAAATCAGGTTTTAGAGGACTTTAATAGCTAAATCAAATATAAAATCTGATTCTAGTAGCAATGGGGAGCCACTGAAATTTATTGGATAGGGCAGTGACATGGTCAGATGTATATTTTAGGAAGATCAATTTGACAGTCAATTGGAGGACAGATTGGAATGGGGAGAGAATTGAGGTAGGAAGACCAGCCAGCAGGTAACTATATCTGGCTCTCAATTGATAAGAACTTGAGTGGTATCAGTGTCAAAGAAGAGAAGGGGCATATTTGAGAGATGTTATGAAAGTGGAAATAAATTAAATTAGCAATGGATTGAATGTGAATGTCAGAGAGTGAAGGATGAAACAAACACTTCCAACATAAATGACTAGGAAGGTGGTGGTAACTTTTGACATTATAAGGAAGTTAGGAAGAGGGAAGTGGTTTGTTTTTTAGGGGGAAGATGGAAATAACGAGCTCAGTTTGGGACATGTTCAATTTAAGGTGTCTACAGGATATTCAGTTTGAGGTTTCCAATAGATAGTAGGAGATATGAAACTAGAGGTCAGAAGAGAGGCTCAGCTAGACAAGTAGATCTGAGAGTCATCTACATAGAGTTAATAGATGAAACCAGGAGAACTGAGATCATCAACTGAAGTAGGATAGAAGAAGAAGAGAACAGGATAGAAACCTGGTGTACCCAATTAGTGGACATCACCTTGCTAAAGATTCAGCAAAAGAGACAGAGAAGGAGCAGTCAGAGAGCTAGGAGGAAAATCAGAGGGAAAAGAGGAAAATGATACAGAGAAGAGTATATGAAAGAGAGAGTGACTGCCGAAGTTAAAGGCTACAGGGAGGTCAATAAGAAAAAAGATTCAGGAAAGGTCATTAGATTTGGAAATTAAGAGAGAATTAGTAGCTTTGGGGAAAAATAGTTTAAGTTTAATGACACAAAAGATTCAAGAAAAGAGAGAGAGAAAAGGAAGTGGAGTTATCTATTGTAGATGGCCTCCTCAAAGAGTTTAGTCACAAAAGGAAGGAGAAATACAGGATAAAAGCTAACAGGGATGAACAGATCCAGGGAAAGATTTTTGAGGATAGAGGGAGACATAACTAGGTTTTCAGGCAGTGGGGAAACAGCCCTTCCATTTGAGAATCAATGAAACAGTAGTATGATAAAGGAGTCACTCGTCCATGTAGAGAGCTTTGCCTTGGCAAAAAGAAGAGTTACCTTGTGATATGAAACAGAAATAAAAGAAGTAGTAGTAGCAGAAGGGATGAGTGATGTGAGGAGAAGAAGGGAGAAGAGGGAGCTCTTTGTAAATGACTTCAGTTTTGTTGACTTGAAATATTAAGCAAGGTCATCAGCTGAGAGGGGTGGAGTAAAGGGGCCATATGGGAAGTTTAAGGAGGGATGGAAAGGTTTGAAAAAGCTGGGGTAGTGAGTGGGATAGTAAATTGATTAGGGAAGAATAAAAGGATAAAGAATGAAATAAAAGAATAAAAGGATAAAATAAAATAAAATAAAACTCGATTGTGGGGTTGTGAGAAGAGAAAGTTTGGGAGAAGGCTAAAGGGCATTCCAACAATTAAAGAAAAGTTTCTGCCTGCATAGGATGACTTTATCAGGATCTAAAGGTGTTTTTACAATTAATTTTATTTTAATTGATGTCTTGTCTTTGCATCACCTTCCTTCAGGATCTATCCTTTGCCCATCTCTTATCCACAGATCTGTCCCCTTGTCTAATAACCACATAAAGATTTAGAAAGAGAAAAGCAAAACCACTCAATGAAGTTGACCTGGATTGATAGGATATAGTTTATTATGCCCCAATTGTCCCCTACCTTTACAAAAAAGGAAAAGAACTACATTTTTTTTCACTTTTCACCAAGATCTAAAGTTAAGAGGAATAGGCCGAACTTTGCTGAAAACAAAAACAAACAAACAAATAACTCTCTGTTTTTATTGGCAGGGAAGTCCATTTTTGTGTTATTAAAAAGGAACATCTTCAAAGGAAAACCAAGGGTTCTAATGTTCTTCACCAAAAAATAAAGCAACAATTCTAATGAGTAAATAAGTCCAGATGTTATTCTCGATTCATTTTGCTCAACTATAGATATAATGAAAAAAAAACTAATCCAGATGGAAGGTATGAAAACTGTCCATTTGATATTGTTGTTATTAATAAACTGTAACTTTCTGCCTAGGTGACTCTAGGAAAGTAAGGGGCAGAAGACCTAAGAGGGAAGTGACTCGCACAGGGTGAAACAGCTAGAGCCACAGGTGCAATTTGAACTCAAGTCTTCCTGACTCCCCATTCAGCATTCTATCCACAGTACCCATTTTGAAGAATAGCTAACTGAGGCTCAGAGAACCTGGTGTTCTGCCTTCAAGTTTAGTGTTCTTTCTACTGCATAATGCTGCCTCATCAATTCAGTGGCTCTTCTGAGAGATGTGACCAATCCTTCAAAGGGAACAAATTTGAAGAGCATAAGGTAGTATTTTTCCTATTTCAATTCAATTAGTTAATCACCCTTATTCTAAGGGTGAAGTTCTGCATAAAGTGAATGTTCATCACTCTGTTAAAATGATTTTCTCCTCCCTGACTCTCAGTTTCTCTTTTTGTAAGTAAAAGAAAAAGAAAAAAGTAGCCAACTATTGGGAATGTTACTTGATAAAAAGTACAATTTTGGAAATACTGATAAGATTATTTTCCCCTTTGGGTAACTGATAAAAACTCAACATAATTTGGAAGTATTTTTAACTAGTCAGCAATGCAAAATGAGAGCTGAGGACCTCATAGGATCATTGAATCTTACTGCTATCTAGACTAACCTTTAAATGTTTTTTTTTTCCCAACAGATGCATCAATGAAAGCATTTAAAAAGTACTTATTTTATGCTCACTGTGGTGAGTTCTGGGGACACAAGTAGGGGCAGGTTGATAAATATTCTGTAGCTGACTCTCTTAAAAATGCAATATATATAATAACATAATATATATGTATTATATATAGTATTATGATATACATGTATATATATCAATGATGTACTTAAGTTTAATTTGAATCATTAATATTTTCTCCATTACTTTTTAATATCTAGACAATAAACAAAACAGTAAACCAAGCCAAGATGTGTAATATTTGCTGATTTCCAAGGTGTAAACACTCATATTGAAAAATCTAACAATTAGCTCTTAGGAGACAGTACATGCTCACTGTAGCACGTCCTTGGATACAAGTACAAAACCAAGTTGACATTCCAATAGAGGGAAATAACACCTACAGGGCCATGGCAAGAAGAATCTTTGCTCTGGCAAGTCACAGGGATGATGGGAAGAATCTTTGCTCTGGCAAGTCACAGGGATGATGGGGGAAACCATAGGAGGTTAGATTGACATGCGGTATTAAAAAGAACATCTTCAAAGGAAAACAAAGGGTTCTAATGTTCATACTATGTGCTACACGCTGCTACAAAGGAGTTCAAAGCTGAGTTGGAATAAGTCTTAAAGTCTTGAATGGTAAATGGTAGATAAAGAAAGTGAGGCTCAGAGAAGGTGCCTAAGGTTTCACAGATAGTAGGGAGAAAAGCAAGGATTCCAACCCAAGTCATCAGGCTATAAAGCTAGCATTCTTTCTGAGGGCTTAATTTTACATTTTATTACACATTCATGATGTTATCATACTCTATTATAATATTATTGGGTTCCATTTGGATATATGACTACAAGAAAACTGAGCAGTTCCTGCATGTTTTAAACTAAGAACATAAGAGCTTAATTTTGATGGAAAGAAACACATATTGGATGGTTGAATTCTAAAATAAACCTTTCATATGATTAACCTTGAACTTAATTTTGGTTTATGTCCTAATGAAATGTGTTAGAGCTCTCCAATTTACAGTTTACACAAGTATTATTACATTTCTATAGATCATAATTCCTTTTGACTTAGATATTTTACTAATAGTTAAATAAAGGAAAATATCCTGGATATTAGAATCCTCTGGAACTGGCTGTATCTATTAACTAAAACAATGGATGGAAAAAAAATTAATTCATTTGAATTAGACAAAGAACTTAAGTTTCGATAACTAAAGTAAACCATGTTTACTTTTCTAATCAGCTCTTTCTAGCTAATTGTGAGAAAAAGAATGGACGTAGACTCTCCACTTCTGCTTTTTAAAATATGCCCTTTGTTTCATAATAAATAACTTGCCAAACCAGTCCCTATTTGGTGTGTAAACATCTCTAACTCTAGAATTAATAACTGTTGAATTTATTTTTTATTTCAAGGCATGAAGTTAGCGGGTATAGCGACTTTTTCCCCTTATGTATATTCTTCTCCCTCCTCCTCCTTTCTTCTCTCTCTCTCTCTCTCTCTCTCACACACACACACACACACACACACACACACACATACACACACACACACACACAGAGAGTCCTGTCCCTAGTTGTTTTTTTCCCACTTTTTTATTGTTTCTATTCTTCCTTCTTTCACTTTTCCTGTAAAAACATTCTACTTTTCCTTGAGTCAGTCTTTTTTCAAAATCTAATTTTGGTAAGGTCCAGAGTGCTTATCTGTGTTCATCGCTGTTGCTGCTGTTCAAGCTTTTCAGTCATGTCCAACTCTCTGGAATCCCATTTAGAGTTTTCTTGGCAAAGATATTGGAGTTATTTGCCATTTCCTTCTCCAGCTCATTTTACAGATGAGGAAACTGAGGTAAACATGGTGAAGTGACTTGCCCAGGGTGTCTACTAGTTAGATTTGAACTCAAGAAGATGAGTCTTCCTGACTCCAGACTGGGTGCTCCATCCACTGCACCACCTACTTCCTTGTGTTACTCCTTACCCCTATTCATTGGGGCTTTTTTGTCCTCTCTTTATTCTTTCCTCCTTTCCCTTCCATCCTACATTTCTATCATTCTTGTCATGAAAACTACCCATCTACGGAGGTAATATGCTGTACGGGAATATAGTGCCACACTTGGAGTCGGTGGAACTTGGTTCCAATCCTACCCAAACGTTTTACCAGCCATATAATCACAGCCAAGTCACTGAATGTCAGTTTCAGTTTCCTCCTCTACAAAATGGGCATGGTTGTACTTGTCCTGCCTATTTATCTGTTCCTCCTATTAGTCCTTTGGTTGTGAAGAAAATGCTTCATAAACTCTGCAGTGTGATAAATATGAGCTGTTATTCCTTTCCTGCATCACCATTGGAGGTGGTATGTGGGATGCTGGCTTTAAGACCAGATGGCCTGCATCCTGGTCAGGGCCTGTCCAGAGGTGTGACAGATCCTGCCTGTGGTGCTTCCACTGCCATCTCTATTTTCCATCAGTCTGAGTCAGAACTTGTGTACTGCTCAAACCTAGGGCACTGGTCCCAGACTCAAAGTTGTAGGTTTTACTAATGGAGCATTACAACATAGCAGCATTTTTAATTTCAATGTGCCCCCAAAGAAAAAGAAAATACCTTCCTGAACTCTAACCAAGCAGTACCAAACAACTTTTATTAAGTTGGTGATGTTTAGAAAGGATATATGGAAAGAATGAGTCAAATCTGTTGGTTTCTTATTAAAAACACCCCCCCTCCCAATCCCTGGCTTTTAGTTACTTTTAATTCAATGTCTCCCAGGTGCTTTGGGTACAGTCCCATTGATTGCTCCCAAATCCGCGTGATAGTAGTGAAATTAGTCTAGTCTATTGCCAACCTACTTTGGTCATCCACTTAGTTATTTTTGCTTCCTTTCAATCCATTTTTTTTAAGAATACTAGTTTGGAAGGCAGAAGATCTGAGTTCTAGATTCATTTCCACAACTAGTTAGCTGGGTGTCAGTGAACAAGTCATTTCACTACTATAGATTTCAGGATTCTCAGTTGTAAAATGACAAGATAAGACTAGAGCAAAGTTCTTAATTCCCAGGATGCTCATGGATACATTTAAGGTTGGCCATGAACTTGGATGGAAAAAATACAATTTATTTTTATTAATTTCTAACTGAAATTTATCATATCCTTTCATTGTGAAGTTAAAAAAAATTGAGAAGGGGCCCACAGTCTTGAACCCTTGAACTAGAAGATCTCCAAGGTTCATTCTGGTTCCAACATCCTGTATTCTTATGCACCAAATTATCTATCATCTCCCAAAGCTTGACTTTGCATTTTTACAGAATGAGCACTCCTCAGTGTTGCTGATGAAGTCAAGACATAGACAAGTACCATTTGTACTTTAATCATTTGTTCTCCATGCAATTTTTTCCCTGGCTGTCTAACCATTAATTTTAAAGATTGGAAAACACAGATATTTCCCTTTCTGTTAAACATATTTCTGTTAAACTAGGCAGCTACTATGTTCAACCCATTTTACTAGGTCCTGGGGATGAAAAGTGGCCCAGTTCCTGCCCTCAAGGACTTTATAGTCTGTTTTCCAAGACCAAATGAATAATTATCCCCTTTGGTTGCATAGTACTTCACTGTTTATAAAGCAGCTTCACACATATTATCTCATTTTATAGAATCTTAAAGTTGGAAGAGACTTCAGCATTTATCTAATTCTATCTCTTCCCAAAGAATGAATCCCCTTATCAGTAGTATCCCCTATAGGAGACATCTGGTCTCCACTTGAACATTTCCAGTGGCAAAGAGCTCTATGCTCATACAATTCATTTCATTTTCAATAGCTCTAATTCTAAAAAGCTTTTTAGATTGAACTAAAAATCTGTTGCCTTATAACTCTCACCCTTCAAACCTAGATCTTCCATCTGGAACAAAAATTAAATCTAATCCCTTCCTCACATAGCTAAATATCTCATTATTTAGTCAAACACGGAGAGTATGTACACTCAAAGGTGTGCTAGTAATTGCTTAGCCACCAGTTCTCTGTGGGGGTGGGGGGGAAACCAACTACACACAATTTTAAGTTTAATCTGCATTTTCCCCCATCACTTTCTTAAGCCTCAACAATCAAGAAAACAATAAATTAAAACCTGATTTATAGGGTTTGCCTATTTCTGAGGTGTAAATGGTCACACTGAAAATTTAACCAATTAGTTCTCCAAAGTTGGTATGAGCCAATCCCAAAATACAGCTGCACATATTTCAAGACTACTCTTCTCTATATTAAATGTCTCTCATTCTTTCACTCATTCCTGAAGTGACATGGTTTCAAATCTCTTTACCACTCTGGTTTCTCTCCTTTGGACGCATTCCAACTTGTTAATATCTTTAAAATAGGGTATATATAATTACATATAGCACTTTAGCTGCCTGCAGAGTACAGGAGAACTGTTAACTCCCCTTTCTTGGATGCTATACTTCTATCAATGTGGGTCTAATATTCCTTTAGTGTTTTTTATTTTAATAAAATTTTATTTTTTCCAATTATATGTAAAGACAATCTTTAATGTTCATTTAAAAATATTGAGTTCCAAATTTTCTGCCTACCTCCTTTCCCCTTCCAAAAAGAGTAAAAATTTTGAATAGGTTATGTGCAATCATGTAAAACACATTTTCATATTAGTTGTGTTGTGAAAGAAGAAACGGAACAAAAGGAAAACAAAAACAAAAAACGTGAAGAAAGTGAAAATAGTGTGCTTCAATATGCATTCAGAACCCATCAGTTCTTTCTCTGGATGTGGATAGCATTTTCCATCACGAGTTCTTTGGAACTATCTTGAATCCTAGTATTGCTGAGAAGAGCTGAATTATTCATAGTTGATCATCATGCAACATTGCTGTTACTGTGTACAATGTTCTCCTGGTTCTCCTCACTTCACTTTGCATCTTCCTTAGTGTTTTTGGTAGCCATGTCATATGATTGATTCATAATGCATTTTCAGTCCTCTAAAATCTTTAAGTCTTATTCCCTTGAACTTCTGTCTAATCACTTACTGTATGTCTATTTTATAGTTGTGCAGTTGAATTTTTGAATCAAAGTACAAGACTCAACATATATCCTTGTTAAATATAATTCAGTATTTGAGCATTTTTATTCTCCCTCTTGTCTTTCAATGTGTAGCCCCATCTCATGAATAAGTCCCAGCTTATACTTGCAGATTAAAGACTCTGAAGTTCAATGACCATAAGTTCCAAGAACTCTCTGGGTCTGTTCTCCCAAAAGTAAAATTCAAAGCAACAATCCTCCTAGCTAAGGTGCACATTGAATAATTAACTAATAGACACCACTGAAGCAAAGCCATTTATTAAGATGACATAAAAACAGTAAATATAAAATACTCCCTTCTCCCCCAACCTGGGCAACTGTTTTTCCAAAATACACATTTCTTCAGTGGAGAGAGTGGGCACACAAAGAGTGTGTTAGTAGAGAATTACTATGGCAGTGGTTCTCAGAGTGTGGTCCATTGAGACCTGTGGGAGGAAGGGTTCAAAACTCTTTTGTGGGCTCTCTGAGGTCAAAACAATTTTTATAGTAAGGCTAAGATGTTATTTGTCTGTTAAAATATTCCTCCCTTTTCCAACTACATATCTGTGTAAGGTCGGATTTTCTTTTCATAGTTCAACCAAAACAATATATCTCAACAGACTGAATGCAGAAGCAGATAAGAGAATCCAGCTGTCTTCTATTAAGCCAGACATTAAAGAGATTTGCAAAAATATGTAAAACAAAGACACTCTTTTCACTATTTTTTGCAAATACAGTTACTTTTCATGAAAATGTTTTTATGTTAACATGTAATGGGTTTATTATTATAATTAATTATTATTAAAGCAAATGAATAAATATTTTTACATTTTATCAGCTTTAATTTCAAATTCAATAAATAGTGATAGATGTGATCTACATAAATTAAAGTTCTTTCACATCCTCAATAATTTTTCTGATTGTAAAGGGCCTAGAGACCCAAAAGTTTGAGAACTACTGCAGTACATAATCACATGTGGCCACATCCTGGTGTTCTCATGCTTCTCTTTCTCTTAGATGTGTAGCTCCCTATGCCTGCTTCCTGCAAGATGCCAAGGCCAACTTTGAAAAGCAATTTGGAACTATTCCCCAACGGTTACTGAAGTGTGCATACTCCTTAGCCTAGCAATATCACTACTAGGCCTATACCTAATGAGACCAAATACGGAGTAAAAGAACCTTCATGCCTAAAAATAGACATAGCAGCTCTTTTGGGAGTGGCAAAGGATTAAAAGCTAAGGAAGTGTCCCTTTACTGAGGAATGATTGAACAAATTGTGATATACCAAGTTAATGAAATATTATTGAGCTACAAGAAATGATGAAATGAATTATTTCAGAGGAACCTGGGAAGATCTGTATGAACTGATACAAAACGTAGTGAACAAAATCAGGACAATTTTTACAAAAACAGGTTAAAGAAAAATAGCTTTCAAAGACTTGAAAATGTTGATCAATATAATCATCAAACATGATTCCAGAAGACTAATGATTATGCATGCTACTCACCTTTTCTGAGAGAAGTAATATTGTTTGTCCTTCATTCTCCAAGAGGACCATGACAACAGGGAGGTAGTGCCATGACATGCAGGTGAATTGTATTTAAGTGAGCCAGGGCTGTACAGAGTCACTTGCTTCAGTTCTCCTCCAGACCTCTAGATAAGGATAACTGGTGATAGCCCTGGATGCAGTGGGAGATCTTGGTCTTTTTAACCTAAGGTCTTTAACAAGTCTCAGGTGACTGAGGCAATGCCCATTCAGTGATTAAGGCTAAGCAAGAAATGAGGCAGAGAATGGTCTCTTTTACCTAGTCAAACAAGAATCTGCTCTGGAAGGGGAAGATCCTTAGGGATTTTCTTTTATCTTTATCTTTTATGGCCCAAACAGAAACAGTTGATACTTACATTCACTCTGAATTAATCAGGGCCCAAACCATGACCAAGTGAAGCTTGGCCTGGGACCTAATGTTGGTCAATCAATGAGAGCAAGAAGGCACAATCCTTAAAAAACATCTAGCCCATAAACCTCAAGGTATCTTGTGGGAGGTTTCAGTGATCAAAATTTATCTTTCTTTGGATAGAGCTCCTGCAGGTGAGAGTATGATACCTGTGTGGACAGACGGAAGGAAAGGAAGGAAGGAAGGAAGGAAGGAAGGAAGAAAGGAAGGAAGGAAGGAAGG
>CM053596.1:168437195-168456630 GCA_028646575.1 Pseudocheirus occidentalis
TCCAGTGGAGGCCGCTGCTGCTTTCAGCCGTTCCTGCTGCCACAGCCACCTCCCGCTGCTTCCTTTCCCTGGGAGCAGTTTGGCCGGACCGCTCTTCTCCCCCAAATTTAGCAAAATCCACTGACCTTTCTCATAGCCTTTTTTTCTTCTGGCCTGATAAATGTGGTAACTGTGCCTCCAATGCAGCTGATCTGCTCTCCTATAGACTCAGCTCTGCCCAATGCCCTGGGCCCTGGCTGGCTGGGTTTCAGGCTGGGCCGTCCAAGGCTCCCAGACTGCTGCAAAGAGCCCTACCTGCTGAGCTGCCTGCAGCAACAGATGTGTTTTCTGTATTTTGGAGAGTTTTGGAGCTTGAAAATCTGTTTAGAGTCCCTTTTATGAGTTTTTAGGGTGGTTGTGTTGGAGCTGTGGTGCTTTGCTGCTTCTATGCCGCTATCTTGGCCCTGCACCCCTGAAAGGTAATGTTAAGAAGAATGTAATACTATGACCTGATTCATCAAATTCTCAACCTTGGAACTCACAGAAGCTATAAGATACCTGAATATTGTTCTAATGGTAGTTATTACCTGTTTTTTTTTAAAGATTAGGATAAACAACCTCCCAATAGGTTCTAGATGTGAACCTGCCTGATGAGTCTGGCCAAGGAATCTTTCAACTGTACAGATGGATCAACACTTCATTTTTTCTGGCATCCTTGGAAAATGAGTTCCACATAAATCAACAGAATTCCTAGAATGCTATCCCTCCATATGCTCCTCACTTTGGAACTCTTAGTTCCCATCAAGTCTCAAGCATATCCTCATTCTCATCTTTGCTGCTTCTCCCTCCTTCCCATAACTAATACACACATGTGACATTTAGTTGACATCAGTTTCTTGAAGACAAGGACTATCTTGGATTTGTCTTTTTATCTCCAATGCCTAACAGTACCTGACACACAATAGCTTAACAAATACTTGATGAAATGAATTTGCTCCAAAACTGAAGCTTTCTTATCTTAAGTGCCAACACTTAAAAAAGCAACTATTTTAATGGAAAATTTAAAAAATGTAATTATGCATTTCCTTGTATTCTTAAAACAAATATGTTGAATATAACATCCTCTTAATGGCTCTGGGTCATCATTATAAAATACAGATCATTATATTCAGTAGAAAATCAATGATGCTTGTAGGACCTTTTGAGGTACATAATTAATACATTTCAGCAATCATTCATTGAACATCTAGTATGTGCAAAGTATTTTGCCAGGTAGTGGAGAAACAGGGATGAAGTATGACAAAATCTCTGCTCTCAATGAACTTCCCACTAATTTTAATGACATGTCTGCAGATGAGTATAATAATGCCACAATGATGAGTCCTTGCTCCAATTTGCTACTTTTCATTCAAAAGTATTCTTTGATATATACCTGATAGGAATTAATCTTTCCCCCTTGGATATTTGATATCTCTATGCTTGAAACTCTTCTATACACTAATAATTTTTTATAGTTATATTATAGACATCTGTGGAAAGCTGTCTCTTCAGCTTTCTGGCCACATATTGTGTGTTTGTATCTCCAAGGCCTAGAAGTGCTTTGCCCTTAGTAGGTGCTCAATAAATGCTTGTTGAATTAAATTTAATCTACTGGGGACTGGGAAAACTGATAACCAGTCTTAGAGATCACAGATGATTGAATTTTAGAGCTAGAAGAAATGTTAGATACCATCTGTCCAACTTGCTCATTCTATAGAAAAATGAACTGAGGCTTAGAAAGGCTTAGTGACTTTCCCAAGATCACAGTTATTAGTTCCTAGTGTCTTACCATTATATCATAGTTTGTTTGATTGGTATCTAAAAATAGGAATATATAGATTCTGATCTAGGACCTTAGGAGCTGTCCTGTCAGAAAAACTTAAGTTTTTGTATATGAGTATTACTTTGCCATTAAAAAGGCTGTTAAAATTTTTTTTCTCTTACCATTTCTTACCTATGTTCAGGATATGTGGTGTTACCTAATAAGTGATTTCTAGGTAAACTAGGTATGCTGTAAAATGGGAATGATAGTGAATTCTTGAGGGATAGGATTCTATTAGGCAGTCTATTAGGCTCTTTATATGTTGAGAAACCATAAGGTTTTGCCCTGACCAGGATATTGAACAAAAGCTTTTGTTGTTATGGTTGGAGGAGATACCTAAAAAAAGCAGGAATGTAACCCAGGAGAATGAATGGCAATGACTTTGTCTTCTTTGCTTGCCTGTTGTTCAACTCTATTTGCATGCCTATCAAAGAAAATATGGGGAGTTGAGTGGGCTTCTTAGCCTGTCCATATTACTCTAATACTTTTTTTAGAGCCCTTAAAAATTTGTTTAATAGGTGTAAGATTTTCCATTTAAAAATAATGTGAATTTTCTAACTTTAAATTAGATAGTTGTCTGGGACTAAATACTTAGAATTAAAACAACAAAGGTAATGAAAATGAGTTTTAAAATCATAACTTGGGCACACCTAGGATGACTTTTTATACTGCTCTTCACTGTGGTAGTTCATAATCTCAGCTATGAAATAAAGAATTGTTAACCTTTTTGTCAGGGAAGTTTTTGATCACTGAATCTTAGTAGGTAGGAGCTAAAATCCCAGTAAATGTCCCTGAGTAGCTAAGACCCATAAGGAGTAGTATAGAGAATCTTTGTGACCACATGACCAGTGGAAACACTCAAGAGAGACAATAAATGCCCAGTAGAAATATAGTGTACCTCAGTCATCTTTTCACAGCAATGATATATTCAGCAGATGTGCCCAATAGAGATGATACAGATATTGGGGGGTAGCAGAGAACAGATTGATGGTACTACCAGACGATTCAGCATCCCTGCAATATTAGAGGTGTGAGTTGATTGGACAACACATATGATCTGACTAGAGTGTTTCCTACATGTATGTCCTCTGTTTCTTTGCCATATATGTTCTCTATGTACTTCTACCAATGGTGGTGTGGGAAAGTATATTGCATATGTGTATGGGGTGTACTTCTTGATTTAATACCTTTTGTTTTTCACTAATATGTTCTCTGGTTAACTGGTAAAAGTAAACATATCAGTGGGAGCTCACTGACTGTAAATCTGAGTAAATGCTGATTCAAAAAGTCTCTCAATCATGGTTATTTTTTGGTAAACCAACATAGGAGGAGTTGCTAGAAAAGGGGTGATCACGATTAATGCTGTAAACTGATCCTAAAGTTTCACAATGAATATTAATTTGTTTCAAGGAAGTAATTCTTTCAGAGTGCTTATTCTATTTTAAAACTAGAAAGTAATCTTCATTTAAATCAGTGGTTCTCAATCTTCCTAATGCCGTGACCCTTTAATACAGTTCCTCATGTTATGGTGACCCCCAACCATAAAATTATTTTCATTGCTACTTCATAACTGTAATTTTGCTACTGTTATGAATCGTAATGTAAATATCTGGTATGCAGGATGTATTTTCATTGTTACAAATTGAACGTAACCCACAGGTTGAGAACTGCTGATATTGATGTAGACATCAAGAAAATCTATTCCCTGCTAATTTGGGAAAAAATAATACTATCAATATTTCTTTAGTTATGCCATCTCAGGCTGAACTTTGAAGCTTATCTTGTGGATAACATTGAAGGGGAGAGTTCACCTTAAAATTCTACAATACAGTAATACCATTAAGGGTATTTTCTTTTTCAAATGAGACTTTATGCTCTTGGCAGTGTGTGTGTGTATCTGAAGTACTCTTGTCTTCTGATATAATGTAGTATATTGGGTTGATTGTAAAATTTCACATTTAGGGTTTCTTTTTTAATGGGAAAAAGAACTTAGGAAGATGGTTGAATTGAGACATTAGTACATGCTACTTTTCCAGGGCTAGCTTTCATGCACTATTTCCAAGGATCAAGCAGGCTAGATTTGCTTAATTTGAAACATCTGAAGAGGCTTAGTGGGATGATGATAACATTCATATGTACTTAATTGCCTTTCATTCTTTCTCAATGTAATTTTCTCTATGAAAATGAGTAAATAATAGCAATCCAATAAACAAAAGGATACCATGAAACTTTTTCATGTTCCTATATGTGAATTTTACATTTTTGTCCTGAGAATAACTCTATAAACATTTTTAGGGCATCTTTCAGACATCTCTCTAGAGAGGTGAGCAGATAGGTTCCACAAAGAGAAATAATTAGGAATTAATTCCTAATTAGGAATCCAGAGACCTGGGTTCCAGTTCCAGTTTTACCATTAACTTCCTGTATAACCTTGGGTGGGCTGTTGCTCTCTCTGGGTATTTTCTCATTTTTGAAATGACATAGGTAGATTTAGAAGTTTCCAAGGTTGCTTCAGCTTTATAGGTCTGTGAGCTCTCTGGACTATAGGTATGGGGATAAGCAAATTAGCCAGGTGGCTCAATGGATATAGTGCTCTGGACCTAGAGTCAGAAAGACTGGAGTTCAAATCTGGCCTCAGACACTTGACCCTGAGCAAGTCCTAATCTCTTTCTCAGTTTTCTCAACTGTAAAATGGGGATAATAAATCAGTGGTTCTCAACCTTTGTTATGAAAATAAAATGAAATAATTGTAAAGCAATTAGCACTGTGATTAGCTCATGTTAGGTATCACATAAATGCTAGCTATAATAAAAATTGTTATTACATGTGTGTTGGAGAGACATAATTTTGGTTGTGAATATTTTGATCAAGAACAAGCTGGTAGATGAGAGAGAATGGGCAAAGCATTACAGAATGTTAGTACTAGAAGAGAAACCTTAATGTTTGTCTAATACAACACTTTTGTTTGTATGTGGGCAAACCAAGGCCCAGAGAGATGAAATGACTTGTCTTAGTGTTGCACAACTGGCTAGTGGCAATCTGGGACTAGAACGTGCACCTGCTTTTTCTACTATACCATAGCAGCTAGGTAGCACTGAAGATAAGAGTGTTGGGCCTAGAGTCAGGAAGACCTGAGTTCAAATCCAAAATTGGACATTTACTAGCTGAGTGACTCTGAACAAGTTACTTAATCTCTGCTTGCCTCAGTTTCATCACTGTAAAATGAGGCTAATTATGGCATCTTGCCTTGTAGAAAGGCTGGGGAACCTGCTTCTGGGAGAATCTTGATGATATGGAATGGAAATGGCTTTGGAGAGATTGTAGAACATGCACATACCCGATGTAAGTGGTTCCAGTTGGCTAACCATATGGTGAATAGGAGGCATTTTGATTGGCTGTGAAGACATTCAAAAAGTGTGATTGAACCTCTTGGACTACTTTCTTAACCTGTTCTGCCTTTGGTTTGACTCATTTACTCACAGAATCTGGTGAGGGAAAATGTGAGGGGAGAAGCTTTTGGCCTTCTCTCTGGGGCCATATGGTCCTATGAATGCAAACTTGGGTTCTTTCTCTGCTTTTCCACATTGATATCTTAGCATCCAGACTTTGTAGTCAGTTTAGGATCCGTGCTCCAAAGAGCAAGGAATAACCTTCAGGAGTGTCCTTCAGAACCAATCCCAGTGACAACTTGACAACTGAGATGAAGACTGAAACAGTAGTCATATTGCATGTAGACTTGAATTTGGTGGGGCCATTTTTAGGTAGAAACCATGATTAGAGTAAGCCTGCTCTCCCTAGGAATGGAGAGAAAGTGTATCCACAAAGCGTAGAAGGGTGATATTAATAGTTTTGCTGTTGACATATCTACAAATATCTCTTTGTAAGAGCTAATTTAAATTAAATGGTTACCTGGAACTTTGGTGCCAGTTACTGGCATCCACCTGTGGGAAAAACACAGCAGATTGGGGTTCTTACTGATAGCACTGGAGACATTCCTAAGCCTTCAGGGTATCCCTAGTGTCCTGAGGTGAATATATAGCATCCTGGTTCTAGGGCTGTGAGCTAGATTCTAATTGTTACATAATATTTAATTGTAATTTGCAAAATAGTTCATTCCTCCTCCTTTTCCTCCAATTTTCTAGTTTGCTTAAAAATATGGGGAGCAACCTTTAATATAATACCTTTCAGAAACATTTGCTTTCTCTCTATGTATTTAATCACTAATCCATTTATCAGTGGTGCCTTGAGCATTGTGTTAGGCACTAGAGAAAACAAATCACAAGGTCAGAGATTTAGAGTTGGAAGTGAACTCAGAAGCCACCAAATACAACTCTCTCATTTTATAGATGAGGACACTGAGGCTCAGAATGGGTAGGTGGGTTGTACAGGATCATATAGCTAGGGTGTGTTAGAATTGGGTTTTGAACCCAATTCCTGATTGGGTTCAAATTGGGTTTTGAACCCAATTTCCTAATTCCAAACCCAACATTCTACTCACTATACCAACACTCAAATCGTTGAGACAAGTCCTCTTTCCTTATGGAATTCACAATTTAATGGGAGGTATCTACCCAATGTGGGATACCATAATAAAACACGTTGTCTTACATAATAAATAATGACTATCCAGGAAAAGACAAATAGAGGATTGGCCTTAGAGCCAGAAAAACCTGGGTTCAAGTCTTGCCTCTGAATCATAGTAGTGACCCTGGGCAAATAACTTAACCTCAGTGTTCCAGGCAACTCTCAAAATCATTAACTTAAAGACAAGTTGCTGATCTTCATCATTTGAAGTAGTTCCTACACCATGAGTTCCTTATCCTCATAAAACCACAGGTTTGGAAAGACAATAATAACCACGACAAAAACTCTAAAACATCAAATGACAATGAAAAATAATATAGTATTTCCAGTATAGAATGGAATCCACCATAGAATAAAAGAGAATAACAGAGGTCCAAAGTGTTGGGTTGGAGGGAAGAAAGTTGGTGAACAACTAGAAGGATCCTATTTAGTTTTTTTTAGAAGGTTATTATTTGAGTTAGATATTTAAGGACAGGTAGAATTTTTGAAAGATAGATATGTAGTGGGATGGAGAAAAGAGCAAAGGCATGGAGTCAGGAAAATGATGAACCAGCGTGTTTGAGAAGAAATAATCCCAGTTTGCTTGATCACAAAGAGAGAGCATACAAGAAAACAACTCCAACCGCCATTTCCCCTTTTGCAGAGGTCTGAGGGTCCACTGGTATGAAGCATCAAATTTTTCCTATGTATTAATTGGTTTTTTCTGAATTTCCCCCTTCTTGCTTTTTTTCCTTTTAAAAAATGCTGTATTTTAAGGAGTGGTTCCATGGGAGGGGAGAGGATGAAACCAAGGACAAACCTAGGTTATGTAAAAACAAAAGATATAAATAAAAACTTGGCTAACATTCCCCCAGTATACCCCTTCAGCCCCAGAGTGTAACAGCCTGAAGGGGAGAGGGCGATAGTGTTAGGTAAGACTGGAAGAAAGAGGCTCTAGATTGTGGAGGGGATTTGATGTGTTAGAAAGTTCTCTGGATTTGGAATCAGAGCACCCTCAATGATCAAATATTAAATCCTCTGTTTGGTTTTAAAGCCCTTTTTACCCTGGCCACTCCCTACATTTCCAGTCTTCTTACATCTTACTCATCCTCAGTCTAGTGACCCAGGAGTCCTTACTCTGCCTTACAAGATACACTTCCATCTTCTGACTTTAGGCATTATCTTCAGCCGTTCCTCGTGCCTGGCAATGTCTCCCTCCTCATTTCTGTGTCCTGGCTTCCTTCTAGTCCCAGCCAAAATCCTATTCTCTATAAGAAACCTTTCCCAATCACCTAATACTAGTGCCTTCCTCCTGAAATTATCTCCAATTTATTCTTTAAATATCTTGTTGTATATAGTTGTTAGTATATTGGAGGGAATATCAGCACCAGAGAATCATATATGTCCTAAATTTTAACCCTTAGGAAAGTGTTTCTGGTCACTTACCTTCTCTGTGCAATCAGAAGGAACAAAGTTTGAGTGCTTAGATTCAGGCTTTCAAACACCTTTTGGGAGAGGAAGGTGGGATAGGCAGCACTCACAGAGTCAGAAAGGCTAACTGTTGGACTTTCCTACCAGATCCTGGCCGAGGCTGCTTCCCCTGACTTTCACTTATTGTCAGTCACTAGTAAGGACCTCTGATCCTGCCTGCCTTTTCATCTCTATTTTATATGGGACCAAATTGCTGCTGCGCTTGTTTAACTACTTGCTAACACACAGAAGGGAGGTAGATGAGCTAAAGGGTAGACTTCTTCCTCTCCTTCCCTATTTCTTCTACTCCCCCCTCACAAATTTTTTGTGCTGGCCATGGCCAAGTCCCTTTTGGCTTTGGGCTGTTCCTGATCTTTGCTTCTTTACTTACAAATCTTGTGAGCAGCCAGTTAATAATCATCTTAAAGCACTGACTAGGTGTCGGGCATTGGGCTAAGCTTTAGAGATTCAAAAAGAGGCCCCCCCCCCCAAACCAAAAACATTTCCTGCCCTCTAGGGTGTGCTCAACTTAAGCAATTGTATGGGCTGGGCCAGTCTGAGACTTGAGGCCCGTAGCCCTTTTCCTAGTCTTTCTCTTCTAGGGAAGAAGAGGGAGGAAGAGGTTACCAAAGTTAGTCTCCAAAGTTACTTAAACTTTTTTATAGTAATGTAGTGTATATGTGTAACCCTCAGTATTATTTTCATTTAAACATAAAAATAAAGTCTAGGGACTACAAATCTTAATTTTCATGCAAAAGGCATAAACAAAACATCTGTTTTACAATTGTTAAACTCATTTTCTTTACCTGTAACATGAAGGAGTTACATTAGGAATTAGGAATACTTAGCATTTTGGTTTCATGTATCCCTTTGGTAAGCTGCTGTGAGCCATTCAATAACCATTTATTAATCTCCTGCTGTGTGCCAGATGCTGTACTAAACACCGGAGGTGCAAAGAAAGGTCAAAGACAATATCTGTTCTCAAAGAGCTCAGTCTCTGATGGGGAAGATAAACGTACAATGATGTAAAAACAAACTATATACAGGATAAATAGGAAACCATCAACAGAGGGAAGGTATGAAAGTGAAGAGGGATTAGGAAAGGCTTCATATAGAAGGTGGAATTTTAGCTGGGACTTGAAGAATTCCACGGATGCCAGGATGCAGAGATAAGAAGGGAGAGCATTTCAGGGAGGGGGCACAGCCAGTGAAAATACCAGGAGCCTAGGGATTCTCTCAGAATAATGTTTTTAAGTGCATAAGATGAAATACATTGGATTACAAGGGAAACCAATCGTATCGAAATACATTATTATCAAGATTAAAAAGAAAAACAACAATTTAATGGACTAGTTGGTCTCTGTGATCCATTCCAAATTTAATGTTCTTTGATTGACTATAATACCCAAATAATTGTATTGAAAGCAGCCATGATTTCTTAAACCAAAATTAAAGAAGTCATTTAACTTCTCTGGGTCCCAGATTTCTCATCTGTAATATGAAAAGGATTGCTGTGAAAAAAAAATCTAACAAAGTTGTCTATCAGTGGGATTGGCTGCCTCCAGAGATACTGGATCTCCGGGTCCACCCCCTCAAATGGAGGTCTTCAAACAAAGGCTGTATTGCCACTTATCCACAACTTTGTAGAAGAGATTATTGATCAGGCAAAGTTCAGACTAATTTTTTAAAATAGTTCCCTTTCAGCTCTGAGATTCTGGGCTTCTGTGCCTCAATGATCTTAAACTCCCTTTCAGGCCTAAGCCTTACAATCCGAAATACTTTCTTTGTAGAGCAGCAAAATTAGTGTCATCTGTCTCAGGAGATAATAAATATGAATATTTAAAATTAGAAGAATCTTGAAATTATCCTGTAAAACTATACAGAAGACTGGAATGATATGGAAGGAAAAGGTAGGAAGGAAATTTCTAAATGATATTTAAAATGTCAAAATCCTATATATAGCTCGATTATTACTAATGGACAGAAAAATTTCTCCTTTATGTAAAGAGGTCTCTGAAGTATTCATGACAACAAAGCTTTCAGATGGATGGTGAGGCTGAGAATTTTCACTAGGGGGCAGCCTATAACTAGAATGTGAGATTATAAATTCTGTCTCATCTGATTTCAATAAGAAACTGACCCCGGGGGCACATATTCTCTATACAGCTTCTAAAGGAAAATTTATACATCTATAAAATGTTGAATCAGCACAGTTGCTCAGTGGTAAGTAAAGGAAGGAAAAGGTCTTGCATAACATTAGAAATCCAGCATAAATAGATGGTTTACCGTGCAAGTTTTGTATGTTATGAAAACAAAATCTTTTTTCATGCTGAGCAGTGTATGGGAGCTCCCTTCAGAATTTTTAATGGGATAACATTTTAGCCTTTCATGGACACAGACACACACAGAGTAAGCTAAAAATTACTATATAGCTGGCCACTTCTATTATGAATACAAAGAAACTGAAATGGAAGAGATAAAGCAAGTAATTTCTTTTAACTGCAGGCATGAACTGAACACATTATTATATTGTTTTTTGCCTGTATAGTGACTTTTGCCTCATTTTGTATACAGACACAGACATATTTGCACTTCCTTTTTTGAGACAATTTTCCCCTTGGTTTTATGTTCTCCAACTACCCTGTAAACATCATCTCCAGTGTTCAGGAGAGAGTCATCCCTGAATCTTTTTTCTGGAGTCTTGAATGGTTCTCATAGGTCTCACTTCTGAATATCCTCTCAGGAAATTAATATTGGAAATGTTCATTGCATAGGCCTTCTATTCTCATCCGGAGCTGTCAGGCCATATTGTTCTTATGACTGGAGGAATTCATTTGCAAACTGTAATGTGTCTTAATGGAACTGGTCTGACATCACATGATTTGGGACCTGGAACAGTGCAAAGAATGGCTGGATGCTTAAGGCTGCTTAAGACAGATTGATAGCATAAGGCTGCTCAAACAATTGTCCCCCCACCCCCAAGTTGAAAACTAAAAATAAATAAATTCTTTAAAAAGATTCCCCCCAAACCTAGAGCCTCTTAAAGGGTTTATGTGTCAGCTTATATGTTACAAAAGGGATGTAGTGAAGAAGAAAAGAAGAGGAATGCATTGATTGGGAAGGATAGGTGCCCACTGAAGCAGGTGCTAGAACAGCAGCATACAGTCTATTGGGACAGAAAACTAAACTATTTGTGAAACTATTTAGGTTTTAAGATTTTATTTGTGAAACTATTTAGTTTAGGTTTTAAGATTTTATTTAATCTTTGTCAGCACAGGGCTTTCACGCAGAAAGTGCTTAATATGTGTTTGTTGATTTGAATTGTTTATCCTTCATCTTCCTCCTTTCCCCACATCTCTACTTCTGAAGTTTGGCAACACAATCTTCTCAGTTACCAAGTTCAAAACCTGGGATATTTTTCATTCTTTCTCCTCTATCAATTCCAAATTCCAGTCAGTTGCAAAGTTAATTCTGTATCACTTAAAATTGTCCTTTCCATTTAAAATGGCAACACCTAGTTTGTTTGGATTCAGTCAAAAGGCCACACTTGAGGATCTAGATGGCCACATGTGACCTTGAGGCTGCAGGTTCTCCACCCCTGTGCCTAGTTCAAGTCCTTACCTTTTTTTTTTACCTAGACAATTGTAAAATGACATCATTCTTATTCTAGCCCTCAATCTATCCCTCATCCAATCTATTCTTCATGTTGTCTATTTGGTCTTCCAAATGTATCATTTTGATCATGTGCCATCTACTCAAAAACTTTCAATAAATCTCCCTTGACTGCTTAAAAAACATGAAAAAACCTCTACAATCCAGCTCCAGCCTACTTTTCCAACCTTATCTAATATTACTCCAGTTCAGTCAAACTGGACTACTCAGTGACCCCTGTTCTCATCCTTCTTTCTCCCAGTTCCTTGTTTGATCATGTGACTTGTCATTTCTGCAATGGACTTTTATTTCTTTGAGTTGAAATTTATTATTTCCTTCAAAGCCCTAATTTGTGTTATTATACCTTCCGTTATGCCTTTTGATTTCCATAGCTAAAAATGATCTCTTCCTTCACACATTTCTCATAATACTTGACTTTGACCCTCTGCACACTCTTCAACTCTTTTTTGAGGGAGTTGTCTTCTCTCCATTAGAATAGAAATGACTTGATTGCAGGTACTATCTTTATTTTTGTTTATATTTGTATTCTTAGTACTTAGCACAGTGACTGGAACATAGCAAAGACTTAGAAAATACATATTTTCTTCCTTTCTCTCTGTCCCTCCCTCCCTGCTTTCCTTTCTCCCATCCTCACATCCATCCTTCCTTCCTTCCTTCCTTCCTTTCTTCCTTCAGAGATAGTCACCTTTCTGTTCTCTCCCACCCCTAAGTGTTATTCTTTCTTCCTAACTTTAAGTTGCCTCGGATTTTGTTGATTTCCTTTTCCCCACAGAAACAGGAAGGAGTCTATTAGCATCATACATTCTTTTACAGAAACTATTTCTTATTACCTAAAGTATTTTATCTCTGTATATTTCCCCACAGCACTCCCACAGTGTAATTTTCGTCCTTGCCTTAGTTCAATTTTTTCCTATGCCTAGAATATACTATTCCTTTTCATCTCTCCCTCAAATGCCACCTATTGTATGAAATCCCCACCCTTACCTCCCAAGTCAGAACTGATCCCCTTCTCTCCTTTAAATTCTCATACCACTTTGTTTATAACCATGGTGGTATCTAGGCTTTGTCCCAGTATACTCAATTTAGCACTAGTTCTTTAGTAGCTAGAAACAGAGTATAGCATATAGTTAAGAAGAATAAAATAGGAAGCTACCAGTTAGAAACTAGGAAACTCTTCTTCCACTCCTACCAACCTCTTCAAGTTAAGCTTTCAACCACTATAATAGTGTCTTAGAGCTTGCCTCCTCACTGTGCTGCCAGATCCCCTTTATGTATCAATGAGATTATATTTCACAATACTTGTCTCAGATGTGGTATATGTTCCATGCCCTACATATAACATTCCTAGCCATAGCTCTATACTTCTTTTATGTGTTTACCATATGTTATTTTGTATTGTTACTATGTGTATATATATATATAAATCTCCCCTTCTAAATTATAAACTCCTTGAGGGAAGGAACTCTATATTAATTTGTTACTCCCTACAGTTCATAGAACAATGCTTTGCATTGAATAGGTACTTGGTGAGTATCTGTTGATTTTAATTTTCTTGAAAGTTTCCTAAGAAATTGACTATGATGTTATGGTTATTCTTATTTTTTTGGAAGATAAGCAATTTTGAATTTAGTTTGGAAGTTAGGGACACCAAAATCATTTGTCTGAAGCTTCACCTTGCTTACAAAAGTCATTCCATCTTGGGCCTGTGTTCTCATGACGGATGGGAAACCTCATATCAATTTCCCCAGACAAATACTTCATTTCATAGTGTGGTGTACTAACCTTATAAAAAAGCATATGCTAAAGAGTGAATTATGGTCATGTGTTATCTGTGGAAACTCTTACTTCTACTCCTTTGTTTAAAGAACTTTTCATCCCTGACCTTGTAGAGGCAAATTTCCAAAGGAGGTGCCTACTGCTGCCAGTACATTTAGACCTTTTATGGTGCTGCTCATTGCATGATGCTGCTGCTCCTGCTTTCCCAGGTGCTAATTCATTTCAAGCATCTATCCTCATACAAGCGAGAATGATCACCCCTTTGAGAAGAGCTTGTCCTGCCAGGCTTCAATGCCTAGAATGATTTTTCAGATGGTTTAGGTTTGATGCAACATATGCTGTTCATTGCCAAGTATCTTCTGTGTTCATTTTTAAGTTTACCTTATGTTATCAGACTCTCTCCCCAAAACATTACCTTATGTTACTTTACCTTTCTGTTTGCTTACCATATTTTTGTGCAATGTTCCTGAAGCCTTTAGAGTTTGTGTTTTTTTTTTGTTTAAAAGAACCCATTTTAGAAATAAGAACCAAGACAGACATGTACAAACAGTTAGGGAAAATGTCAGGTATTCGTGAAGTTGAGTTCAATGAAAAAAGACATGAAAATCATAAGTCATAATTTTGAATTTAATTCAAAATCCAAAATGAATGACTCAAGCAGTTAATAACATAACTAGATACATTCTGTAAGCAGTATTATTTTGTACGAATGTCGTTCCCTTTACACATAGTTAATATGTGTAAACATAATTAATATGTGTAACAAAATAAAATAACTTTTATGCTATCAATTAGGCTGATGTCAATAAGTGCTGGTATTTTTGAAATAGGCATAGAGGTAAATTAAGGAAATGGACTTTGCTTGGGCTTTCATCTGGGAATTTTGTATTAAAGAACCCTTTAGAAGTAGTTATGAAGTACATCATAACACTGGGATAGTGTTTGGAATTGTTCAAGTTAGGACCTGAACAAGACAATGCTCCCAGATCTTCCTCTGATGATTATAACCTTCATTTTGATTGACATGGGGGAATTTAGTGATTTTGAATGAAAAAAAATCAGTAACATACCCATATCATACAAGCACATACAACTAAATGTCAAAAACTTGTTTTCAGCATAGCTCCTCATGTTATACTGACATGCAATTGGTGTCTCTTTTTAAAATTTTATTTTTAGTGGGATAAGTGATTTCATTGTTGCAGGAAGCTTCCCAGTGAGGAAAAGCCCTCTACTAATGCAGATTAGCAGCTGTTTTACAATTTAACATTTTAGAGAGATACCTGGGGCACTGAATGGTAAACCGAATTGCCCAGGTTGATATACGCTGCCTCTTAGGTGCTTTACATACATAACTGATTCCAGATTTACAATATGAAGGCTCATAGGAACATGGATCTAGTAATATCAAGATATGGCTTCTTATACTCCAACACAGTTACTTTCAAATCCTGTTTTCTTAGTCAAGGTCTTGCTTAGGCACTTCTTTAGGTACTTTGGTATATGTTTATGTACTGCTGTAAATGAATTTAAGGCAGGATTTAATTTTTATCCCACAATAAGCCAATATAAACCAAACTTAGAATAATCACTTGATTGTTATTCTTTTTAAAAAATTTTTCCACTGCTATTGATTTATCATAAGTGCATTGGAGAAAAAAAAACTGATAAATTTGAGATAGATGGTCACGTCTTGCTGTGGTCTGAGTTTGTTTTTCACTGTGTCTATTACTGATGGATATAGACTGTTAAATCAACAGTGTCTTTTATGAAAGCCATAAAGAATCTCAGAGTATGTAGTTTTACAACACATAACTCATTAGACAAGCAGAAGAACAATGTCCTCCCTGATATCACTGAACCAAACAATGGCTCCATTCTCTAAAGAATTTTCTCTCATGTCCCAAGGTAGGTAGAATTTCACTGGGTTTGTTTATCTAAAAGGAGCTGTTTAATGGGAATATTTTATATATTGTCAAATTCAAACAAGAGTTTGAATTTTCATCATGTGATTAAAGTGGGTTCTATTCTGATTCTGTCACTTCCTAAGAATGAAGTCATAGTTCAGTCATTGGGATCCCTAGATAAATCAGATGTTCTCTAGATTGTTCTGATTGTCTTTAGCTCTGTGTGTGTGTGTGTGTGTGTGTGTGTGTGTGTGTGTGTGTGTGTGTGTGTGTGTAATTAGAGGAATAGAAGAAAGGAGGTACTCTTCTGGAATAGCCATCTTTAAAAGAAAATATTGTTACTGTTACTTTAGAGCAAGGGTAGCAACAGGCCAAAATACTAATCCTTTAATTAATTCTTAATACAAGTAGGGTATTTACAGTAACTGAACATAGTTAATGAGCTTTTTTCCCCAGTAGCAGTGAATAATATGTATTGCTCCATCCATATTTTTGCCCAGCTCCCCTGGTGATGGATTTTCAAGAATTTGTTAGGTTTTGGGGTGAAGTCCATTGTCATAGAACAGACTGAGGTCTGGACAGAGATTAAAGTCATTTCCTTAATCCTCTCCTCCCACTGGGCCACAAATAAACTGAGGCATCACTAATATATTAATCTTGATTTTATTCAACTAAAACTTGCACAGAGTTTTGACAAGCCAATATATTCTTGCTCTGAGAGAGGTGGGCACTTAGCTACCTGATAAGCTGTTTATCCTTAATTTTCAAAGATCACTGATGACATCGTGGGATGATATTTTGATTTTGTGTGTGTGAATTGGATTAAAGTGAAGCAGAGTTGCACTTTCTTTTCCTAAATCATCAAAGTTTGGTGGGAAAACAAAAGTCAGTATGACTGGTAATGGCCTGGGACTCAAGCTTGACCTTGGCATATTTGATGTCTGACCAAGCTCTAAGCATTCCATGGTGCCTGCTTCAGCTGTCTTCGTGGCTATTGGAACAAACTGTTCTCATTTGCTCACTCCATCAGGGGAAGTCTTCACATACTTGGGGTAGACATCCCCCTAGCCCACCGACTAGGTCTAAGGCCTGTTGATTAACCCTCAACCTGGATTAGCCTGTCTGATGAGACAGTTTTACTGGACTGTTGCTCCTGCTCCTGCACATACTAAAGTTTCTTGGAGTCATAGGTTAGAGTTGGGTGACAGGCTGACACCAAAGGTGGATGAACAGCTCTGGAAAAGGTTTAACAAGCCCTCACAGCACAGGTGTAGTCCTTCCTGAACACCCCATACATCCATACCTGATGAATGACTAAACACTAGGAGTAATAAGATAGTGGAAAGCATTTTTTAAAAGTTCCACATAGATACTGCATGTGACTATAATATAGACTTTGAGGAGAAGGGAACTATAGAGGGCATCTAGTTAAACAGTCATTTTACAGATAAGAAAATTGAGGCTTAAAAAGATTAAGTTACCTGTCTAAGGTCAGTCTGAATTTGAATCCAGAGGGTTTTTTTTCCTTATGCTGCATAAATGAGCTAAGAAGCCAAACATAGGTCACTTCACATAGATCATTTATCATTCTACTTGCATGATCATAGATGCAGTTGTTTGGAGTCTGTACGCATGCTTTTGACTGAGTATGACATGTGATTTTATTAGTAATCTGAACACCCTTAAGTATGCCCTAATTGTGGGACTTAAGGCTGTGCTCATGTGATGCCTCTTAGTAAAACCAAATTGTACTTTTCAGTCAAGACTGTATATTTGGTGCCAACTTGCATGGTAGGAAACTAAATGTTGCATTAGTGGCTATATTAAATAATCTAATTAATCTGTTAAGAGTGCCTCTTCATTGTTGGTTATTCTGACTCTTGTCTTTTTAATAGGACAGGGAAAATATGTTAGGAAGACTTATTGTGTACCGGGTATACATCTGAACCCAGGGCCACTCTATCAGCATAGGTGTTTCCTCTGTGATGGTAAATGGTCCTACTATTCTGCCACTCCTGCGATCTGTGGATTGTTATTGCTAGGGAGGTTCCCCAGAGCACCATTTCCTCAAAGGAAGACAGGACTCCCTCTTTTGCAAGTCCAATCTTACTGACCCTGTCCCTCTCCCTTACTCTGACCACCTGTGAGCCGTACTACTAATACCCAATGATTAAAGGACCATAATTCTCATACCACCAAGAGTTGTGGTTATATATCATGTCCTGGAATGGTCCCAATTTGCTGCTATTAAAGATAACTGAAATGATGCACTTGGTGTTCTGTCTCTGAGGAATTCAAACAGCCAGTTTCAATCATCTACACTGGAAGGCTGCCAGTGCTTGTGTTTCCTACCCCTCTGTGTGCTCTGGGATAGTGTATGTGTTTCCCTCGTGGGCTTGTTCTCTATCCTGACAATCCTTATACTGTAAAGGGCTTTACTTTCATTGTGGATACTGCCTCTTTAGGGTATATGTTCACCTAATTACAGCTTTCTATAGTTCACCTGAGGAAATAGTCTAAGAAGTGACATGACAGCTTCTTTAGTGAAAGCATGAACTAAACTCTAACTTTATGCCCCAAAGTCACTAATGAGAGAAGGCTTTCCTGAGAGTTTTCAGGTCTGTAAAAAGTGACCAATCTTTCTCACTGCTTTAGTAATTGAGTACATTGTCCTGAAATAATTGGTGTTGAATATAAATTGTATTTGATTTTGGTAGACACTGAAATCAAAAGGTTGAATCTCATTGAGTGGCAGAACAACTCACCCCTATGACTGATTTGATCAAATTTTTCAATTTAGGTTCAGTACCATGTAAATGCCACCTATTCAAAGTTAAAGCTTTGGCATGAGAAAAGCTTGAAAAGAGGGAGAGAGGGGGAACAAGCATTTGTTTATTAAGCACCTACTGTGTTCCAGGCACTGTGAAAAGACAAGTACATTGATTGGGAACAGTGATCAGAGGAAAGGGAAATTATAAACAAGAAGCACTTGGGCTTCTTCATTTCAGTAGGTGGATGAGAGGAATGATAGTTTCTTCAATATTACTTTAAATAGGCAAGAAGCTATAGTACATTGCATTGACTTTGAGGTATTTTATTTTGTTTTATTTTTGGAGGGGGGAAGGCAGGGCAGTTGGGGTTAAGTGACTTGCCCATGGTAAATATTAAGTGTCTGAGGTCAGATCTGAACTCAGGTCCTCCTGACTCCAGTACTGGTGCTCTATTCATTGAACCACCTAGCCGCCCCTTGAACCATCCTTTCTAAGAAAGAAAAAACAATTATGCAAAACCAACAGACTCAGCAACCATACATCCCACACCTGTAGAACTTCACCTTTCTGCAGAGAGGTGGGAAGCTTTTTTCCTTGCTTCTTCTCTGACCCTCAGGTCATTACTATTAATCAGAGTTCAGAGAAGCAGTGTGAAATGGAAGTCAATGCACTAGCCTTAAGAGTCAGAATAGAATTTGGAACTCAGAACTTAAAAAAACAACAACAGGAAAATGACAAATGCCAGAAAGGATGTAGAAAAATTGGAATACTAATGCATTGTTGGTGGAGTTGTGAACTGAATCAACCATTCTGGAGAGCAATCTGGAACTATGCCCAAAGTGCTATAAATAATTGCATACCCTTTGACCCAGTAATACTACTTCTGGGGTTGTATCCCAAAGAGATCATAGAAGTGGGAGGAGGACCCAAATATACAAAAGTATTTATTGCAGCTTTCTTTGTGGTGGCAAAAAATTGGAAATTAAGGGGATGCCATCAATTGGGGAATGGCTAAACAAGTTGTAATATATGAATGTAATGGGATATTATTGTGCTATAAGAAATGAGGAGCAGATGGACTTGATATTTACTTGGAGAGGCTTATACGAACTGATGCTAAGTGAGAAGAGCAGAACCAAGAGAAATTTGTACACAATGACAGACACAACCATCTCTGATAAACTGGACTCTTCTCAGCAACACAAGGTTATAAGACAACTCTAAAAGTCTCAGGAGGGAAGGAGATGTCTACATTTAGAGAAAGATCCAGAAAGAACAGAGTGTAAACCAGTGTTTTTCAACCTGTGGGTTATGTTCAGTTTGTAACAATGAAAATACATTGTGCATATCAGGTATTTACATTACAATTCATAGCAATAGCAAAATTACAGTTATGAAGTAGCAGTGAAAATAATTTTATGGTTGGGGGTCACCAC
>CM053596.1:168457130-168474070 GCA_028646575.1 Pseudocheirus occidentalis
TTTTAACTGTTTAATATTAACTTGGTTTCTCATAAAGTCATTAGCTTCCACTTGCTCCACTCTAATTCTGAAGGAATTATTCTCTTCAGAATGCTTTTGAGATTCTTTTTCCATCTGGGAAATTCAACTTTTTAAGGCATTCTTCTCCTCATTGGCTTTCTGGGCCTCTTTTGCCATTTGAGTTAATCTATTTTTGAAAGTGTTGTTTTCTTCAGTCAGGCTGTTGACTCTCTTTTCATGGTTTTCTCGCATCATTCTCATTTCTCTTCCCAAGTTTTCCTCTACTTTTCTTATTTGTTTTCCAAAGTCCTTTTCATTCGATCTATCGCCTCTAGACAGTCTTCAAGTGTCTTGGAAGCATTTGGTGTGGGAGTTCTGACTGTGTTGTCTTCCTCCCGTTCCATGCTTTGATCCTTTTTGTCCACAAAAAAGGATTCTAGAGTTTTATTGCTGTTCTTATTTTGCTTCCTTTTCCTCATGTTGGCCAGTTAATGAATTGGTTGGGTTTTTTTTAAGCTTTGTGAAACTCTGCTTTCAGAGGGGAAAGCTCTGTTCCTAATCGCTGGAGTTTTCCCTGCTGCTGGAGCAATTAGGGAGCTGTTGCAGCTCCCTCCCCAAGCTTTGGCTTGCTGAGAGTGCACCCCAGGACCACCACCCAAGACCACGATCCGGATCCTGGCCGCTCAACGCAAGAGCACTTGGCCTTCATCAATCAATTCAGCCCCCCTGCGGGGTCCACAGGCCAGGGGCTCTGAAGCAGCCCAGTGGGGGCAGCCGCTAGGTACAGCAGTTCCTGTCCTTCCCCCACTGCTTCTTTGCCCTGGGGGCAGATTGACAGAACTGCTTTTCCTCCCCCAAATTAAGTTTTAAAGTTCCACTTTCACTGACCTTCTGTAATCGTGTCTTGCTAGATGTGAGAATACCTCCAGGTACTGTAGTTCTGCTCCCAGGATAGACTCATTCTGTGGCTTGGGAGGCTTGGCTCCTCCTGACTACCCTGAGGCCTGGCCGTTGATTTGGTTTTGGGCTGGGCGGGTCTCTACTCCCAGCCTGCCGGCCTGAGAGATGAGCTGCTGAGAGCCCTTGCTCTCAGCCCCTGCTGTGAAGCTGCCTTTTCTAGCCTTGTTTTTCATGCCTTGCTAGAAGTGGAGTTGCTCAGGTGTTGTATATCTTCTCTCTTGTAGACTGGCTGCGTTGCGGTTTGGCTCTTCTGTCCACCCTGGGGCCTGGCTGCATTTCTGTTTCAGGCTGGGCTGACCTCGGCTCCCAGCCTGCCATGGTGAGCCCCTCTTGCCGAGCTGCCTTCAGCAAGAGATGTGTTTTCTGTATTTTTGTGAGTTTGAGAGTCCTAGACCTTGTTAAGAGTCATATTTTATGGCTATTTTGGTTGATTGTGTAGGAGCTGCGGAACCTTGGTGCTTCTATGCCGCCATCTTGGCTCCCAATAATGGAGGTTTCAACTATTCACAGATATATGTTTGGGATAACTCCTCAGGATGAGATGTAAATTAAGGCTTTTGGATCATATGTAGAATAAATTTTAGAACGTATAACCTAAAATACAACAAAACAATGCAATAAGCAATCTTCAATTTGGGTCTTGGTAGTCCAAAGGAATATACACAAACCAATGACAATCCCTCTGTGGTCACAATATATAGTCAATTCAGCATTCTATCAGAGGGAAAAACAAAGGTAATCCATAAGTTTTTGGCAAGGTTTGGGCATGAGTTAAAAAAAAACAATAAGAATGAAAAAGAATAGTATTTAAAGTAATTAAATTATAGAAAGTCCTGTAGTCTAGTTAAGAATATATTAGAGTGGGGCGGCTAGGTGGCGCAGTGAATAGAGCACCGGCCCTGGAGTCAGGAGGACCGGAGTTCAAATTTGGCCTCAGACACTTAACACAAAAACTAGCTGTGTGACCTACGGCAAGTCACTTTACCCCAACTGCCCTCCATAAAAGCAAAAAAAAAAAAAGAATATATTAGAGGAAACTTGAGAAAGTTAACTGTATGCCACCCATTAAAAGGAAAGGGTACAAAAAAAATCCAAACTTGAATGACTAATTGGTAAAATAGAGGAGATTATCTTTGAAAGAAAGGATTTTTTTTTTAATTTGAAAAGATTGAGTAGGTAAAAATCTTTAGGAACATTATGCACAAAGATACCATTTAGGTGACCAGAAATAATTTCAAAAGTACCTTGAAAAGATCTCTAAAAACAATAATTTTCTTTAAATACACCAACTTCAGGAAATGACATATAAAATTATTGGAATGATTCAGTCATAACTTGGGGAAAGCTATATTCAAGAAATGAAGGGAAAAGAATTTGTACGGAGACTCAGTGAATTCTGGAAGTGAATAAGAATTAAGAAGATATACTGTACGCTGTTCTCTCTTCTCAAGGTCCAAGAAAGAGAACAATCTGATCTGTCAGCCTGCTTTTATAAACTACCCTAAAAGTGGAGGTCTTTTTTTTTGATAGGATTCCATCTTCCCAAATCTAAGTCAGTCAGTAATGATCAAGGTGCTAGTTGGGAATACCCATATTCCATGGAGAGATGCCCCTCAAATTGCTCTTAATTTAAAAGCCTATGTTCTTTAAAAATTTTTTATTTTACTTCATTTAATTTCTCTGTTTAATTAAATTTTATGCTATTTTCAGTTCCAAATTCTCTCCCTAAGCACCTATGAAGAAGGCAAGGGATACAGAGCCCATTACAAAAAACAAAGTCATGCAAAATGAATTTCTGCATTAGTCATGTTAGAAAAAAAAAGCAAGAAAAAGAAAGAAAGAAAAATACTTCAGTCTCCCCTCTGAGTCCATCCATTCTCTATATGGACCCAGATAGCATTTACAATTGGGAATTGTAGGGGGTCATTGTGTTGACATGTGTTGTGTTGACAATATGTTGGGTTGACAATAAGCCTTTCAAAGTCCATTACTTTACAATATTGCTATTTCTGTGTAAATTGTTTTTGTAGTTCGTGTTACTTTGTGTAAGTTTTAAAAAGCCTTCCCAGATTTTTCTGAACCCATCCCTTTCATAATTTCTTGCAGTGCAATAGTATGCTATCCCATTTAAGTGCCATAATTTGTTCAGTCCTTCCATTATTGTTGGACATTCCCTCAGTTTCTAATTCTTTGCCACCACAAAAAGAACTGCTATAAATATTTTTGTCCTTATGGACTCTTGTTCCCTTTCTTTGATCACTCTTCTCTCATATGAATTTCTAGCCCCCCTTGTCAAAGTAATCTCCTTTACATACACAAGAGATCCCATTCCATCTCATATTCTCTACTGGATTATACATTCTACTATCCCTACATTTTTACTTAGCCTCAGTCTCTTTCTGTCTTCTGCCTGCTTTCCTACTGCCTACAAACATGTCCGTATCTGCCACATCCTTAAAGACAAAACAAAACAAAACTCAGTGGATCCATTTGTCCCTGCTAGTTACTAACACATACATCTCCTCCCTTCTGTGGGAAGACTGCCTTCAATTGGTGCCTCCTCATTCTTTCATCTCAGTCTTTTAACTCTGAAGTCTGGCTTCTAACCTCATCATTCAACTGAAATTGCTCTCCCCATAATTATCAGTGAATCTTTTCTCAAGTTTTATCCTTTTTTGACCTCTTTGTAGCCTTTGATACTGGCAACCAATCACCTTCTTCTTCCTATTGTCTTCTTTCTTTCCTTCTCTCAACAGATGACCTCCAGTAATCCTCCTCTGAATGATGCTCTCTTCTCTTTCTTCTTCTTAATACTTTCTCTTTAGATTTTTGTGACACTAATCTTTTCTAGTTCTCTTCTACTTCCTTTGCTGAGTCTTCATCTAGATCAGTGGTTCTGAACCTGTGGGTCATGACCCCTTTGGGGGGTGCCTAACACCATCAGAAAGCACATATTTCTGATGGTCTCAGGAACCGAGACACTGTTCCTCTATCCGTCTCCAGGCGGGTCCACCCACATGCAGATATGTCCACATATGAGTATTAAAGGGTCACGGCGTTAGGAAGGTTGAGAACCACTGATCTAGATCATACCATCTTAATACAAGTATCCCCAGATCTTTGCCCTGGGCCCTCTTTTCTTCTCCCTCTACACTAGTGGTTCTCAGCCTGTGAGTTATGTTCAAATTTGTAACAATGAGAATGCATCCTGCATATCAGATAGATTCATAACAGTAGCAAAATTACAGTTATGAAGTAGCAACAAAAATAATTTTATAGTTGGGGGCTCTGCAACATGAGGAATTGTATTAAGGTGTTGCGGCTTTAGGAAGGTTAAGAACCACTTCTCTACTGTTTTACTTGGTAATTTCATCATCTCCTATGGATTGACTTACTATCTCTATGTTGCTGATTTTCAGATGTACTTATCCTAATATCTTCCATAACCAACACATTTGCATCTCCAGCTGTCTACTAAACATCTTGAATTGGATGTTCTATAGATTTCTTAAATTCAACATATCCAAAACTGAAAGCATTTTCCCCCACAGACCCTCCCCTCTACTTAACTTTCTCACTGCTGTAGAGGGCACTACTATCACTTCAGTCACGTAGGTTCACAACGTAGCTTTCATCTTTGACTTCTCGTTCTCCGTACCCCTCATCTAATTAGTTGCAAAATCTTGTCATTTCTGACCTCACAACGTCTTTTGTACATACCCTATTCTCACTTAAGACACTACACTCCCAACATCCTCCTGCAGGTCTGTACCTCAGCGGGGACCGTTACAGTCACCTTCTGGTTGGATCCCTGCTTCAAGCCTCTCCCCACTTCAGCCTATTCTCCATTCAGATGTCAAAGTGATCTTCTTAAAGTGTAGGTCTGGCCATGTCATTTTCATTACTCAATAAACTCTACTGGCTCTCTCTCACCTCCAATACCAAACATAAAACCATTTTTCTGACATTCAAAGTACTTCATAACCTTACCCCTTTCTACTTTTCTAGTCTTCTTACGTTTTACTCCTTTTCACACAGTCTGCAAGTCAGTGACACTGGCCTCCTTAAGGATATTCTCATACATCCCTCCATTTCCTCAGTCTGGGCATTTTTTACTAGCTTTTTATCATGCCTGAAAATTTCTTCCTCCTCATCTGTCCCTCTTGGCTTCCTTTAAGTCCCAGCTAAAATCTCAGTGTCTTCAAGAAGTCTTTCATGATTCCCGTAAATGCTAGTGTATTACCTATGTCGATCATACCCACTTTATGCTGTGTATATCTTGTTTATACATAATGGTTTTTCATACTGTCTCCTCTACTATATTGTGTTCCTTGAGAGTGGAGTTTATCTCTTGCTTTCTTGGTATCCCTAGTGGCTGGCACGTAGAAGATGTTTAATAAATTCTTGTTGACTGACTGCTTGTTATATGTCTGTCGACTGACTCTTCTTTTTTATTTGTGCTTTGTTTTCTGTATTCAGAACTTCTGGGAAATTTTCTTTAATGTCTTTTTTGGTTGTTGCATTGTGATGTTCAGGTTTTTAAACTTACTTTCTTTTGGGAAGCCTATGATTCTTGTCTCTATATATCCTACATTTGAGATAAAAGGTTTTATTGTTTGTATAGAAATCACATTATGTTTCGTTTTAATGTTATTTCTTTTTGCTTCTTTTCTTCCAGATTATCCTTCATTTCAATATATCTGTATTGCCATTCTTGTCCCTTTTGTCTTTGGAGAGACTCACCACTATGTTTTCAAGATTTTCCATTCTGCCAATTATTTCTATTGTATAGGACATAAATCCTGCCATTTATTTACTTTTAGCTTGATCAAGATTCTGATTTTTCTTATGAATAATTTGGAAATATCCTATTGTCATTCATATGGATCTTTTGGGAATCTGAAGAGGTTTTTGTTTCAATAGTTGTTGGTCATTTTCAGTTCAATTTGTTTAGTCTTCAGTGCTTATTTAGAGTTATTTACAGTCATTCACCTTTCTTGGTAATAATCTTCCCCTCTGCTTTTTATATTTTCCCTGTTGATTTATCTTCTTATTCTCCAAAAACTAAGTTTTTTTTCTTTCTGAAGAAAAAACTTCCTTTGGTAGCCTGTCTTTTTTCATTATGTTTCCCTTTTGCTTACTTTCTGATTCCTTCCCTTTTGCTGGTGGGTCTTTCCCAGGGGCTAGATTTCAAAGCCTCCTCAGCCTTTTCCTGCATTGGCAAATTCACTTTTCAACAGCCTGTCTCTGTCCCAAGTAATTTTTGAGAGGATAGGAATAGCTCCAACTGAATGTCAGTTCCCTTTCCTTTGAGCTCAGTATAGCTCCATATGCCAGTGCCCTGCTCCAAACACCTCTCTTCTTTCCTTCTCAAGATGAATATAGCTACCCTGAGCAGGATATATTTCTATTCTCTTCTGCCTTCCACTCTTCTACAACTGACTGGGCAAAGTCAAAGTCCACCACTGTTTGTCACATCTGCATCAGAGATATTACTGAGTGGAAACCAAAGCACAATCTAGTGGGTTGCGTACCGTTCACTTCAGCAGTGTGGAGGCTGAGAGAATGTGTTAGGAATTAGTGTTCCCCACTGTTAATTCACAAAACTGTTACCTTTTTTGACTTCTTGGCTCATGGAAGTAGCTGTAATTGTTCTACCTCTGGTGCATAAATTCTTCTTTTTATTTTTTGAGAGTTATTTGGGTCTGGAGAAAATGTCTAGGGCTTTAACTTATTGGTCACATCACCTATAACTCCAAAGAGAAAGAGGTATTACTAATATAAAGAGATGTTCCCTACTCTATCCCAGTTAATGTAACTAAGAACATGTTCTACGTTATAATACTTTCTCCAGGTGAGAAAGCTTGTTGGTTTTAGTTACAGAATCGATGGTATAAAATTGCTTCTTAGGTCCCTCTATTACTAATAACAAGCATTTATAGTATAGCATTTTAAGAGGGTATTAGATTAGAACACTTTGCAAATGTTATTTCATTTTGTCCTCATAATTACCCTGGGAGGTAAGTGTTATCATCCCATTTTATATATGAGAAAACTAGAATAGACTTGCTCAGGGTCATACAGCAAGTAAGTATCAGAGACTGGATGCAAACTTTGGTTCTCCATGGGCTGCACCACTTTGCTGGGTGCTCTGTTATTAAAAGGCTCACATTTATAAAGCACTTTACATTTTACAGAACACTTTCCCCTAAACAGCTATATGCTCTGAAATTACCTAGATGCTTTAAGTCAACCAATTGATCAAAGGCATGAACTAATTGTGAACAAGTCTTAATTAATTTGGAATGGATGGATGCTTTTAGATATTGAAAAATATGATGATAGAATGTATAAAGACTGACTGAAAAAAATTAACACACACTTTTGACCTTAGGCATATGAGAAAAGACATTTGAAAAGGAAAGGAGAATTTTTAGAGTGTTCTGTGGAGTTATAACCTTGTGCCTATAAGTAGAGGGTAGCTAGCAAGATGGGGGAGTAGGAGTTATGAATGAGCCCAGAAGCAGTATCATACTCCCCATCCTTGCCAAACTGACCATGTATTAGAGAAACTGGACAAGTAACAAACAATGCATCCATCCATAAAAGACAGCTAAAGGAGTGTATCCTCTCTGGGGACAGAAGTGTAGATGTGGATCCTATAAACAGTATCCCAAGAACGAAAGAAAGTAGACCTTAGAAAAGTTTCATGAGGATTGCAGGGAGAAGGGGAATTCCATCAAACCAGGAGCTACAATTTGCCCCTTTGTTGACTGTGCTTTTTTAGCTTGAGTGAATTTTCACTATGGACTTAATGTATGAGGATGGGAGAGGGTGCCTCAGGTTGGGAACGTGTTGTGCTTCTTTTCTGAAGATGCTGTCTTCATAAATGAAGTCTTCTAAGGCTAATTAACTCTTCCTGATGAAATAATAATAAGCTGGGGAAGTATCTCATCAGAAAGTAGTCATGACTTTGGGAATCATTGAAGATAGGGGCTGAACCTTAGAGTCAAACATTTTACAAGGCCAACTGACTAGAACAATACACTAGTTATGGGTCAATGTAGAGCAGGTCAGACTGGCCCACCATGTCCTGGACTGGGTTGTCAGTATACTTACTGCTAATTTCTAGGGTATTAAACCTGGGGGATGGAGGAATGACCAGTATAACTGTTATTGTATCACTGTAAACTTGAGAATATGCAAAAGAGGGCAACTAGTAGTAATTATTGAGTAAAAGGACCACAGAGATTTCGTGTAAACGACATCTATCCCAGAAAGAAGTGTACCAGCTTTTAGCAAAGATGAATGTTGCTGTGTATGAATTCAGTGTAGCAAAATTATATTCAAGTGCAGATACTATTCGTTTATAGTAGAATTAGGATTTGAATTAGGCATTTTTCAGTACATCACACCATCACAATGTGTTATAGAAGTATGGTGGAAAAAAATGATGGAATTAGAATTAGGAGAAACTTCAATTTAAATATTATTAAGTCTGCCATACATTATCTGTGTGAAACTGGGCAGGTAATTTTGCGTGTGTGTGTGTGTGTGTGTGTGTGTGTGTGTGTGTGTGTGTGTGAGTGTGTGTGTGTGTGTGTGTGTTTCCCTATTATTTCATCAATGCAAGGGATTGAAAATTCTATCAATGCAGATTGTAAACTCTTGTCAGTTGTTTTCTTAGACGGTCAGATAGGTCAATGAGAAATTACTTGGCGTTATATATGTATGACTAGGTGGTATCAAGACTCTTTTAACATTACCTGTGGTATTGATTTTATGTTTGCTAAGCTTCTGTAGGATATGAAAATAATCTATGTTGAGGTTTGTTTCTTTATCCATTTCACATTTTTCAGTGTCAGTCATTTGTTTAAAAAGGTCAGATTTGAACTGTTTTAATTGCATGCCACATCTTATTTATTCTATTGATTTGATGTTTATTTCTAGCTTTTCTTTAACAGTTTCACAGTGACAGATAAATTATTTGGAAATGTTTTCCAAATAAAAAAACAGTTATTTCCTGCCTTTTAAGATATAGTCAATTTAACTTCTTTGGTGATGTTCTTTTTTTATCTTATTTGGGGACACAGGCTTTTATTGTGGTGTCTTGATCATGAGAAAAAAGAAGAATTCAGATTTCAGATACAATTGGAATTCCAAAAGACTTTCACCTCTTTCCAATGCCAAAATTCTGAGTTATAGTTGGAGAAGGGGTAGGTGTCAAAGAACAATTTATGGTCCATGGAGGATTTTTCTAGGGATTTCTTCCCTGTAGACATTAAGACTTCTGATTCTACCCCCATGAGAAAAATCTCAATGTTTTCACAGTACAGAGAGCCTCTGAAAATCATCACTGCAACTAGCTACAGAGAATAGCATGAGGTAAATTTAGGAGAGGTCCACAACTTCTAGAAAGAGCTGAAGGAATGATTTCATTTCAGCATTTGTAATTGGTAAACTTTTCCAGTGTGAGTGAAGTGAGAGTGCTATTTCCTGTCCTTTTATTTACAAAAAAATTACTGCATTTAAAAAATAAAACAATCACTTGCTTAAATCCTCTCCATAATGTACTCACTTACAATGATCACAAATAAAACTAACAACCAAAACAGCTAAATGAAGCTGTCTGTAACAAGGGCTACACTTGATGAGGTATACAACATGTCACACCCATAGGTAGCCCTTCCTCCCATGCATACCTCTTAGCTTGTATGAAGTGTGTTCCAGCATTACTCATTTGGGACAAATATTAATTATTGAACAATACTTTTATTTATATTATTACAGTCATCGGGTCTCCAGGTTCTGGTTACTCCATCATTTGGCATACATCTTTATTTGGTATCAATACATACAAGTCTTCTCATGTTTATCTGAATTCCTTTGATCTATTATTACTCATGGCTCGATACTATTTCATTTCATTTGTGTGCCACAGTTTTTTAGTCATTTCCCAATTGATGGGATATACCCCTAGTACATATCAAAGGAAGGACTTGAGTCTAGGTCTTCCTGACTCCAGAGATGGCTCTCTATGGCACAGTGGACAAAGAGGCATGGCCTTGGTGTTCAGAAGAACTAGATTCATCCTGCCTCTGCCTTACATGGCCATGTTGCCTTTGGAAAACACCCTGTCTCTGAAGCCAGAGGACTTGGCTCACACCTGTCTCTGACATTTACTATCTGTGTGACCTTGGATGTTAGGTGATCTCCTGAACCTCAGCTTCTCCCTTTAAGAAATAAGGAGTTTGGATAAGAATTCTACGTCATGACAAACCATATGCCCAGTGAAAGTTATTTAAATACTCAGTGCTCTGAAACATAGGTTATGGAGGAGTTGAGAGTTGCCAATTCATATTGATGGAAAAAAGTTTCCACAATGGGAGTTCCATAGTGAGATCAAATCACTGGCCTGGACATTATGTATATGTATACCCAGATATATCTGTATAGACATATATTCAAGTTCTTCTTTCACAATTATATATGTACATGTGTGTATATATCAGTTTAATTTTTTTTTGTCGTAATGAGTTTCCCATTCCTGCTTTTCCTGACCTCATTCCAATATATATGTAGTAGTAGAGGAACTCAAACCTATAATGTTGTGGTTTCCCACCAAAAAGACTCTCCTCCCTCCTTATTCCTAATTTTCCCCAAGGAAATCCATCACTCAAAACATAGACTTTCAAATTTTCCTAGTAGAATGAATGAAAGAACCTTTGCAGGAATAAAGTAATTTTTTCCCCTTCCCCCCTCCATGTTTACTTTTCTGTAAGCTCCTGAGATGGCTAACATACTAGTTGTTAATCACACCATCTGTTCAAACAGTACTTTAGTAAATGAATCAATTCATACTTTTCTTTTTAAGGCATTTTTTTCAGAACAATATGTCTGTACTGTGTTACTCCATCATTTGGCAATGTAGTATGAGCTATTTTAATTTTCCTATTTATTGTAAATGGCTTTTCAATCTACAGATATTTTTAAAAATATGCATACACCACAAAAAGCTGCGTCTATTGACTTCTCAAACATTGCAAACAGAGGAAAAATCTGTTCCAGTCTGTCTGCTGTCAAATTTTTAACCATCTGATTATATTTAAATGAGGCGTTTCTGAGCTGATTTATTTGATGACCCTTGGAAACTTCTACCACTTGCCCAGAAGATGGCAGTGCTGTGCAATTTAGCATGCATGCCCTCCTTTTTCAGATAGGAATAGGAGAAAGTAGGGAAGGAACCAACAAATCTTAAGGAGCATGGCATCCTAAAACAGCGCACATCCTTTGTGAACCCTAGGAGAACCTGTTTATCTTTTAGTTCCTTTGCTTTTGTTTTGAGCTGTTCCCTGTGCATTTCCTGGCTTCAGCAGGGACCAGAAATAGAAAGATTCTAGAAGGTCATAATCTTATCAGGGCTAACCAGGAAGTGTTCATCTAGTTCACAAGGAAGCTGATTTTCTGAAGGTTCTGACATCAACCATAGCTTTTCTGCCTCAGTTGAGCTTGAGCTAAGGATCAAAAAGTTTGTTTGCTCATTAGAACTAAACCTCTGGATCCTCGGCCATCCAATGTTTCCTGAAATACTCATTTTTCCCTAACTACATTAGATCTTTGAAGGGGTGCAGACTGGGAGGGGGGTGACAAAACACACTCAGCCTAAGGAGGGCAGTCAGGAGAGCCTGATCAGAGCAGGAATGTGTTGGTGTGGGGGAAGGTGGGCAGAAGGAGTGGTTTGAGGCATATGGGCCTATGACCAGGGGTGGATAGACCCACCCACTAACTTTCCAGATCTCCAGCATCTGGGCATCAGGTCCAGATGAAGAAACAAAATGTCATAAACACTGAGTCTTTACTTAGGGTCCTGACGGGGGCAGCCAGATACCTGTTAAAGATGTTAGAGAAGAGAGAAAAGCACCTTTCTCTTAACTCTGTCAGAGATATCTCTACCCCATCACCCTTCCACTTTTTCAGATCCTACCCCTCCTCCTAGGCCCCTTGGACTTCCAAATCAAACTTTACCAGGAAATCTTTCTTCATCACTTAGGTCAATACAGATCACTTCCCTGCAGGCCACCCACAAAACCTACTTAGTATAAAATTTTGACATAGGGAAAGAAACCATTAGGAACAAGAATTAATGAAGTTCAATTTAACAATTTATTGTGTATTGTATCAGTCTCAACTCTATGGATGCTAGTTTTGTTTCATTTAACAAAGTATAATATCCCCAATGAAGGAGCTATGCTTTTTCTATAACTCCAACATGGTTAGCTGAGTGCTAGACGCAAAGTTGCTACTTAATGAATATTCCTTGAATTGATATTGGTGGGAGAAGTCCTGGAGAGAGAGAGAGAGAGAGAGACAGAGAGAGAGAGACAGAGAGACAGAGAGACAGAGAGAGACAGAGAGAGACAGAGAGACAGAGAAACAGAGAGACAGAGAGACAGACAGGCAGACAGAGAGACAGAGAGAGAGAGGGAGAGACACAGAGAGGGAGAGAGAGACAGAGAGACAGAGACAGAGAGAGACAGAGACAAAGAGAGAGAGAGACAGAGAGACAGAGAGAGAGAGTAGAAGAACCCATTATCTCAGAAGTCCTAAATTGGAGATTAATTGGTTATAGCAATTATAACTCAAAATCCTTCATACACTCAACTCCTGCACCATAGCACATGAGCCCCTATTAAGCTTTGTTCACTATCTGTGAAGAGTCTAGAAAGGAAACATGGACACTCCTCTCCCAACCCTTCCCCCACCCCCAAACTTCAGTTTTGCCTGGAGTTACTCATATTTCTAGGAGTGGAGTAATTCGAATGTTGGCCAAGTCAGGTTTAAGAAATCACAATGCCTGAATTACTCTTCCCAGTCATGCCAAGACTGATTGGGGCTACAGTGCTTGACCATGTGTAGCTTCATTAGGTCTGGTGTTCTTTTTTTTTCTTTTTGTAGTGGGAAAGGTAGGGCAATTGGGGTTAAGTGACTTGCCCAAGGTCACACGGCTAGTTTTTGTGTTAAGTGTCTGAGGCTGGATTTGAACTGAGTTCCTCCTGACTCTAGGGCTGGTGTTCTATTCATTGTGCCACCTACCTGCCCCAGATCTGATGTTCTTAAGAATCATTGCAAAACTCTATCACTTTTTCCCACTGAAACCAAAACCACTATTGTCAATCTGATTTTTGGATTTTTGGATTGCTCTATTTGGGGAGATAATACTGAAGTGTGTAGGAGAGAAGATCTTAAAACTGAATTGGGGATCTTAACTTTTTTTGTGTCATGGACTCTATTGGAAGATAGTGCTTTTATTTGAAAATTTGTATTCTTTCTTTTAATATGTTTTTATTGGTAGCATTTCCCTCATCTTACATTTCTTACATCATCATAGTTATCCCAAGTATCTCTTCTCCTTCCCCTACCAGAGAGCCATCCTATATAACAAATAGTATTTTATTACAGAGGGGAAAATACCCAGCAAAACTGATCAACACATTAAAAAGTCTGGAAATATGTACAGTGTATAATCCCTATAGATTACTACCTCTACTGGTTGGGGGGGTATTCTCTTAAAGATTTTCATTCTATTCTGCTTCATCTTTATCATTTTGTTATTCATTTTTGATTTTTTGGTATGTAGTTCTTTTCATTTACATTCTTATAGTTATTGTGTATTCTGTTTTCTTAGTCCTGCTTACTTCATTCTGCATCAGTGCATATAGATCATTCCATACTTCTCTGTATTAATTACACACATGATTTCTTATAACAGTGATATTACATTCATGTACCACAATTTGTTTAGCCATTCCCCAATTGATGGGCATCTACTTTGTTTCCAATTTTGCTATCACAAAAAGTGTTGCTATATATGGAATATATGGCGACTTTCTTATGGATGTAGAAGTAGTATTCCCCCTTTTTTTCTACGTCTTTTCATCATTTACTTTGATATTCTACATATTTTGTTTTTTCCAAATGAATTGTGTTGTTATTTTCTCAAGTTCTCTAAACTGTGTCCTTGGTAGTTTGATAGGTGTGGCATTATTAAAAGTAGAAATTAATTTTGGTAGTATTATCATTTTTATTATGTCAGCTTGGCCTAGCTATGAGCATTGAATATTTCTTCAGTTATTTAAGTTTTTATTAATTTCTTTAAGGAACACTTTCTAATTGAATCTATAAGTTTTTTTTCTGTACTTGGGTCATAGATGTCCACATATTTGATGCATTATCTAGTTATTTGGAATGGGATTTCCAAATGCTGTTATTTTTTTGAGGATTTATTTTATGGCAGCTTTAGTGAAGCTATTGTCTCAATTAGTGTCTTTGCTGAGTCTCTTGAATTTTCCAAATATGCCCCTGTGTCATCAGCGAAGAAGGATAGTTTTATTTCTTCTTGACCTATCTTGATGTCTTCAATTTATTTTTCTTGTCAGCTAGCATTTCCAGTTATATCAAATAATAGCAGGGAGAGTGGACATACTTGTTTTCCCATATTTAGTGGAAAATATTCTAATGTATCCCCATTGCATATGATGCTTACTTTTGGTTTGAGATAGATGCCTTATATGATATTAAAAAAGAGGTTGCTGTGACTGCACTTTGTATGGTTTTTTGCCATAAAAGAGTGTTGTTCTTTGTCAAAGGCTTCTTCTGCATCTATTGAGATAATCGTGTAGTTTTGGATATTCTAGTTTCTAATATGATTGTTATGTTGATTGTTTTCTGTGCCACCTGCCTGTTTCCTAAAATTATCTAGTTACTCTCTATTCCTCATACAATCATTCCTTCTGAAGTATTCATTCCTAGGCTCTCCTTTCAAGGCAGTTTCTGCCATTACCTTGTACAGCTTGTCTGAAGGATTCCTTTTTCCCTTTGTACCTCACTTCTAAAACACTGATAATTCTTGTAGATGTGAAAGAAGACACTGTCCCAATGGTAGAGACTCTCTTATACTACATTCCTGGTCTTTCAGACCACCACTAATCTGTGCCATTCCCTGGTTACCTTTCTCCCCTGTTTGCCTCAAAATCTCCCTGGGTTTATGCTCTCCCACTGGCTAGTTGCCCCCAGGGATTCCAATTCCCCCTTATTCCTGATATATGATGAGGAGACTTTTCAGTCACCAAATCTCCCAGGCCGAATGTAACACAATATCTTCACCTCCCTTCACTAGGAGCATTCATCACTGGAAACCCCTCCCACAACCAAAGCAACCCCTCATTCCTTTGCTTTTCTTCTTAAGGACTTCTGCCTCCTCCTCATCCACTTGCCTATAGGCTCTTTACTTTCTGAGACCCCAGGAGTCACTTTACCCTCATCACTAGCCTTTAATTTGATCCTGACAATCACACATTCTTTTTGATCCCTTTTCTCACTATCCCCATTTTCATTTGCCCTTCCATGTTGTAATTTTAGTCCCACAAAATAAAACAAAAATTTAATTCTTCTATAGGCAGAGTATCAGATTATTTCCATAATGCTCCATGCCCCTTCCTTTATTGTTGCTCCTGTTTTTGCCTCATCTCTGTCTCCTTGTGAACATTTAGAATGTCTCTTTGCTATCATTTTGTTGTTGCTGTCTTTGGCTGCTGCATTTATGCACTCCTCCTAGATTTCTTTTGTCTAGGACAATAGTTCTCAACCTGTGGGTTGTGACCCCTTTGGGGTTGAATGACTCTTTCACAGGGGTCACCTAAGAGCATTGGAAAATGTATTTCCAGTGGTTTTAGGAACCAAGACACCACTCCTCTATCCATCTCCAGGCAGGTCTGCCCACATGCAGATACACCCACATATGAGTATTAAAGGGTTGCAGCATTAGGAAGGTTGAGAACCACTGGTCTAGGATGTTCAAGAAGTGAATAATCACCCCAGTTTTGATATTTTTCCTAAAAACTTTTCAAATGCCTCTATATTATTTAATGTCCATCTTTTTTTCATTTATGGTTAAGCTCAGATTTGTAGAGTATTTCATCCTGAGTTGCCTCTTAAGCTCCATTGCTCTTTGAAACACATTATTCCATTCCTTCCTTTGTTTTATGTTGGATGCAGGCTAGTCTTGTGTTATTTATATTTTCTGCCCTTTGTTTTTGAAAGTCTCTCTACTGATCACCTACAGAATTTGTTTTTTTCTGAAGTGAATTGTTAAATTTTACCACTACATTTCTTGGAGTTTGCCACCTTTTTTTTTCTCCCTATGCATTTATCTGTTCATATTTAAGATCTTTGAGTTTTCTTCTTCTTGAAATTTTTAATAATTTCAGTTTTTTCCCACCTATTTTTCTTCTGTTTACTTCCTGACTCCCCTATGATGGTTTCCTTAGGTGCTGGATCTCAGTGTTCCAGACTACTCCCATGCTGGGCAATTCTTATTTAACCAGCCTAAGTTTCTGTCCCAAGTGACTTTTAGATGACCAAAACTGGCCCTAGCTGAATGCTTTGTTCTTTTCTTCCAATTTAGAAGAGTGTGGCACAGTCTCCTGCCCTTTGAATATGGTGTCTTATCCTAGTGACATGCCGTGCTTCCTCAGTACCTTTGATCTCCATCTTAGCACTGGCAATTCTAAGAGATGACTATTTGGTGCTATGAAGTTGTCCACAATAGCAGGGGTTCAGAACTTTGTAATACTGGACTAGAGGATCGTTTGCCCTGGCACCTGCACTTCAGAGGTTGATAGTCCTGGGGTTACGGGGTTGTGTCCCTTGGCAGGTTTTTGCCCCTGAAGAACTGTGACCACACTATCTGTTAAAGCTAGGGCAGACTTAGGCATCCTTGAGCCAGGGTCTCCAGAGCATTGGAAAAAAGGAGGGGAGACAATGAAGTGGTGGTGCATTTTGTAGTGACCCCATGTCACTTTATTGAGTGTTCTAGTACATCCTTGCTTCTGTTAATTTAAGATGTATGGGAAGATTGTTGAATGAACTCTGGGTCAGTGAACATAAGTTTATGGGTTTGGAGTTTTGGTTTTCTTAACTAT